>PVIR01000384.1:0-186007 GCA_004026965.1 Petromus typicus
CTCCCATAAAAAATGATAAGTTTGAATCATTTCTACTTAAATGGACATACCTTGAGGATATCCTCATAAGTGAAATAAATAGGGCACAGATAGGTACATATCACATCTTTTCTCTGGTATGAGAAAATAAAGATGTAAATGAGTCCTAGCATTGTATGTTATATATTGTGAAATAGAAAATGCTCAATGTAAAATAGGGAGAAGGGGGGAAATGATGAAATTGTAACAAAAAAGTAAGGAAACAAATCTTATGTATATGTGGGGGGGCGGTAGGGTGGGTAGGGCTATGGGAAAAAATGAGAATTAAATTGTGTCTTATACTGGTACAAATCCCCATTATGGAGTGTATTCATGATGCTTATATGTAATGTACCAATAAAGATTAAAAAATTTTTTAAAAAGAAAGAAACAACTCAATAGCAAAGTTGTCCTTATAGTCATAATTCTCACTGAATCTTTACGTGACCTATATTTCTTCATATACTCAGCTCACCAGCTCGCTGGAAATATTATGTTTACTGCTGGATGCTACTCTTTAAAAAAAAAAAAAGCCTGTTCAAACTGGAGTAGCTGGAATGCTGAGAAGACAGGAAGTCAGCTGAGCATGGAGAATAAGAGAACTAAAGAGGTGTGAGCTCAGGGACAGAAGATGGAGGCAGCATGAGCATCGCTCCACAGACTGCTCATCAGCCCAAAGACCAACACAGAAGCAGTATGTGGAAACTACAGACAGCCACCTGCAGAGTAGGGGTAGAAGACAGGCAGGGTACAGTGTGTGACTGTTAACAAAGATGCTGCCACCATAAGAAAAAAAAAAGGAGCGGATTGCCAAAGGTTTCAAGAATATGTTAGATGAACACTTCACAGGAATTTTGGGTCAAATTATGAAATTACTCTTCTTGGAGAAATATAGATAGTTAAGTTGTAGAACTCAAGCGATGTGTCAAATCAGCGCACCTATTTGAACCTTACAATTACAGGAGTAAGGTATTCAATAAATGACAAAAACAGCCACAAGTTTGAGATGTTTAAGAGTAAGATATTTGTAAAGATATGGAGAAAAAGTTGACTGTTTTTTGAATCATCAACTAGGGAAAGGTAAAGTTGATGAATATTAGCAGATTTTTATTTCAAAAATATGTATATTGGGGGTGGGGGTTGCAGGGCGGGAGGGAAAGGGGAAAAATGAGAATCAAGTTGTGTCATATTCTGGTACAAACTCTCAATGTTGAATACGATGACGATGTGTACTCATACTGCATCAATAAAGATTAAATATATATATATATTCTTATATATATATATTTATATATATATATATATCACAGTGACATATGTGCGCCATGTTTATAGCAGCCCAATTTGTGATTGCTATATATATATTTTTTTCTTATATATATATATATTCTTATATATATATAATATATATTTTTTTTTTCTTGTCAAATGTCAAAGTCCCTACAAAATGTACAAACAAAACAATATAAAACAAAATAGAAAATTGTTCATATTATATGGCTACCTTCATGTGAGAAAATCCCAGGGTAGCTAAGTCTCAACTAAGAAAAAAATAGCATTTTACTTGTAAGCAGTATTTAATTGTACAGATTACCACTGATGATATCACACACATATGTCACAGCAGTTAAAAATCTAACTGGAACTTTGTGGAAAGAAAAAAAATATAATTCAGCTTCTAATTTCTATTTCCCTCTAGGTAAATTGAGAACAGAAGATCAGAGCCAACAATTGCTTGTTGTCTCCATGGTACAAACAACTAGGTCCTAGTTGTCAACAGCGGTGGGGCCATAGGATTGGCATGAATGATGAAAATCCAGGGATAAAACTAAAAACTCATTCTCTAACCCTTTCCAAGACATTTTCCAAAATTATTTGTAAAGATGCAATATAAGCTCATCCTCTTTTGTCTACCTTATTTTCATTATTTAGGAAAAGATCCAAAAGACTAAACTATCAGTTTTTAAGCAGTAGCAAAAATATTTTTCAAGCTCTGTTGATTGCTAAACAAGCAGCAAATATTAAATGAACAGCTCACTAAGAGTCAAGATGTGTATTTGTTGTAAATAGCATCGTGCTTATAGCATTAAATAAACAAAAAGGTACCAATACAGTCATTTAGTACATTAAAATATTTGAGCTTGTAAACTGGATACACTAGTGTACATTCATTATTAGCTCTCAAGTTGTATCACTGATTGGAATTTTATCTCCCTGGGATAAGGCACGTCTTTATTCTTAATAAAGATTTAGAAAGGCCAAGTATAGAATCCCTACTTAATAACACTTACTGTGGATTTAGGTGATTGTTTTCTCACCCTGGGAGGTGTTAATTTAAAGGAATTTAGTAAGCCAGTCATGCTGGAAATGGGCACTAGAAAGAAAAGGAGAGCACCCATGCCAAGGGTGCTATCTAGGGAAGGCAGTCCTGAGCAGTCTCTTCAAATGTTGGCTGGATTTCAGGGGGCAGCTGAGAGATCCTGTAGGGGCTAAATCCTGGGGAAAAGGGATGAAGACATGTCAACTGCTCACACAGTAGATGTTTTGGTCCTACATTTAAAAAAAAATCTGTCCTAATAATTCAAGTTCCTGGTAATTTTGAAAGACTACTTCTGATTATTGTAGAGTTTAATTAATCATGATTTTTCAGTTGTTGAATTCTTCAGTTTGGGCACTGAATCTCAGAAAAAGTTAACATACTGTTCTATCTGAATATTCATTAATGATAGAATGCACTTATTGCTTCCAATGCATTCTATTTTTAAAATGTTCTTTTATTATAATTATGTTAGCCTCCCAATAACCTATGTCCACACCAAAAAAGTAGTGTAGTACCAGTAAAATTATTTTTCCAGTTTCCTGCAATTACTTCATCATGTTACTAAATAGTTTAAATGTTTGTGTGATATTTTTCTTTCATTTCTCAATAATTTTACATTACTTGTGAAGTGTGAAAAAAAAACATGCAAAGATGTGCACTAAAAACTTTTCAGATTCAACATCTTGGAGAAAACAGAAGGGCTAGGTAATTTAAAAAATGAAGGAGAGATGAAGACTAATAAAATTTCTCCATAAAGATTCCTGTGAATGAACTCTAATGCTCTCCTTTGAAATACGTAGGATAAATCCCATAAAGGTGAGAAAGAAGCTTAGGTGACCTGTTATGTACAAGATCGTCTCAAGGGCAGCACAGGATTTGACTCAAGATACCTCTCAGTGCAAAGCCCATGTACTACATTACAGTACTGATGCAATCCTCTTATAGAAGCGTTTGATTATGCTACACCTTTAAATTATGTAATTACAGATTATCCTTTACACTGCAGCCTCTAAAGTCAAGGACCAATGAATTACCCAATGTATTTAAATCTTGTTAACATTCTTTCTTTTCTTCATTTCAAATCCGAAGAATCCCCACAATCTAACAAGCATTTCCTCACATAAGTCTTGTTTTAGCCCCCTCGTTCTGTCCACTGCCACCATTTGCTCTGGTGACATAAATGTCTTGCAAAGGCCCATGTGCTGAAAAGGTTTGGTCGCCAGTCTAGGATGCTACTAGAAAGAGGTAGAACTTTCAAGAAGTGGGACCTCCTGGGAGAAAGGTCAGTGGGTGGAACTTCTCAGAAGCAGGGCTTGCTGGGAGGAAATGAGGTCACTAAAAGAACATCCTTGAGGGGAATATTGAAACTGCCCACTTTTTATTTCTCTGCTTCCTACTTGTCATAAAGTTAGGAATTCCCTTTTGCATAACCTTCGAAACCTTTGAAGCCATAAGCCCAAATAAACCTCTCTTCTCTTTAAGTTAATCATTCCAGGTATTTTTATTACCATAACAGAAAACTGATTAACACATCATCCCAGTTCATCTTTTCACACCTTCTTACCTGTCACCTTGCTGGTCTTCACTCTCCCCTCCAGTTCAGCTAACTATTGTAGACAGGTTCATGGGATTACTATTTGTCTAAATCCATCAGTGAGTGCCTTGAGTGTACCAGTTGTTAAACCAACTCTGAAGAATGGGCAGTTCCAAAAGGAATATCAGAAATGGGACTGTTTCCATATATGATATATATGTTTAGACAAATATGCATTTCAGCTATGATAGCTATATATATTACTTTAAATTTTAAAAGACACTGTACTGAAAAAAACAGGACTCTAAATTAAGGTGCATAGATTTCCACAAACACTGCAAAATATCCTTCAAAGCTATCTTTACAAATCCTTCTACACAAGCCTTTTGTTTTTTTAAAATAAGTATTTAAAAAATAGGCTCACATCTCTTTATAATATATCCTAGTACCACCATCTTGTTCTCTTTCTATGTCTTTTCTTCATTAGCCTCAAAAATTTCAAAGCCCCATCTCAACCAGAAGAATGAGTCTCGTGGCTCAACTTCCTCTGCTCTTGTAGCTTTATTTCACGTGCTATGCACTGTGCTGCATTCCCTGTTAGATTACACATTGGCCCTCTTCCCTTGTGTGCCTTGGGCCTTCCCACAGGCCAGAAGTGGAAGCAATCACAAGGCTTACCTCATTTATTCTCCTTTTTTCTATAGATATTATCCTGTACTGGTTGATACTTTATGTTTACAAACAGCTATTTCATATACTTCAACAATTTTTTTATTCATCTCTTATATTTCCATTAGGAAGGTAATCTAGTACCCATCATTCCAACTTGGCTTGATGTAAATATTACTCTCCTCCTTTAATGAAATCCCTTCTTGTCATCTTGTCTCTACCCACAGACTACCAGCTTGACATCCTCTATTTCTTCTTCTAAAGTTTTCACAGCATGAATCCTTTTAAGATCTCCTTTTCATTCTCTGTAAAGGGTAATGAATAAAAGAATTTCAAGTCCAATTTTAAAAAGTTGAAAGGAGAGGAAATCAAGGTTATTTTCAGAAAGGATAAACTTTTTACATCACTCTGACCTAATTCATTTCCCAAGTGCCAAGTTCAAGAATCCCATGCCTTTAACTTGCTCTTTCAACTACTTCCTAACACTGATTCATTGCTGTCAAACTGTAGTTTTTGTCTTTCCCATCTGCTAACCATGAGAACATTTCCATTCTCATTTATCTGATCATCTTAGCTGATCCCAAGTATGATAGACTGGTGACAGGCTGCTCCCAGGGCCTTTATAGGGTAACTTCTGGAGGCAGCACAAGCGCACAGCCCTAGAAAAAGCTATCTCCCCAGGGACGTGCAGCCCCATGCACACTCCCTAAGTTCCATTGTGTGAATGTAACTCTCCCTTTATTCATGGGATGATTTATCATTTGTGTAGGAGTGGGTTTCCAAAGCAAACTGGAAAACTCTTCCTGGTTCATGTTGCATAATGACAAGGCACAGAATGGCATGATTAAATGAATTAAGTTTGAAAAACAAAGCCCAAAGAGTTTTCAGTTTTCTAGGAGTCCAGAGTTACTATGTAGCACCTAAGGTTACAGAATTTAGCCAAGCCAGAGACCAATGGAAGATCTATGTCGTTTTGTTGAGTACTTCAAACTACTGTAAGCTGTTGTTTATGAGACACTATTCACACATTATTGAAAGATATAATTTCATTAACTAGTTGGTATCATAGACATTTGTTAATTCTTGGTCTCCCGCCATTTTAATTGTCATCCTATGTTTCTCAGGTTTCTAGTACATGTGCTGGATGATGCCAGAACTTATACTTCACATCAAAAGTCACCGACTATTCTTGTTTCTTGTAGCTACAGACTCTAGCGTGAAAGCAGTTGCCATGCACAGCATGCCTTCCCCTGAGACTCTGGCCTGGACACAGGGCATTTCAGTCTGCTGCCCTCCCATGACTCAAGTGCCCAGGAGTGGAGGCAGGTCAGCTGCCAACCTGCTCCAATGGCTGTTGTTACACACACACACACAGGTGCTGGCTCCACACTTTTCTCTGCCTCGCCCAGTTTCCAAGCCTGCTTCCTCAGTCTTCCCATTAACTCCGTGGTCTAACCCAAATGGCCTCAATAGTTTTTTTTCTCTACTTAAAGAAGAGCAGGTTTGTATTGTATGCAATAAACAGTAATAAAATTATTAAACACTTGCTATGTACAGGCACTCATCTGAGCTCTGGGCTTATATTCAGTAATTTCATTTTCAAAGCCAAAATGTAAAGTAAGGATTACAATATCTCTTTCTATAATCAAGGAAAGTATGAGACAGAGCTGGGTTTGAATAGAAGGGCCCACACTCTTAAATACCAAGCCATGCTCTCTCAGTAAACACTGTCTGGTGAAATTTGTGCAAACCTATAAACACTGTTAATCAACAAAATAAACAGTTCACATTTTGTTTCCTGGTTTACATTTGGGGCCCTAAAATCCCTAGAAAGCAAACTACTAGATAGGCCAGAGCTTATATTGATTCACCAGCGATACAATCATGATTCTATAATTCTTGGAATTTTCAGCTCTGACATCTCCTATCCAAGAATCTGCATTATATAATTCCTAATTTACAAGTTTAAAAAACTATTTTTTCATTTTTTATGCATGCTTTCATTTATGCAATCTATTTGCCTTTTAATAGGCCATAGTGTTTGACCATCAGATGTATTTAGACTATTTTTCCCCAAATGAGGCAGATGATCTGAAACTAACTTCTCTCTCTGACCAAAAGAGCTCTCAGAATTGTCTTCCTCTTGATTTTCTAAAGATGCTAAAACCAACTGAAAGTGGGTAAAGGAAGTCTCCCTGGTTTCAAAGACTGTCACATCCCTTAGGTATAGTATACATACTCACATAAATGGTGCACCTTAAATCAGTTTTAATTTTATTCATTCATTCAGTGACAGTTGGCAGAACAAGTTAGCAAGCCATCGCAGTTTACTAGGGGGCACAGAACAAGAGCTTACACTAGGATGATGGAAAAGAAAGTGAAAACTGTCAGAGCTAAGGATAGGTTTTCCAGTGAAACAAAAGATTTGTTGACGAATTGAACAAAGAAAGTCAGGAAAGGGAAGTTTTAAAATCATTGTGTTCATGGAAAAAGCAGATAATAGAGAAGAACAGATGTGTCATAAGATGCAAGCCCTAAGAAAAATAAAAAATAACGCTAAAAATGTAAAAACACTGAAAAAGAAATGAGGGTAATTTGATTGTTTGTCAGTAGGCTTGAATTGGACAAGAAAAGAATCAGCGAGGACTCTAAGTCAGCAGAAAACTTCCAGAGTAAGTTTAAAGGACCAAAAGAATAGAATCACAAGATGAAAAACAGGTGTTCAGTAGGAAATTCAAAAGAAAAAGAAGGAATATCTGAGGTAATGAACTGAGAACTCTGCAAAATTAAGAACCCACTTTTTAGACACAGGAAACTCAGAGAACAGCAAAAGGGAATACCCACCCTTGCCACCAAAGAGATCTGCCTAAGTGTGTAACAACACTACAGACAGACAGAGAGAAAGCCGGAAGACAGAGAATATCAAACTACAGAGAACAGGATAAGAGCACATCAGATTTCTCTTCAGAAACCATGTGTATGTACATGAAAGGAGAAATTTGCTGAAATATATAAACTGTGGAGGACAAAAGTGATCAATCTAAAATCTGAGGTTCAGGAAAATTATCCTTCAAAAGTGAAAGAATAACTAAAAAAAATCTGACAAAACCTAAAGGAACTCATCACCTGCAAGAAATGTTAGAAGATCTTCTAGAAGGAGGTAAAGAATCTATGTTAGTAATTTATATTTACTCAAAGTGTGAAAGATTTTCAGAAACAGAATAAAAAAGCACATAATGTTTCATAATTATTAGTAAACCTACCTCTCTGTGTTTGAAGTGATAATAATAGCTATGAGGTGATTATGACATAAAGATAAATGAAACAGATGACAGAAATGTCACTAGGGACAGAAAAGAGGGTTTGGGAACATTGTATTATTACGTACCAATTCTTCATGTAAAGCGGTATAGTGTTATTTAAAAGAACACTTAGATTAGTTAAAAAATATGTACTATAAATGTTAGTGAAACAACTACAAAAAGATTAAGTATAATTGATCTGCTATGAGAGAACATAACATGAATTAGATTAAATGTTCTAATTAAACTGGAGTGGCCAAAAAAAGAAGCTTCTGGCTATAAACATGAAATAGTTACAAACTCAGTTGATGTTAATCAAAATTCCTCAACAACTACTTTAACTACAAATGATGTAAATATACCAAATGAAAGACAGACATTATCAAGACTAAACTTATGTTTTCAACATAAAATTTCAAGACTCTTGGTAGTTTAAAAGCAAAAAATGCATGAGTATAAGATGCTAATTTGAAAAAATACAGATGAAACCACTATATTAATTTTGGACTAAAAAGCAAGAAAAATTATCAAAGTTTAAGTTTGAGGTTACACAGTGTTATAAAAATCACTTCTCCCAGAAGATATAATAAAGTGCCTCTATGTATACCTAACAATAGCACATCAAAATGCATAAGGCAAAATAGTCAAATCTGGAAAAAAAGGAAGTAGACAAATCCACTATTTTAGAGACTTCACCATTTCCTTTAGTAACTAAGAGTTGAGACAGGCAGAAGAGAAATACAGTTGACATGAACAACTCTGGATATGTCCTTGATCTAACTGATATTTATAGAATATTTCATTAAACCATTAAATCTCAAGCTTCAATGGAACATTCACCAAAACTAGGACACAGAATACTCTTCAGGTTTGTACAAAAATCATACAATATGCTCTCACATCAGAATGGAAATATACTATAAATCACTAAGTGAAAGTTACATGGAACATTTCTGGATATGTGGAGATTGATCATTACCCACGGAGGCGGATGACACTGACTCCATAAGCACAAAGCCTAGAGTGTCAGTAGCTCCAATGTTAAACAACAGACTGACAGTCCTAGGCACAGGAGAAGGCCTTGGGTATTGCAGCTATAGGTCCAGTTCAGGGACTGGTCTGAAATTGACTCCTCTTGCATGGCAGCCCTGCCTTGGAAAAGAAATTCATGCAGCTCTTGCTGTATATCAGAGTACTATCACCAGGATCCCTGTTGACAGGATGTTGTTGAGCTGAGCAGTGTCTAGTGGTTACAGAGTCTCGCTTTCTCACCCAGTGAACTGCCCAGGACAGTTCATTAATGACGAAGGTAGCAGAGAAATAAAAGGGAAAGGTATGAAAGGTAGCAGAGAAATAAAAGGGAAAAGAGTAAATAAGTGCAAGAAGAAAAAAAGCGAAGATATGTCCTGTGAGCACAGGAAGGCAGCAGTGGTCTGTAGTCAGTGATCATCCTCTCTTCTGTCTTTTCAGATGTGGCCACTATGAAGCTGGCCTGGACACGAACCCTGGCCTGATCTGAGATTTTCCTGATTGACAGGTCCTGCCCACTTGCCAGTCCCTGTTGTGGTTCTTTGTAATTGATAATTTACATTCTGTTGTTCAGCCAGGACAGGTGAGTCAAAAGAACAACAACAAAAAGAACTCAAAATAAATTTTAAAACACTTTGATATAAATGACAATAAAAATTTTAAGGTGCAGAAAAATTAGTACTTTGAGGAAAATTTATAGCATTAAAGTGATCACATGAGATAAGAAAAGTTTAATATCAATAACCTTACCTTCAATGTTAGGAAATTAGAGAATAAGGGATAGATACATGTAAGGTAAGAAAAAAATAATAATAATTAGAATGGAGAAAACTGAAAACAGGAACACAATGAGAAAATCAGCAAAATGGAAACCTTCAAAAATGTCAGTAAAAGTAACAAACTCCTAATTAGATGAATTAAGAAAAATGAGGGGAGTCATAAACTATTGGTTCCATGGTTATTAAAGGGATAGGATGAAAACTCCATGTCCTAAATTTTCATAATTAGATGAAATGGACAAAGTCCTTCAAAGACACGAACTTCCAGTGCTCATGTAAGGAGAAATAACCTAAGTGTTTCTGTATCTATTAAAGAAACTGAGTCAATAATTAATAACCTCTCAGAAAACAAATCCTTAGATTTGGGTTATTAAACAATTATTTCTAATCAATATTTAAGGAAGAAATTGCACCAATATTCTACAATTTCTTTCAGAGAATTTAGCAGGAGGAACACATTCTAACTTATCTTAAGAGTTTATTGGTACATTAATACCAAAGTTAGATGGTAATAACAAAGGAAAAGTAGACCAATATTTTTTCTGATCCTTGGCACAAAATGTCAGTTGATGTTATCAAGTCAAACAAAACACTGCTTTTACATATAATGACTGAATGGAATTTATTCTAAATATTTACAGTAAATTCAGCACTTTAAAAATAAATGAATGTGATCCACCACAGTAATAGAGAAAACAAGTGTGTAATCACAAAGATTGATGCAGAAAAAGGCTTTTGACATAATTCAACACCTATTGAATATTTAGAAAAAATAGCAAAATATGAATAGAGAATAATGTGAAAATAAAATCTACAGCTAATATTCTTAATCCTGAAAAACTTAGTATATTTTCACCCAAACTAGATTTTCAAAAATTTCTTCATTTTCAACATTATACTGGAAATTTTAGCAGATGCAGTAAAACAAGAGAAAGAAAATAAAAATATATGGTTTGGGGGAAAAAATAAAATTGTATTCATACATGTTATGATGTTCCACAGAAAATAAATCAACAGTAAAACAAATAGCAAAAACCTCCTCTGAAAGCAATAAATAAGTATACTAGATTTACTGAATGTAAGACTGATATATAAAAGTCAGTTGTTTCCTCTGTAACACAACGGACAGTTTCAATTTAAAATTTACTAAGCAACTATTTACAATAGTATATGAAGTACCAGGATATCCATTACATGCATGACCCAATCTAAGTTTAAAACTGTAAAACACTGATGAAAAATCAAAGAAGTTCTGAAAATCCAAAACATAATTTCATGGATATAAATTAGAAGTTCAATACTGTTAAATGTTCATGCTGTTTAATATTGAGATGT
The DNA here is from genome assembly GCA_004026965.1 of Petromus typicus. Lineage (NCBI taxonomy): Eukaryota > Metazoa > Chordata > Mammalia > Rodentia > Petromuridae > Petromus > Petromus typicus. The sequence continues at coordinate 10,987 of PVIR01000384.1, forward strand.
CAATTCTTTCGAACTTATAGTGCAATGTAATTTCAAATAAAATTCCCAGCAATGTATTTTGCAAATACCAACAAATTAAGTCTAAAGTTTTAATAAAAAGACAAAAGATGAAGTGTCAACTTTAATACTTAGGAAAATCTGATCTAGAAAACAGACTCACTAACTGACCTCAAGATTACAGTGAAGGCTGCAGTAGTAAAAGACAGTGTGGTCATGGTGAAGGAGCCAGCAGGTAGACCAGGGGATCAGAATACAAAGCCCAGAAATAGATCACACATACACTCAATTTATATTTGACAAAGGAGAACAAGAGAAAAGACAATAATTCAAGGAAGGATTGCCGAACACTTGGATCTAAATGTACAAAGAACACTAAAAAGAAAACCTGTCCACAAACCTTTTGCTTCACACAAAAACTTCGCTCAAACTAGTGAGCTGTAAATATATAATACCAACTACTTTTTGAAGAAAACATAGGGGAAATTCTACATGGTACTGAGTGTAACAAGTTTTTACAAACAAACAATAACACAGCCCCTGGGAGAAGATAAAAAAATTAGATGTCACTAATATATTAAAATTTTTCTGAATTATACACTTTTTAGACCTCGTACAGCACCAGAAACCTTCACTCATTGCTGTTGGGAACATAAAGTCATATTTTACTTTGGAAGATAAGAAATTTTGTGAAGCTGAGTACAGTCACACCGTATGATGCAAAAATTATAGGTGTTTACTCAAGTGATTTGAAAATATGTTCACACAGATATTTGCACAAAACAATTGATAGTGGTTTTATTTCTAATTGCCATAGACTAGGTGCAACCAGAATGTCACTGGGAGGTGAGTGGATAAAGAATAGTCCATAAAAGAGAACATTACTCCAGATTAAAAAAGAAACTATACAACTGTGAAAAGATGTGGCCAAAATTTAAGGGTATTTTGCTAAGTATAGTAGTAGCCAGTCTGAAAAAGCTACATGCTATGTGATTACAGTCATATGACATTCTTGAAAAGATAAAATTACACATATGTTAAACAGAGCAGAGGTTGAATAGTCAGTGAAGCACATGAGATAATGTTAGAGAAATGATTCTATTACAGTAATAGAAACTATGTATTCTACAGTAGCTTTGTTACTATATTGGTGAATATAATATCTTAAATACTGTCCAAACCTGCAAAACTTTCCAGGACAAAAAAAAAAAAATTTAAAGATTCCAAATTTTAAAAGTAATTTAAGGGCCAGGGATTTAGTCCAGTGATTTCTGTGCCTGCCTTGCATGCACAAGGTCCTTAGTTCAATACTAGGTAACCACATACTGGGTGTGGAGACTCATACCCACCAGCAATCAGTACTACATACCACATTGCCAGACATGGTGGCTCACACCTGTAATTCCAGAACTTGGGAGTTAGAGGCAGGAGGATTGCTTGAGTTCGAACCTCGCCCTGGTTACATAATGAGCTCAGGACCAGCCTGAACTGCAAAGTGACATCCTGTCTCCAAAAAAAAATAATAATAATTTAAGATTAATCGAGTATGGACTATAGAATATTATCCAAAACATCACAATATATAACAAATACATGCTAGGAAAATGTATAGATAGGAAACACGAAGGGAGGAGGGCATAAATAAGGTGCTAACTTCGGAAATGAGTAAGTGGATTCTGATGGCAAAGGAGAAGGAACTGCAGAGAAACACTGTCTCTATCTGATAAAGATGTTTCCCACAAGATAATTGGTTAAGTGGCAAGTGAAGAGCAGACAGTTGGGCTGAGGTTTTTCACCAATCGATCACAAAATGGCCCACACAAGGTGGCTAGAATGATCCATACTATAGAGATGACAGTTGGAGACATCAGCGTGTGTGTGTGTGTGTGTGTGTGTGTGTGTGTGTGTGTGTGTGTATTTTCATATATATAAACTAGAAGAAACCAATATATATTCACAGTTAGCTTAACATAGAAGCAAGTTGTTACAGACAGAAATGCATATGTCTCTTTACACTATAAGCTTAGAGGATCTAGAAGTAAAAGCATTCAAAAATGGCCAATAATACCTACTGTCCAGGTCTGGATTCTCAATAAAGGAAATTATGACTCCTTGAGAAAATGGTTAATCATAGGATGGAGTAGAAAACATACAAGTGACAGTCCATTCTGTACTGACAAAAAGTAAGAAGTTGCTAAAAGAGAAACAAAAAAGTTCACCAATCATAGACGTATGTCCAAAAGATATAGGAGTCCACAAGATCCCCCAAAGACCAAAGTTGGATTGATATGACCAAAAGAAATTAACATCAGATTGTACCCCAAGTATAAAATTAACATCTATAAGTTACATGTACACTTCCAAACATGATTAAATTTACTATTAATTAATTGATTAATTAATGGAGAAGCCATTTCCAAATACGTACTTTATCAACCCTTGAGGAGTTGGAGTATTTCTCCTCTCTCTTTAGGCATTCATTACCTGTCAAGACTTCCTTCCAAAGAGTTTGGTTAGAAAAACAGAAGGATAGAGTAACTGTGCAGTGGAGAAATCTGACAGACAATACCTCAAGCCAGGTAATCAAAGTTAACTTCAAGGGTAGTAAGTCATACTGATAGAACGTACTCTTATGTGGTGCGCTGAGAATTACCCTCAGCCTCTGTGGTCTTCCATCCCCACAAATATTAAACACAATCTAACCATACAGAAAATACCAGACACATCCACAATGAGAAATGTTCTACAAAATATCTGCCCAGTGTTCCTCAGAACTGCTCAGATCACCAATAATTGTCACAAGAGGATCCAGGAGGTCACTAAATTTAGTGCATCTTGTGGGATCGTGGGACAGAAGCATGACCTTAGGTTTCAAAAAACTTAAAATCTGAATTAATATAGGTTTTAATAATAAGGAATAAAAATTGGTTCATTAATTGTAGTAAATATCTACATAATGTACAATATTGATAGAGAAAACGCTCTAATGCCTTTAACTAATTTTGTATATCTAAATCTTGTCTGAAATAAGTTTACTTTTTAAAAAATAGTCAAGGACAGAACACTAAGGAAGAAATACTTCTATACATATGAAAACCAGCTTTCTGCTGCCCTGCCACTGTTTGGAATGATTAGTCTCTGTTATTCCTACTGCTGTCTGAAAGAGGTCAGCAAAATTCTCCTACCTGAGAACTAGAGTCAAAATACAATTTTATAATGACAATTGCACCACGTAAGTGGAAAATCAGAAAACTAGTAAAGAGTAAAAATCTAGCAGCCTATAAATCAAACTGCAAAGATTCCACTTTTGCTGCTTAAGAGCTTTTGTCTCCATCTCCTGCATTCTGAAGAATCTTGGGTAAATGGACACTAAGTCTAGCCCTCTGTAACTCTCATATTTTCCTGAGATGTGTGTGTGCGTCTGTGTGTGTGTGTGTGTGTGTGTGTGTGTGTGCGCGTGCGCGTGTGTGTGTGTGCGCGCTCCTGCCTAGAATCCTCTTCCTCCTTCATATGTCCTTGCTCTTTCTTGCCTTCTTAATTCCTACTCATCTGAGCCCAACCAAATGTCTCTTCCTCAAGGACATTTTCTCAGACTCTCCACTCTAATCAATCAGCCCAATTCTGCTGTCCTAGCACACAGTGCTTGTCCTTCAGAGCACTTATCGAAATTACAAATAAAATATCAACTTACATTTTAATGTTTAAATGACTGTAATCTCAAACCGATTACAGAGATGGGGTCAACATGTTCACAGTGAGTCAACATGTTGCATCCTCAAAATCTAATTCAGCATTGCAGTAGGCTTCAAATAGTACATATTGTGTTGTGAATATTTTGTGTTATTACTATTTTCAGAGCTGTGCTCACATTGGCAGTGCATATACTATTTTCAAGCTAACACTCTCAGAAAGTTTTAACACGACTAAAAAACTATAGGAAGATTCACACAAGGATATTCATTTGTGTAATTCCAAAAATTTTAACCCCACCTGTTGGGCACTCAGGTTTCTTCTTTCAATGTAAAAAAAAAAAAACCCAAAAGTGTTAGGAAGTCTCAAAAACAAGCCTTGAATTTTGCCTCCTTAACAATGAATTTTTAAATTAAAAATGTAAACTACAATTTTAAAGATTTCTCTAATGAAATAAGCAAAATGATCACATGAAAATGTCAAAGAGCATTTGATAACATACTGTAAGAAAGCAAGGGCTGAATCTTTCTTATACAGCATCACTTGTATCTGGAACATCTGTTAGACTTCCACAAGTACATATCCATTGAATATACACATTTTCAAGTATAATTTCAAGTTATGTTAAGGGACATATTAATATCACAACTTTTACATATTAAAAATATGGTGATCACTATCAGTTAATGATACTTTATGACTAAGGTCTCAAAATAAGCATCTTACTTTATATAATTAATGTAGCAGAAATCATGTCATTGCTGAATAAAGAAGTTAAAATCATTTGCCCTCCATTAACTCCTGGACCCAATTATAAAGCTATTAGCCAGGGATTTAATTTTATATCCTGATCCCTCCAGCCTTATTCCCCATACTGCTAAGTCTTGTTTTTATTGCTTTGTATGTTTGAAAGAAATCTGTCAGTACGTACTGAGGAGGGGTCCATACACACAGTAGAAACTGATCAATTCATTAGTTCAGTTTATTTAAAAGTAAGTAACTTGCAACTATTCCTTCATTCTCCTATCATAACCACTTGTGCCAAGTGCTGTTTACTCACGAGCTTTGCCCTTCTCTCCCAGCCTAGTGACCTGCATTCCACCTTCTAAATAAACTTCTGTATTTCTGAGCAGCAGGAACAGTGCACCATGGTGTCATCTGCTGCAACTCATGTTCATATTGATTAGCAAGTTGTCATAACACTGGATCATTCCGGGCTGATTAATCATGATGAACCAGTTGTCTTTAAGTCTATGTCAGCGCAACTGGGCAGTAGCTCTTCCTGGAGGTAAGAGAGCACATTTCTGTTTTTTTCCTCTTGAACGACACCTTCTTTGATGCTGGCCTAAGTTATCCCATTGCATGAGGAATAAACTGGGCCCCCTAGGGAAGCTGATCATTGCCCCCCAGCCCAGAAGTTCTCCTGACCCCAAAGCCCACTACTAGGTTTCTGCTTGCTATGGTGACAGAAGCTCAGTGATGAAGGAAGATGGCTGACAAACCTGAACTCACACACTGTCAGCCCTACTTGGACATAGTCGGACCCCGTGGGAATTGCACCACCTTTCCAACAGCTCAACTCTGCCATCTGAGCTCAGATAGTCTGACTGAAAAACACCTGAGGAAAACAAAATACAGAGCAATAGAGATTCGTCTCTGCAGTTAGCACATGTTGGCAATCAGAAATATATATGTTATTGCTGTTAAAATTAATTTTTCTACAAAGCAAATGCATAGGGACTGTTCACTTTTCTCTTTATGCTGAGATATATTGAAAAAGTACAGTTGACTTTGATAATATTTCAAACTTAATTTTCAAAAGACATTGCATTGTTACCCCCTTGACTTGCTACATTGCTTGAAAATTGTCCCTTATGGAAACTGAAGTTACCAAGGAAGTAGGCTCTGTCTCAGGTTGAACTGTTTCTGAATTTCCCAAGAAGTCAGCAGGGAATGTGGAGAATGGGAAATCAATCACACACTGCCACACTTTTTTGCATGTCAAATCACACTACCTTCTCCCAGCAAAAAATACCAAGACTTGAGGCCCAAGGAAAATAACTAGTAAGTAACAGCCATATGTGTTCTCAGTGACATCCATTTTTACATAAAAATCTAATGATCATATTTAAAACTACCGTGTATCTTCTTTTAATAAAAATTCTCCTAATAAAACCTGTTTCTCAGGCAGCTGTGGCAGGCTGTTCTATAAGTATCTGATTTATTAATAACAAAATTTATGGGGTGAAGAGAAAAGCAATACATGGTTTTCTTGCCTGGCTTAGTTTCTCAGTAATATCTTCGTGATGAGTCTCCCGCTGGCAAACCTTCTGTAGCCAAGAGGAATAAATAAGACATGGAACTTCAGCCCATGAAGTTCTCTCTTTTTTTCTCTCATTCCTTAGCACATCCACAGCTCAGACCTGTGGTTCTCCTTCTCTGACCTGCAAAAGCAACAGTCTGTCTCTGTGTTTCTCCGCCTGTTTCTTTTGTCCGATGCTTCAGGGTGCAGTTGAAGATAAAAAGTCCCGTTGTCATGAATTTGGTCATGGATGGATCTTCTCAGCTGGCTGAGCACCAACACCCATTTACACTCTCTAGGGAAAGAAGCAGTTGCCAGTGGGACAGTCATCATACTGCCCTCCTACCCTGATCACAAACCAATTCAACCAAGCTAAGGATTTCACAAGACTACTCTGAGCTCATCATATGTCCTGAGGCCTAAAAAAAGAAAATTATTTTATAAAGCTTCAATGGTGAACTCTGTCACCTTAAACATAACAGGGATATGTCCCTTCCTCTACTACTGAAGGCGGCACTGAGCAAATGAGAGGCTTAACAAATTCTTCTTAAATGATTAGTTTGTGTCTTAATTTGATGGTTAACAGAAATCAGTGGATTTTCCAGGCATGAATCTTACCTAAAATGTATCAATCTGACAAATCATACCTAAAATATTGTACCAGAGGAAAATAATTTGAGAACTGGCAAGAGTATTCATTATTACAAAGCTTAACTTCTCTACTTTTAACAGAGAGGCCATCATAACAAATATCTTACTCTGACCACTGACATGAGAAACAATTCTTCCTCACCAGGCTTCTTCCCAAAAGACTAACCTCCTCCAGGAAGCACAGAATTTCTCTCTGGAACATCCCTGGGCTTAGAAATGTCTTAGCAATAAGAACTGTTGTTTAGTTCTCTGCATTTCCTACCAGTTAACTCTGTGCCTTGGGAATAAATGAGCTTTCCAAAGCAAAGATCAATGTTCTATTCATGGACTGAACTGAACCAGAGCCTTTCAAAGAAGACACGTGCCACTGAGAGTAGGAGTAATGCCCCAGGAGCAGCCTGTCCTCTGTAGAATCCTCTTCTCCCTTTTCTCTGACTATGTTTCATCATGAGCTACTTCCCATTCAAACCAAACAAAGCAGCAGATTTATTATACACTAATTTATTCCTGAATATCAAATATTTCACCCCATCTGATTTGAATTCCATTATTCATTCTCACAAGTTCTTATCCACTTTTCAGAAAAATTAATGTATCTTGATGCAGGCAGCATGTCCACATCTGTTTACTTCACCAAATACCAACTGGATTCTCTGAATACAATCGCCAAAGCTGAAACAGTATTGAAAATATCTTGAAGAAGCTTGTTTATCAAATGTCAAACACTAAATATATGCATCTTTGGGATAATGGTCCTTCAGTGAAAAGACTCTTCAAAACCTGATATAACTATTGGTTTGTTATAAAACCTAGTTTTTGCTAACATTTCTGGAAAGGCGAGGGGAGGAGGGAGAAAGGGAAGGGGAGAGAGAGAGAGAGAGACTTTCAATCAAAGTGCAAAAGCTTACATCAGTTTGTAGCAGTTAGAGAAGGAGAAGAAATTCCAAAATAAGTGGGGAAAACAGCCTTAAACCAAGATAAAACATATTTATGACCTTAAAATCTATTTAAAAAGTAAAACCACACAAATTAGGGGTGAAGGCACTCCTGTAATCCAAGCACTCCAGAAGGCTGAGTCGGGAAGAAAGAAAGTTCAAGCCCAGACTTAGCAATTTATTGACTTAATGAGACTCTGTTGAAAATTGAAACAAATTTTTGAAATTTGAAAAAATGGAAAGTTAAAACAATTTTTTTGAAAGGATTGAGAATGCAGCTCAGAGTAAGGGCCCCTGGCTCAGTGCACAATACCACAAAATAAATACCAAGAGATGGAGGTAGAGTTAAAGGAGAGAAGAAAGGGAAGTAAAAAGAATCAAGATGTGTTATCTATGTGTACTAATGGCCCATGGCATGTAATCATTATGTACTGCAAACATGTACAAATAAAAATTTCTTAAAAATCACAGTTCAAGTTCTAGGTTAAGTCATCAGATATGATAACAGCCCAATTAGAGGTGGAACATATTGGAGCAATTTCTTTCATTACATGATTCTTTAAAGTCCTGAAAGTTTGGAAAGATAAGTAAGAGGTTTCCTAGCCTTGTATGTATTGCATCTGGCTCTAAAACCCATTCATTTTTCTCCTGTTGAGTAGAAGCCAGAAGTTATAGCAAGTGATTAAGGACTGAGAACCAAAATGAGGATGGTAGCACTCCAGCCTGGAAGTGGGAACAAGATTCCTATCACTATCATGTCAAGAAAAAATTCCTAAACTGCACAACCCAAAAAATTTTAGATAATTATAGTTAATTCACAGGTAAATATAAAAATGGAAAGATTAGGAGATTCCAAGGGCTTCCTCAGTGTTTAAGAGAGGACATAGAAAATTTTGCCCTTTGTCCTGATGGCTAATGCCATGCAATTAATCAACTTCATTTAATATTTTAGTACTTGACGACTGGTAAGTGCATAGCTTTTTGAAGCTTAACGAGTTTGAGAACTGTTTATCACAGAGAAAGGATATTTATAATTATAATTATAATTATAGGCTTCCCACAAGCCAACTTAATATATAATATTCAAACTAGTAAGGCTTTGATTCTAAGGGAAAGAAATTATGACAGTGAACTTCATGGGCCTGCAGGTGGATTCCCAGGGTTACTCAGCAACTGGCAACCGAACCCTCAACTCCAGCCTCCCAGGAAAAGCCAGTGTGATCATGAAGCCGATGAGACAACTGAATGTTTAGACTCAAGGAGAGGTACAAGAAGTTATTTGAGGCCAGATATTAGATTCCCTTTGTGATGAAACTGGAAATATTTTACAAACTAGAAAGATTATTTAGTTGAGACCTAGTAAGATGACAAATCCATTCTAATATTTCTATCTGTTACCAAAGTTCATTTTGCTACATGAAGTCAGAGTCACATTGAGCTACCTATGTAGTTTGCAGATTGCTAATGATAAAAGCAAAGGGTTCTCTTAAACAGGCTGCAGTTCATTCATCCCAAATTTGAAGCAGAAGTGTCAATTTTTAGGAAGGGGAATTAACGTGGAGTACTGACTGCGGCAGCATTATGGAGGTGTATTATCTACCCTCTACAGTGAAATGTCAGAGATTCTGGCCCCTGATTCATAATTTTCCTCAGGAGGAAGCTTTGGCTTAGTCCAAAAATATACACTTGGAGGATTCCAAGAAAAACACAATGCAGTGCAACTAATCCCACAAGGCACATCTTCCTTGCTATACCATCTTCAATACTAGCATAATTTGCTAAATTTCTAACAAAACAGTGATGTGTCTTCTGGTTTGGTTGACCCAGGACATGATACATGCAGATTCTCTTAATTAATTTTTGGAATTTTATTCATGATAAGCTTCTTACTCTTCAACTTCATTCCACATAATGCAGTAGCCTAAATATGAAAAAGGATTCTTCCACAGTATGAGGTGATTTTGAAGTCATTCAGAAGTTACTTAATTCAGTCTGATTAAGTAAGATGAAAAGTTTGGTTCAATCAATAAGCAGATGGATTTTAAATATAACAATATACTCATGATGAAGTAAAGAAAAGATGGGTGTCTCTTTTTTAATGAAAAAGTAGACACAAGTACAAAGGATAATCTCTGAAGCTCAAAGAAATTGTGAGCACTGAATTGCAGAGAATAGAGCTGAGTAAAAAAGTTCCTTAGAGTAGACAGAAGAAAAAGGGGAAAATTGGCTTACAGAAAATGATGATGGAATTGGAGACAGATAAAGAAATGGCAGTTATTTTTCCCATGATTTTAAAGTGAAGGAATAGAACACAGAGCTCCTGAAACTAAAGATTTTATTTTTTAAGAAGAAAGCACATTAAGATCACATACAGTAGAGGGAAGAAAAAATTAAGTTCTGAAGAAATGTTCGAAATGGAAACAAGAATAATAATGAAAAAAGTTCCCCAAAATGATACTGTGAAAATTACAAGATTATTGCAACTCTTGAAAAAGGAGTCATTTTGAACTAAGGAACTGGTTGTTAAAAGAATTTTCTAGTAATTTGGTGATGCTTATAATTTTTAGCCCAGTACATGAAAAGATACAATGTATGTTATTCTTCTTCATAATATTATATTTGTGTGAAATCTAAAATATCACACTGGGAAAGATTTCAGCCTTCTTCAGGAGAACAGAATTAAAATAAAGACACACAGGCTAAAATGGGGGGAAGGAAACAATTTGATAACCAAGTCCTGGCAGAATAAGTTGTTCTGGTTAATCTTCATAGGCATCTTAACAGATTAAACTTCCTTACATTACCATCTGTATGTTATGAGCTGATACTTACAATTACTGAATATAAACTTGCTTCACCTGGCAGTGGTATCAGTTAAGCTATCACTTTAGTAATTCTTTCTTATACCAGTGAAGGTCCTTGTTTAAAATAAGGTGACACTTAACAGGATGAACTTGCTAAAAATAACCTGTATGTATCTGTGAAATAGTAATTATAATTATATATTCATTTGTGATCATTTTTTATAGTTCTTGCCAAAGACAAATGAATGTAATGAAGTCCATTAATGGACAAATATGTCTGTTAACATGGAGGAAGGAGCATAATAAAAGTATCCTAAGTAGCAAGAGGCTCTATGAAGTTCAATTCCAGGTGCAGATGCAAATCCATGATGTAGCATCAGATGACAAGGGACACAGAATGGTAAAGGGACACTGGATGATAAGGTTTCAGGTAATTAGAGAAAGTGATTTTCACCAAAACTCAGTAAATACTCTGCTGGTAAAATGGCTACTTTCAGCTCTTTAGTAAATGAAAAACGTATTAAGGTGGATATTCAACCATCGCTGATGTTCCTGATATTGCAAAGCTCTTCGGGGGTACTCTATAAAGAAGTTTATACTGATGTATTATTAGAGTGTAAAATCTGTCATAGATACCACAGTGCAAGGCAATTACTAACACTCTATTTTCCTGTGGCAGGATTAGATACCTATCCTGAGGTTATTGCCACCAGCTGTTCACCTCTTCTATATGGCGATATAGATTTCAGGATGGACACCTTCTATGGTTAAATTGCTGGTAGATGGTGCACACCACCAAATTACATTAGGATCAAGGGAGATGCTGTTACAAAGGCCATGCTGAGAGAAACAGATTAAATGAAGGTGAGCTAAACAAACCACATAAAATTCAAATAGGTACCATTCCTTCACCTACCCTAACCAAAGTTCATTTCAACTGAATTTAAAAATTGAGAAATTCATGAATTATTCTTCCAATGTAATCTAAGATATAGCACATACTACCCCTACAGAAGGCTCTGAGGTTTCTGTTTATCGTCACTTTCCTCCACTACTTCCATCTCTACAGTCCCTGTTAGCACTGTTGAGCAGAGGTCTCTGTTGCCACAGAAGTGTTTTTAACTAATGGGTGACCACTAATCCCTATGACTACTGGACATTGCATATGACTAGGAAAATGAGGGCTTGAGTTTATACTATTAGTTCATTTTAATTGGCATAAGATTAAGTGGCCCTAGATGCCTAGGGTCTACATGATGGACCGTGCAGTGGGCTGAAGGACAATAGCTGAGCAACATCAAGACATGTAGGAGCCACTGGATTCAAACTTGATCTCTGATGTACACTACAGTTGTGTGAGGGGTGGAGATAAAAACGGTTCTGATAACTGGAACCTCCTTCAGGGGCTGCAGTCTAATTGGCTTGGGGGATAGTATTATTATCTCCAACCCAAGGTCATAAAGGAGGCTACAGTGTAAAAACATCCCACGAACTGTCTCTATTTCCCATCTCAAGTGGGGCAGCTGGGAGCTCGGGGGGGAGGCTGCCCCAGGGAAGGCAGGCCAGGGGATGTGAAGCTACTGGGTTTGAAACCTAGCATTGATTCTGAGTGAAGGTTAGAGGGAGCCATGAAGATACAGGAAAGCAAAATAAGGCAGATGTGAGAAAAAAAGGAACACTCACTGAGCACAAAATGGAATTAAATTAAATTTATGCCAAGTGAACCAGCTAACACAGTCATAGAAAATGCTCCAAAGAAAGGTCACTCAATAACTTTACTTTCCTTGTTACTATATTATCAAAATGTTTGAGAATAGGATGAACATTTAATCATAGTAGTGATTAGACAGGAATTTTAAAAAATAAAATATACTATTGCTCAGAGCTCCACATTTCTGCTGTACATCTCTTCTAGGAAAAAGCAATTGAGCAAGCCCTCCATAGAGATGAGTGTCTGAATTACTTCATATACTCATGTACTAATGAGTTGCATTCCAATAAGACATACAAACCAAAATAAAATTCTCTTAATGAGACTTTAAAAAATAGTCTTTCATTTTCTTCCCACATGTTAATAGATTCTGTTGCCAACTGCCTGCTTCCAAAACTACTTTGAAAATAAATGCTATACAATTTGGAGGAATATTTGTAAATTGGCCCATTGACGATCTACCGCTTGAAACAAATTCCAGTATGGTTTAATTCTCATTTTACAAACACTAAAAGTGGTATGACACAGCTTTTGAAAAGGAGTCTGTGTTGTCTGGCTGTTGTGTTTCAATAACCACTGGCAAAGAAGTTTACATTTGATAGACTCAACAATAAATGTTGCCTGTCTGAAGTGGAGTACACCCCAGAACAAAGGAGAAAGACCTGTTTGGGCTTTTCCGTCTCATTTACTTATAATTATTAATTTACATTGTTCTCCTTATTGCATTTGCTTCTACCACTCACTATAGCCTCTAGATTGCCCTGTCCAGTCAACCCAATAGCCACTAACCACATGTAACTATTTAAAATGAGTTAACATAACTTGAATTATAGTTTCAGTCCCTCAATCGCACTATCAACATTTTACATGCTCATTTGCTCCTTGTAGCTCATGGGCATCAACCTGGGCAGAACAGAACCTTCCCATCAGAATGGAAAGTTCAAGGACTAAAAATGTGCTGCCATAGTGACATAATCTCCACTTGGCATTTCCCTAATGATTATGGTTACAACATCCCCTTCTTGGTTCTCTCTCCACATTCACAGTCTTGCAGCTGGACTGGTTATGTTGTTTACCACCTATTCCACATGCCTCAGCTGTCACTTCCCCAAAGCTCAGTTGGTCAAGGTCCAGAGGGCCTGCCTCTGCCCAGGCTTTTCAGATGTGCGTCTCAGCCCAGCGGTGGTGCATGGCCACAATCCACATACGGACTCTCTCTCCAGACCCTTTCTGGGTGGTGGGTGTTCCATTCTTTAGAGGTAGTTCCTCTATCACTGATTGCCATCTGAAATTCTGCTGTCCTTGGAAGACCTCTCTTCTCTGGTATACCTACTGGACACTGAGAGTCAGTGTAGTTTTTCTCACTTTTTCTGGGCTCTGGCTGAAAGGTGCTCAAGGCTGTCCCTCCTCCTTGATCTCAATACCAGCCTCAAGTTGGAGATTCTCTAAGCCATGACATGATTCACTAAGTATTCACTCTCCTTTGCCTGATTGTGAATGGCTAGCAGACGTCCCAGGAGTCTGTCCCAGAGCAGTGGGATTTTCCACTGCGATTCCCTGCTCTGTAATGGGATAGAAGCCACAACCTTGGAGTTCATTAGCCCAAGCTTTCACCAGCTGAGCTAACCATTGCTAAGTTTCAATGGAAGTTTAAGGTCACAGAGATTGGGTTGCCTTTTTCCATTTTATTCTGTGAAGCTACAGTGAATTATCTTGATTGCAGAAGATACCCAAATAAAAATATTTCGACTTCAAGATTTTCTCAGAACAGGTTGTACTTGCAGAGGACGCAGAGCAAGCATCAGAATGAGCTGCCACGGGTTGGCTACAGAATCCCCTGACAAGAAGCCTGACAGCAGCTGTCTTTCTGGGAAACAATGGCTTTCAACATAATGAAAACCATCAAACCCATGGACACTTGTTGCCTTAAGAAAACACATTCAAATAAAAGGATAGGGTATAAGTTATTGTTTTAGAACAATTTTTTCAATTGTTGAGGAAGCTTTGTTTGTGAAACCTCTTTGTCCATTACTTAGTGTGGTCCCAGTTACCTTCAAGAGAGATTGAAAACATCTTGAAATAGGCATGAAAAAATTAATTTATTTCTCTATAGCTTCCTGAGGCGGCTCCTGAGTGAATAGCACCAACCACTCATGCTTCAGTTTTAAAGAAGAAGAAGAAATAGCGTGGAATTTGTTGCTTGAGGATGTACTTGTCATTTACAAAAGTGGCTGCCCCTCACCATCCAACAACATGACTGTGCTAGGCAGAGTGGCACATGGCTTCCTTCAAGTCACTCAGGATGCTGAGGCAGGATGATAATAAGCTCAAGCCCAAGCCAGCATATTCATTCAGATCTTGTCTCAAAATAAAATAAGTCCGAGGAAGTAGCTCAGCATTCCCAACATTCAACCCCCAGATCAAGGAGAAAAAGCACCATGACTCTAACCACAGCATCTTAACCCCCTCAGATCCTTTCTTGTTACCAATATTTTAATATTAAAATGATGACACTGAATGAGCTATCCAGTGATATTTGTGAGCTTACCAAAAGTAGGGTTAGGTGTCTACTGGGAGATTAAATAAATAATAGTTGTAAAATTTCTTTGCTAATACAATAATGATAAGGTACACAGCTGTTAAGAGAAAAATGGCACTTTTAAAAGGTGAAAGAAACACTTGAACTGAAATGAAGAATTTCTTAAAAATCAAGAAATCAAAGAGAAGTGCTATTCCACTACTCTACATAGGATATAAAAATTTTAAATTTTTCCTTCAATAATTCATTGACATTATTAAAAATACAAGAAAAAGAATCATAATGCTTTCATGAGGACAAACTCCTGCTAACGTATTCCTCTGGAATCATTTCTCCATCTCCTCCCTCTCCTCCTTACCTCCCAGCTTCATCTGTCTAGCGAAAATGCTTAAGCACTATTTATAATCCACTTACTTTAATGACATACTCCATGTCAATAAATATATTTTATATTATTATAATTTGTAATTCATTCAGACTATTCTTGATTTCTAAATTGGTATATTTTGACAACATGTATTAAAAGTCTTGAAAATGTGTATGGTCATTCACATCGATATTCAAGTTCTAGAAATTAATCCTAAAAATGGAATTACTGTAATATGAAAAAAATTTAGCAAAAAAAAAAGCTGTTCACAATCATTTTTTTAATTGAAATCTTTATTGGTACATTACATATACACATATGATTGCATTCAACAAAGAGAATTTGTACCAGTATGTGACACAATTTAATTCTCATTTTTTCCCATGGCCCTACCCACCCTACTACCCTCACCCCCTATATATATAAAGTTTGTTTCCTTTCTTTTTTGTTATGATATCATTATTTCTCCCCTTCACCCCATTTCACTTTGAGTATTTTCTATTTCACAATATATAATATACATTCTAGAACTCATTTACATCTTTATTTTCACATACCAGAGAAAAGATATGATAGTTACACATCTGTGACCTATTTATTTCACTTATGAGGATGTCCTCGAGGTATGTCTATTTAAGTATAAATGATTCAAACTTATCATTTTTATGGCAGAGTAGTACTCCATTGTGTAGAAGAACCACAGTTTTTTTATCCAGTATCCAGCTGATGGACATTTGGTTGTTTCCAAGATGTAGCAATCACAAACTGAGCTGCTATAAACATGGGTGCACATATGTCACTGTGATACAAATCTTTTAATTCTTCTGTGTATATACCTAGCAGAGCAATGGCCAGGTCTAATGGGACCACCAATCCTAGCTTTTTGAGGAATTTCCAAACTGATCTCCACAGGGTTTGTATGAGTCTAAAGTTAGAAATGTTAGAGATAGTGTAGATAGCCAATAATACAGGAAATAATTAATATACAATGTCAGTGGATCCCCCTTAATAGTTTCACTTTGACAGGTACCTAACAGCAAAAGAAAATGTTAAATGAATAGGCAAGGCAATATCAAATTTCTAAATCTTTTAAAATACAAGATATAGTTAAAACAACTAGATGACATAGTATTTTAAGAGATACAACTTCAGAATATCAGTAAATTAGAGAGCTCTGGATAATTTTTTAAACATACAAAACTTCTTCAGAGAAAATTAAAATTTTTCTTTAGAGTCATTTAAAAAGACCTAAAATAAATGGGAAGTTATAAAATGTTAATGAGTAGAAAGACTAAATATTATAAAGATGTCAATCTACATTGAATTAATTTATGAATTTAATACAATTTCATTAGTGGTTGACTTAAAATTTCATTTGAAAGCCAAAGTAACTATAAATAATCAAAACAATTTTAGAGAAAAAAAAACTCTCTTTCCTAAAGGATTATAAAGTCAAACCATTAAAACTATTAATGAAGGTGTAGACAAATAAAGAAATAGGAAAAACAGTTCAGAACAAGATTTTCTTCACACAAAGATCTTCAGATATAATAAAGGTAACTTTAAGATCATTTGGGAAAATAAATTAGTTACTAGCTCTGGAAGAGTTGGTTATCTAGATGGAAAAAATTAAAATTACAGCGGTACCCCGGATAATGAATTCAATCCTTTCCATAATTCTCACTGAAAATAAAACTAATTCCCTAAGGTCAACCCTGAATTTGTTTGGATTCTCATCCATGGTGGGCTGTGACCAGAATGGTGGAAAGAATTTTGTGGTCGGAAGAACCACTGTGTGCTCTTCCCTCACATAATCCACAAAATTCTCTTTCAGGTGAGAAGAATGTGGAAAAAGCAAAGCCTTAAATTAACACTTCTCAATCATAATATGTGTAGCAGCATTTAGGGGCCCATAGAAGGGTTTATTAAATCATCTCAAAGTATAAACTATAAATAAAAAGTTTGATAAATTCCAGAACTTGAAATTTAAAGTCTTGTGAAACAGATAATACCATAAATAAAGCAAAGCTGAGCTATGTACTAGATTAATATATTGGCAATACATAATGTAAATTAAAAATTAGGATGCAGAATACATACAGAACTCTGAAAATTTAATAAGGAAAGATTGCCCAATGTCTCTACATGCTTTCTTGCTAGCATTTTGTTGTGTGAGTTTTTATACCTAGGAATTGAGAGCCAGTTTGTATGACTAAAGAGTCACTTTTTTAGTTAGTCTTGTCAGGAACTGCTGACAACTTATTTGTACTTAGGACTTACTTGGACTTACAGATATCTGCTCTGCCCTATGGGATCTTCAACTACAGGGATTATTGTAGATCATTGCCCTATTTTATTCATGCTAGGATTTTTGGATGTGAAGGCTTAGGACTGCCCTATCTTATGCATATTATGATTAGGCATGTGAAGGCTTGGTACCAAATAAAGGTACAGTGAGCTCCAGGGATTTCTGCTTGTGTGTATTTGGCTTTTTGCTGTTACTGCTAAAAGTAGCAAGAGTTGAGCCCAAGCTCAGCCTTTTTCTCAAAGTTCCAACTTTGTTGCTTATTATTTGTCAGTCCTTTTGCTATGAGACTCACAGGGGACTGGAACTTACCACAAGGGCTCTGGCTGCATCCTCTTACCCTATTTCCCACATTTGGCACCCAACATGGGGTGCCAAATGTGGGCCACCAAATGTGAGCCACCAAATGTGAGCCAAATACCACAGCAGCAGCAGCAGAAGGGCACAACCCCTTGAGCTTGAGTATGTCCAACTAAGTAAGTTGTCTACAGTTCCTGAGACAGGCCAATTATTTTTTAACATGAGTGTAATTTATTTTTACCATTTTAAATCATATTTTGTGTCTTAAATAAAATTGATTAGCATCTTATTTTTTCATAACTATGAGTTTTTTCTTTGCAAGATTTTAAATTATATCTTTCATAGCTAATTCAAAAAATTCCCTTTTTTTTAACCAAAAATCAATACTTGCCACATCCTAAACTGACTAATTAAACTAAGTATCAGTCTCTGTGGGAAACACAGTTAACAATTTGGATTTATTCACTACCTATTCTACCATCTTAGAACAGCTCATGGTTCCTAATCTCATAATTTTAAACATATAACGTATCTTGTTCATGTAGTTCCTTTATATTAACTTTTTGCTAAATAAATCATTTATTATTCTTCAGTTTCTTTCTTCTCATAGTAGACCCGAGAATCTGAGGAACAGATTAGAAGATCCAGAAACAACTCTATACATAAAAAATCAACCTCAATTTTGACAAAAGAGCCAAATATCCTCAATGGAGGTAAGACAGCCTCTTTAGCAAATGGTGATAGGAAAAACTGGACTTCAACCTACTAAAGACTAAAGCTAGACCTGTCTCTGACCATGCCCTAAACCTAAATCAAAGTGGATTAAAACCTAAATATTAAAACAGAAATACTAAACCTGCTGCAAAACAGGTTAGGTAAAACTATTGGAGACATCAGCTTATGGAAAGAATTTATGAACAAAACCTTTACAGCACAAGAAATAGCGGAAAGAAAAAATAGCTGGCATCTCATCTTTTTTTTTTTTTTTTTCCTTTGGCATCTCATCTTAATAAAAAGCTTCTGCACAGGAAGAGAGACCACCAGCAGAGCAAAAAGATAACCAACAACAGGGGAAAAAAAAACTTTACCAGCTGTTTCTCAGACAAAGGGCTACTGTCTAGAGTACATAAAGACGTTTAAAAAAATCAGCCTCCCCAAACTTAAAGGCCCAATCTAAAACTGGGCATCTGAAATGAACAGACATCTTTCAGAGGATGAAGTAAAAGCAACTAAGAAGCACATGAAGAAATATTCTACACCATTGGTCATTTGAGAGACGTAGATGAAAACAAAACTGAGATTCTATCTCACTCCACAAAGAATGGCTGCTATCACAAAATCAACCAACATCAAATGCTAGCAAGGCTGCGGAGGGAAAGGAACCCTCTCCATCATTGGTGGGAATGTAGACTATTGCAACCACTGTGGAGATTCCTCAAAAATCTAGGATTAAAGGTTGACCCTGCTATTCCCCTGCTATGTACAAACACAAAAGAAATAAAAGATTCATATCACAGTGACATATATGTGCATCCATGTTTATAGAAGCTCAGTTTGTGATAGCTAAATCTTGGAAACAACCCAAAGGCCCATCAACTGGAGACTGGATAAAGAAGATGTGGGTTTTTTTTAAATAAAATGGAGTATTACTCTGCATAAAAAATGATAAATTTGAGTCATTTATACTTAAATGGATGTACCTTGAGGACATACTCAAAAGTGAAATAAATAGGTCACAGATGTGTAAATACCATATCTTTTCTCTGATATGAGAAACTAAATATGTGAATGAGTTCTAAAATGTATGACAGATATTGTGAAAAAGAAAATACTCAAAGGGAAAAGACGTGTAAGGGTAAGAAGAGAAGGAAAAAAACTGATGTTAATAAAAGGAAGCAAATTTATGTATAAAGGGGTGGGGGATCATGTTGTGGGCAGGGGAATGGGAAAAATGAGATAAGGTGTATCATGTACTGCTACAAATTCTCAATGTTGAGTGTGATTATAACGTGTATGTAGAATGTACCAATAAAATCAACTTATAAGAAATCTTTTCAGGTAAGGCTTTGTGACCTACTAATGAAAACTGATTTTGGTTTTTGCTAAAACTTGAAAACTGATACACTTTTCACATCTTTTTTCTGCTCTCAAATAGGAAATGTGTTCTGCCTGTAAAATGGGCTCATGGGGATTATGAAAAGTTTTAGATTTTTATGTTTTTCCTTAAATCTATATGCTCCAAACATGGAGGAAAAATACATGTATTCTTGAAATCCTTTAAGATTTTGGTTTTAACACAAAAATCTCTCATTGTTATAAGTGAAAAATAAATTCTATTATCTGCCTTTGTGAATTATGCCCCAAATCTAGATGCTCAGTCATATGAATGTTTACTTTAATGAATATACATCATTATATTTTCTTAAATGATTCTCTTACCTGGTTTATATCTATTTTTCATATTTTAGGTCAACAAGCTCAGTCTGAATATAACTTGGAATCAAAAAACTGAGTTTTAGTTAATAAAAACAAAGGCCAAACATTTATTCCGTAGATGCACTTAGTCTGGATTCCATAACTCCTGGTGTTTTCAGAACTGTTTACTCATCCCCAGGCAACTTGCAGGCTCCCTTCAGCAAGCTCTGCCTTCTCCTCCTTACATACTCTGTAAATAGTCTTAAGTGCTTTGTTTTTTAAAAAATATTCTCAATATCTGTTTAAACTTACATTGCTGGAACTTGTAGTGTTATTTTGTTATTTGGGTTTTAGCCATTATTTCAGACAATCTTCTGATTCTTTGCATTAGATTTAAGTCAAAAAGTTCACCTCGTCTTGTTCACTCATTCTCTTTCCTGACCCCAAATGCAAAATTCAAGCATTATTCAAGGCCAGAAGCTGGAATTTCTTTGGAATAAACAGTACATCCATCTGAAAGGAATCAATTCCACATGTACAACATCTAATTTGAGGAAGGACTAAACAGACTAAATGGCGAACATCAGCCTTGAAAAAAACAAGTTTTTCCAAAGTTTACTATTATTAAAGAAAATATATAACACATTTTCAGTCTTTAATGTATTAGAACCATATTCAGAAAGAAAAGGAAACTGAGGATAGAGAATATGGGAATGTGATGAATGTACCTATAAGAAAGAACACAAGGAAAATGTATGTTGGAAATGTCATCCTACAAGGAATTACGATGTAAAATGTAAAATACAAACCTTTGATCCTACATAGTACGAAACAAGGAAGATAAAGGTGCACACTAAAATTAATTTTTTAAACAAAAAAATGTTTGATCAAGAATATCTCCAAAGATGATATATCCCATAGAGTATAAGCTGCCAAAAATATATTCATCCTACCTGTGATATTAAACATCATTAAAATAATTCAGTAATAATGCAACCTATTTAAATTTAATTTTCGTTCCCTAAAATCTATTTTCCACTGAGTTAACATACAATTTTATTTACTTGCTGTGATAGTTGTAGTATTTAGTATCATTATTTTTTGAAGTTAAAATTATATAACAATTTTCCACAGGTCTTCATACTGTATAAAAAGAGAGACAATGATATAATTATGGTATGTTTTTGGTACTACTCCAGTCACACTTATATGACCAGAACAGATTTATGTCACGAGAAGACTTTATCAGACACCTACATAAATCACCTTGTTTTTCTTTATCATTTAACTCATCATTAAGGATGAATATTTGTAAAACAATTAGTTATGAATAAACTAAGAATATGACCACTCTGCCTTTAGAAATTAAAAATGTAAGTGGATCTATAGTAGATAAGTATATTTTTAAAATACTAAATTGTCTTCCTGGCTTAACTTTTCTTGGTACTTGGCATGCGAAAGGTAAGTCCTATGTCTCATCCAGTTAAGTGCTTAGTAAGCAATACTACATGAAATGGAGGACAAACACCCAGAGTTGGAGGTTAGTAGGACAACACCAAGCAAGGAGCAGGAGCTAACAGCCACTTAAGATCAGGCTAGGATGACAGTTGTTGACACTACTGAGCCAGTGTTTATGACTAGTATGTCTGTAAGTGGATCATAGTAAAAAAAATTCGGACACAAATAAGTACAGCAAAGAAAAAAAAATGATTAGTCAAGATAAATAACCTGAAAGTCCAAAATCAAAACCTTGTACAGAATGGAGTCATGCTGAAGCCCAGAAGTAAGGTGGCAGAGAGCTGGGGTTGGAGTCTATGTTACAACCGAGGAAGCAAGATACACAGCAATCAGAGCCCCGCTGGTCTTATCTATCACTTGATCACAGAAGCTGCTCTGACAACAGGAAGTGACTCCACCCACGCGTCCAAGGTCTGAAGAGCTCAGAACCAATTTCTCTGACAGCAGCTCAGCTGCCCCTCTTATTAGACACATGGAAAGGGTAGTACAGAAATTGAGAAAGGTGAGAACTTGCAAGCAATCCTTCACTAGAGGGTTATTAGTAAACAGCGAAATGTATTACTAATGGACAAAGTTATTAAGAGCTAACTTAGTATGAAAAAGATGCACACAGGACAAAATACACTCTATAATGAATAAACACACCTGTTCACTGGAGCCAAGGCTGTGTTAGGAAAATATGAGAGAGAACCTGAAAAATGTAGATGTTATTCACAACGCGAAGAACACTGAAAACAAAGATTAGCAGGGGGCTTAATTTCAGGCTCCTTAGAGTGAGGTGCTACATTTTAGATTTTATTGATTATCCAAGTGGAACCAAATACATGCTAATTACTTACTTAATAGTTTTTATTTAATTATGATGACAGGGCAGTGGAATTGTACTTTATTTAGAGACTAGATTAAGTACAAAAAGCAAAAATAAACAACTTACAAGGAAGGCCTACTGGATGCCAAACATAACTAAAAACTTTACATTCATCCTTCCTAAACTTATTAAATACTATATTCTCATCATTGTTTGATAGAAAAAAACCTGAGATCTGAAAAAGGATCTTGTCCAAGATAAAACATCCATAATTAGAACTAAAATTTGAAGGCAAGTAGTCTAATTCTAAAAGCTAGAGACCATACTCCTCTTTCTCTTCAAATGGTGTAAATCTCATGCCTTTCACTAAAGCTCAATACTTAAACCAGAATGCTAAACTCTACATGAATACTTAATATCTGTATGTCAATTGGTACTTATCAAAATGCAAGTTGTGCCTTCAGGTGTCAGAAGAGCCTTGGGAGTAGTTAGCACTTTCATACAGGCATTGTTCCGTGAGCCTGAATCCCACAAAGAGGGAAGCCTGTGAAGCCTGTAAGCACTTTAATTGGATAACAGAAAATATCCCAACAACATTGGCCAGAAATTAAATCCAGAAAAAACAAAGAACCATTGAATATGAGCATGCTTGATTCCTAGAAGCAAGGTCAGAGCCAGCAAGTGCACTGAAACAGCAAGACTTTGGGGGCCAACAACAACTAGGACTCTTGAAAACATGAAGAGACCATTTACATTTTATGTAAATGACCTCTTCCAATTAGGTTGCCTGAACCTTGTGGTCAGTCAGTGTCCACGTCTTAAATCTCCCTGTTCTCCAAGACCTTCACATTTTAGATGCCGGGTAAAGTTTATCTATAAATTATTTAGGCTGAGATGCTGGAGTAAGTTTGGCATTTTTCACACAAAATTTTTTGAAAAGGGTTGGGGGGTGGGAGACTAGTTCAGTGATAAGAGTTCTTGCCTAGGATGTGCAAGGCCCTGGATTTGATCCCCATCACCGCAAGACAGACGGATAGATAGATAGATAGATAGATAGATAGATAGATAGATAATACATAGATGATGATGATAGATAGATAGATAGATAGATAGATGATAGATAGATAGACACTACATAAGTAGATATAAATAAAACTGTCAAAATTTAATTATAAAGTAGCTGCTATAATGATAAGTCTCTCAAAGCAAACAACTAAATTTAACTCTTTATGCTTCTCACTATTGTATTATTCATTCAATCAGTCATGAACTAAACTGTGTATTACCTCCAAGTATAACAAGAACATTTCTTTATAAATTATACTCCTATACTTTACCACAGAAGCTTTCTTAGCATTTGTATATACTTCGGATTTCCAAAAAGTCTGGCCTCAAGTGCATTGTTTTATATTTAGTGCTTTAGGCAAACAACACTAAACTAGCCTATACGATCTTTCATCAGGAGCTTCTTAATAAATTACTCTTTTTATCTTCTCTTTCCACAAGGTCAATTTTAAAAGCTACTAACAGCTTTTAGGACTGGAGTTATGAATTTCTACAAGCTTTTAGGATTTGAGTCAGTCATAACTACCACAGTCCTTAATAGTAGAAAAGACCTTAGTCTTCTTTTCAAAGTCTTTCCTAAACAAACTTTGTTCTTGAATTCTCTTATTATGTGACTAATTTGTAGCAGCTTTATAGCCATTTGTTTTTTATTATGATCATTACGATGATAATATTAAATTCATTTTTATGACATTCAGAAAAGATTCACTTTCAGGTTCTTTAATGAAATTAACTATCCATTCCAACAGTTTTCTTTTTAAATTGCTCACTGTTATATTTCATACAGCCTGAAATATACGTATAATACTAGCTGAAATTGTTTCTAACATGGAGGAACATAAAAGATATTCTGTCTTTAGCTTTACATTCTAACATTTACATTACTAATCTCAATAGATAAAAAATATAAGATTTAAGATTAGAAAGCTATTTTTAAGAGTTGCTTCTAATCCCATATATTTCACAAGTAAAAATTGAGAGCAATTAGTAATCCATTTTCACAGCTATAACAAAATACCTGAGGAACTGTATTAAGAACATAGGTTTATTTAGCGCACAGTTTGGAAACTGTAAGTTCAAAATTGATCTGTCCATTGATTCAACCTCTGGCAAAGCCATCAGGGAAGATAGTTTGATGACAGGAGAGTGTGTGCGAGAGGGATCACGTGGTGGAACAGAAAACCAGACAGCATGAGGGCCCAGTCTTGCTACTGTGTAACAACACACTCTCAAAGAAACCAAGTTCCTTTCAGGTTCCACAAGACATCCATTCATCTCTTCCGAGGGCAGGGACCCCTAGGACCTGACCACCTCCCACTGGATTCTACCGTTAAGATTTTACCTCAACCCCACCACAGGTAAACTTCCAGCACACTGACACTTAGGGAACAAACTATATCCAAACTATACTGTGAAAAACAATTAAGTGATCTCCTCAAAGTTCCTAGGTAGTAAATGAAGGGCCAGGCTTATACATCGGACCCTTTGTCAGAGCCCCATTTGATAAAATGAGCTTTCTATATAGCAATATAGTTTTAAAAATCGTTAAAAACCAAAACAAACATTATAACAAAGATTGAAATTACATGACAATCTTTGGGCTAAAGGAGCAAATGTCTTTTTTTAAAATTTGATTAAGTATTGTCTTTATATTGGTGTGAATTTATTTTGGTACTTCTGCAGTGCAATGAGGTCAAATTGTAAATGTATATATGAGGTCACATATACATTTTTGTTGAAAAACAACAGAAAAGCGAAGAGGTGCAGAAGTAGCACACACGTCCTCTACAACTCCAGCACAAGAGCACGCACGTCCTCTACAGCTCCAGCACAAGAGCGCGCACGTCCTCTACAGCTCCAGCACAAGAGCGCGCACGTCCTTTACAGCTCCAGCACAAGAGCGCGCACGTCCTCTACAGCTCCAGCAATGATTCACTATCCAACATAGAACTGCTGAAACGAAAAGTCAGTAGAGGCAAATTCTTGGAATCTCGGTCTTACAGGATTTTAAAGTAGCAATTCATTTATCCTACCGTCCCAAACTTCAACATTTGTTATATTCTCTCCACAAAAGACTCCTTAAATCACATAAAAAATAATTTAGTTTTAAATGTCCATCAACTGGAGACTGGGTAAAAAAGCTGTGGTTCTTCTACAGAATGGAGTATTACTCTGCCATAAAAAATGACAAGTTTGAATCATTTATACTTAAATGGGCGTACCTTGAGGACATCCTCATAAGTGAAATACATAGGTCACAAATGTGTGAATATCGTATCTTTTCTCTAGTATGAGAAAATGAAGATGTAAATGAGTTCTAGATTGTATGTATATATTGTGAAATAGAAAATAATCAAAGCAAAATGGGGTGAAGGGGGAAAAATAATGATATCATAACAAAAAAGAAAGGAAACAAATTTTATATATATAGGAGGTGGGGGTGGTAGGGTGAGTAGGGTTATGGGAAAATGAGAATTGAGTTGTGTCATATACTGATACAAATTCTCATTGTTGACTGCAATCATGACGTGTATATGTAATGTACCAATGAAGATTTCAATTTAAAAATAATAATAGTAATTTAGTTTTGAAAAACAAATGATAAGAATAAGACAGACTCTTTCCCAAATTTTCACCTGGCCCTGAGTTAATGCCAACATCCTTTCTAAATATTCAAGGTAAAATAACATTATTCTAGAAAAAGTAAATAAAGACTTCTCTTTCTCCTTCTTTAAAAACTAAAGTGACTTCAAAATAGGCAATAAGATTGAGCAAAAAACAGTATAGTCAAAGCAAAGTTGTTAGCAGTTTTAAATAGTTTGTGATTAGCCTGATGATGTGGCACACAGATGTAACCCCAGCACTCCGGGAGGCTGAAGCAGGAAGATCACAAGTTAGAGCCAAACCTGAATGACCTATTGAGAATATATCTCAAATTAAAATGCTTTCTTTAACTCTAAGAGGTTTTATGCCAACCTAAAAGTCACAGAAGGCAAAAGTCAACAGTAAATAATAAAACACAAACCAAAGACTCAAAGCACAATGTTAGAGAAAAATCAGCTAATCACAAAAGAAGATTGCAAGAAAAAAATGAATCTACCTAACAACTAGAAAATAATTAGCAAAAGGGCAGTAGTATGATCCTACTTATTGTCTTAGTCATTTTCTTAAGGCTGGATGAAACAGCCAACACCCACAACTTAGAAGAAGAAGGTTTATTTTGGACCAAGGTTTCAGTCTACAGTCAGCAGACTCCAAGTTAGAAACAGGACAATAGTCAGGCCTGGTCCAGGAAAAGGCATTCAATCCATGGCAGCCAGAAGCAGAGAGAGAAGAGAGGAGCTAGGGACAAGAACACCCCTTCCAGGTCACATCCCAAGGACCCACCCCCAAACAGGCCCCACCTCAGCTATGGAACCCCTGGATGGACAAATCCACTACTGAGTTTAGCACTTCCACGATCCAATCATCTTCTACATACATGAGAATTGTGGAGAACAATTTAGATCTAAACCACAACGCTTACCAAGAATTACCTTGACTATAATTCTCAACAACACTGAGAATACAAATTCTCAAATAAAAGATTTAGGGCAGCACAGTGAACAAACAGAAAAGAAAAACTAACAAGACCTAAAAGACTTTCCCAGCATTACTCCTCACTACCATGTCATCCTGCCTGGACACCAGCTGGCTATGTATTGAGATCTCCCTCAGGTTGTGTCAACCATTGTGTTCCAGAAACTGACTAAAATACCCCATTTCGGCTGAATACAGGCTGTCCAGGCAGAAAATCACTGAAGGAAGCTCAGGCTTAATCTACATTTCAGCAAGAATCAAACTGGAGAAAGTGGACATTCTTATCTTGTTCTGGATCTCAAAGAGAAAGCTTTCAGCTTTTCTGCAATGAGCATGATGTGAGTTGTGATGTTATTATACACAGCCTCTTTATTATGTTAAGGTACATTCCTTCTATACTTTGTCTTTTGAGAGTTTTTACCATGAAACAATATTTGAATTTTATCAAATGCCTTTTATGCTTCCATTGAGATTATCATATAATTTTCTGATTAGTATAGTTTGAGCCTAGAAATAAATCCACACATATATAGCCAATTGATTTCCAACCAAGGTTCTAAGAACACACATTAGAAAAAGGACAATCTTTTCAATAAATTGTACAGGGAAAACTGAACATGTACACGAAGAATGAAATTAGAACCCAGTTTCTCACCAGTTACAAAAATCAACTTTAAATGTATTAAAGACATTTAAATATAAAACATGAAATTATGAAACTACTACAAGAAAACACAGGGAAAATACTCTGAGATAATGAAATGAGAAAATATTGAGTTTTTTGCTCAAGATCCCAAAAGCATAAGCAACAAAAGCTCAAATAGGCAGAAGGGATTATGCCAACTAAAAAGTTTCTGCTCAACAAAGGAAACTATCAGCAGAGTGGAGAGACAACTTACAGAATGGAAGAATATACCTGGAAGCCATGTGATAAAGGGTTAATATCCAAAATGTAGACAGAATCCAAATAACTCTACCTCAAAAGAAGAAATCAGTTTGCAACTTCTTCAATTAAATACAGTACTGTAGTATGATCCAGCAATCCAGTACTGGATATACAGTCAAAAGAAATGAGATTAGAATGTCCAAGAGACACCTGCAGTGCCATATTTATTGAAGCACTATGCACAATACCCAAGACATAGAAACAACCTCAATTTCCAGTAACTAATAAATGAATTAAGAAAACGTGGTACATACACACGGTGGAACTCCGCCTTCAGAAGGAACGAAATGCAGCCATTTGTGCCAACACGGATGGAACTTCAATTCATCATGTTAGTGAGAAAATCCAGGAAAAAGCTGTGTGATTTCATGCATATGTGGAATATTATAAAGTTGATCTCAGTTTATAAGCAGAGAGGAGAATAGCGATTGGCCAAGGCTGGGCAATGGGCACTAGGTTGTTAGACAGAGGCCAGCTCCGGTGTGCTACTGCACAGTGAGGTAATTTTAGGTAATGATAATGAACTGTGTATTTCATAAAGCTGTAAGAAAGGAGTTTGGAAGATTTTATTACACAGAAATGATAACTGAAGATATGATTAATCTAATTTGAGTAGTACACAATGTATCTATATATCAATGTATCTATATCACTTATTATCCATAAATTTACATAATTTTGTTTTATATATGCTTTAAAAATAGATTAAAAATTTTTAAATAAGCTAGATGTGAAAATAGAACATTAATTTGAATGTATTTATTACTTTGGAATACCCCTAAGCATTAGATTGCTATATTTTCATCAAAATAAATAAAGACAAGTTCACAATGATTACTTTATCTCATTTCGTTTTTGAGACAAAGTCTTGTTAAATTATCCAAGTTGACTTAAAACTTGAGATCCTCATGCCTCAGGCTGACAGACCACTGAAATTACGGCATGTGCCACCATAGCCGCTCTCAAATTTATTTTCAATATGTTATGACAAAAATACTACTGGGATGATTAATACAAGAGTCTTACACATCAAAAAAATTCTGCATGCCAACTTCTTCATCTAAAAAAATGAGAATCTTGTCACCAAGTGACTCTGAACCTATTATGAAGAACCTGTATAAATCCCTAACATCAAAAAATGATAAACAGTAAATATCAAGCTATCATCCACTTATGTCTACCATGCAGCACCAAAAAGTTTTTTTTTAAGCCAACTGTCTGAGCCAGGATTGTTCAGCAAGCTTGAGATAGTAGCAATATTTGCATTAGGATTTCATTTCTGAAGTATCCTCCATTCCATCAATTACACTAGAAGGTCAAACTCATGGGGAACAACATATATCTTAAAGTCAGATGGTCTGAATCATTTTGGGGGTTGGACTAAACTCAAACATAATTGACTGAAGCTCTGGACTTTCAATCTGAATTTTCATAGTTTGAGCCATCCTCCAACTCAGTCAGATTTCCATTTATCTTCTGGATTCTTACAAATCACCTAATACACAAAATTCCTTTCTTTGGACTGTGTGGACACTGGTTGAAGGGACAAAGGTCTTCTCTATATTCTCTTTACTATAATAGTTTGTGCATAGAAGTTACAAACAAACAGCTTTTAACAAATTGAGTCCACTCATCAATTTGTGCAAAGAGTTGTGCATCTATTGTGACCTGTTCAGTGCTAATAGGTTAACATGGCAGAGAGAACTGCAGATCACCCTGGTGCAGTTTATGAACAGAGGAAGATGGGCAACTTTTCATAATTGAGACAGATCTCAGAGAAGAGCTAATTGCTATGGAAGCTAAATGCAAAGACCCAGCCTCATGTAGGGGAGCAGGGAGGTTGTGATGGAAACAGAGACATTTCATCCGCAATCTAAGATATGTGAGAAGGGAAGCAAGTGAGAAAGGAAAAGCAATTTAGACAGAGAGATGAACACGTACTCTCTGATGAGAAAACACAGCCCAGGAGGCACATCTTAAACCTGCTTCTCATTGACCCCTCATGACTCAGGACCAAAGCCGACAATGATGTAGGCTGTCAGGGACAGTGATATCCTCACCGGTTAAAGTGATTTCTTTGTGTATCTGAATCACATATTCTCACATCTTAAAATATATCTTCAGCAAACGCCTTCAGTTTTGCTCTACAAGAAGGATGTAGGTTTGTGAATTTCTGAAACCAAACTTTTAATTTCATAATCAATACTTTAATTGGTAACTACTGGTTAAGAAATTGGATTGTTGAGAAGCCAGTTGGAAAATATAATGATTTATTTAGTCACAGCTGAATTTTTTAAGAACTGCAAATTTTGTAGTGAGTTATAGTTGTAATTCTAGTTGTAAACTAAGACTATTCATGGGATTGCCAAATAGTTATATAAAATGTCAAGATGTTAAGTGTGGTGTCCTGTGCTACAGAAAATACACTAAATCATATTGTCTTATGGCAAGCACCTCATACATGTAATTAAAATAAGGTGTTCTCATAGACTATAGCTTTGTGATAAAACACGACTCAAAGTTATGCACATATATTAGCTGCGAGAAAGACACATTCTCTCGTTATCTAGTACACACTAGACAATCCCTGAGAAATCCCAAAGGATGTCCTCATGTACCAAATTCTGTGCCCACAAAATTCATGCTAACACCCTAATCCCCAGGACCCCAAATGTGACCCTACTGGGAAACAGAACCTTTCAAGACGTAATTAAGATTAAATAAGGTCATGCCAGGAGGCCCAAATCCAGTGTATCTAGGGTCATTATAAAAACAGGATGGAACACCAACAGAAAGTTGGTGGAGGAAAGGTCATGTGAGGACAGGAAGGAGGAGACAATCTGGAGCCAAAGGAAAGGTCTCAGGAGAAACCAAAGTTCCCAGCACCCGGATGTCAGAATTCCTGCCTCCAGGATGGGGAGCAAATTGATTTCTGTTACTTAAGCCACCAGCCTGTGGCATTTTTTGTGACAGTCTGTCTTGAACTGAACTGTGTGCCCCTAAACTTTATATATTAAAGGCCCAGCCTCCAATAGGACTATATTTGCGATAGAGCCTTTATGGAGTTAATTAAGATTAAATAAAGTCCTAAGAGTGGATGCCAAATCCAATACCATTGCTGTCCTTATAAGAAAAGGAAGAGCCCAGTGTGTGTGAGCAGAGGAAAGGCCACGTGAGGATGCAGTGAGGCTGGAAGTAAGGCTATCCCAAGCACCAAGTTACCCAGCACCTCGATCTTGGCTATCCCAAGCACCAAATTTTCCAGCACCTCGATCTTAGCCTTCCAGCTTCAAATAACGTAATACACTTAACTTGTGTTATTTAAACCACTTAGTGCGTGGCATTTGTTCTACCAGTCCCAGAAAGCTAACCCAGGTCAATATTTCACAACAACAAATACACATGTACAAG
Organism: Petromus typicus; assembly: GCA_004026965.1. Classification (NCBI taxonomy): domain Eukaryota; kingdom Metazoa; phylum Chordata; class Mammalia; order Rodentia; family Petromuridae; genus Petromus; species Petromus typicus. The sequence goes on from PVIR01000384.1 coordinate 42,330, forward strand.
CAGACCCACTCTCTGACTAAGTTCAGCCCAATTACCTAGATTCTTATTCAAAACTCTTGTGAGAAATTTATCAGGCCTTTGCAAATTAGAATTTTTATTAGATTAAAAATGAAAATATAGGCCTGGGGATTTAGCTCAGTGGTTCCAGAGCCTGCCTTGTAAGTACAAGGGTCCGGGTTCGATCCCGGTAATCACATACAACAATACTGGGTGTAGAGACTCATGCCCACCAGCAATCAGAACCACATACCACAGTGCCAGGTGTGGTGGCTCACACCTGTAATCCCAGCACTTGGGAAACAGGCAGGAGGGCTGCCAGCCTGAACTACAAAAAGTGAGACCCTATCTCAAAAACTAAAAAACACACAGTTTGTATTTACACAGCCAGATTGAATCTGGATATTAATTAGGAAAAAAATAATAGTTTTTATAAAATGATGACATCGTATGGGAACCATTAAATTTTCTTAAATGTTTGGATACAGTCACAGGTTGATTGTTTCAGCTTTCAGATATAATGTAGATCCTAGTCTAATAAATTATCAGAGATGAATATTAATCTTGAATGCAACTGTTTCAAATCAAATTTTGCTCAGGTAGCTGTCACTGTCCTGTTCACCAAGATGATTTATTCCAAATGCTGTATTCAAACACTCAACCTGAACAAGAAGCTATTGTCAGAAGCTATGTAATAATCAAACAACCTACACCTTGACCTCCATGTCCCCCCTCTTTCATCCAGGTAGAAGAGTGAAGCCCGCCCTTCTCTACTAGTGAATCACCATTCTTTGTCACTGCAGCTTTATCCTCCTTTGCTCATCTCAAGCTTCACCTGCTTCTGAAAACTTCTCCCCAGGACAATCGACAGGAACCGGGACTGCTGGCCCCTCCCCCGCTCCCATGTCACTGCGGGACACATAGCACTCTGAGACTTCTCTGAGTTTCACAGGGCCTGTGCCTCTGCACTATGGAGAAGGTTGTGCAGGTCTAGAGGCAATGTTCCCCCCAGCAGAAATTCCCAGGAACACAAGGAGAACATCTAACAACCACATTAAAGAGTATTTAATGCCCACAGAACTGGACTCCAGCCTCCCATAGGCAAAGAATGGAAAACTGAATATTCGACAAGGCAAGAAGCCACAGGTATACCTGAGGCTGAGTGGGACACAAACCTTGAGTGCTTGGAGATTGATCAGAGACCAGTGTCACGTATAGTTTGCAACACTGCATTCATGAAATGTGCTGCTTGATTCAACCTCCAGAGAACAATGCTTTGAGGATGAGATTCAAGTTCCCAAGGTGTGTTTAAAAATGTGAAGATAATTAAATTAGCTATTTAGTCCTCATTTGTACAAGTTTCAGTTAAGGAGAAGCTTATCTCCAGACATCATTTTATAATGTTAGCAATATAAACAGTGACTGAAAACACATTCCAAGAATAACTCACTGAGCCATCTTCCTTTCCTTCCACCAGTACCTCCCACACACCTTTGATTTAGATATAATTATTTACATTGGAAATATATAACACAAATGACATGCTGGAAATTATAGCTCTGGTTTCTTCCAATGTTTTGAAATGAAATGCATGAAAATAAGAACAGGAAAAAATTAATTAGAAAATTCTAAACTTCCAGTTGTCATCCAGATAGAAACATCCAGCGCTGAGCAATAGCCACAGCCACTGGGACAGCTGGTCAGGGTACCTACCACCTTTGATCATGCCCACATCGTAGCACTTGCGGAGCCGGCAGGCCTGGCAGCTCTTCCTCCTGTTCTTGTCAATCGTGCACTGGTTGGTAGCTGGACATATGTAGTCATTATGCCCTGGTAAAAGCAAGAGAACAGAATGAATATTGTTTCGGGAAACTTTGCTGAATTTACAGGGAAACAGCTGGAGGACGCTGCGCTTTCACTTTGTACAACATGCTAAATTGCAACCTCAATCTTCCCCCCTTTCTGTCTGGTAAGTATAAACAAAGCCTTTGCTAGAGTCAATTTCTATTTCCACCCATTGCTGTAGGAGTCCTCTGGGCAAATCCCCTTCAGTTCACACAGTCTATGCTGGGCAGCGGGTTGTGTTTCTATTTACTAACTTCTTCTCACCCAAGCCACTCATAAAAATTGTCAGGGTAGAGCTATTTGGAATCAAATTTTCAAGTGGCCTTTTATAAAATATAAACTGAAGAATCTTTAGTTCCTCAGAGAGAGCACAGAATACCCCAGAGGTCCAGGACGGTGAACAGGGTGGTAGCAAAGTAAGTTGGTCTGTCCTTCCTAACTGGCAGTACTGTCTACCCCTAGATCTGGTGTCCTCCTCTCTGATCTAGAGAAGAGAGTGCTGTCCAATACCTAAAAGTATCCTAAAGGTTTGCGAGAATCCCCTGGCAGGGCTCAGCCCTCCACAGACATCTGTGTTGTTACCAATGTGTGACTACAGATCCGCCCTCTCTTTCCTCTTGTCTGTTGGCTCTGCCCAGTTCACACACTTCCTCTCCAGCTTTCTCACTGCCACCTCACATCCTGCCCTCCTTCTCACTGAGCTCAGAAACATCTCTGTTGAGGGGTTCTTTCTTCACCCCTCCTGCAAGGCTCACCCCCTGCCCATCCATCTTCTGCCTTAGTCGCCCCACAAAAAAAGCTTCCCTAGGTCACTGACTCGCCTGTGCCAAACTCAGCAGCTTGATCCAGCGCACAGCACAGCTGAGTCGTCAGAAGCAGCTGACAGGGCTGCCTCCTCCCCGCCTCTTGAAATGTGCTTGCTCTTGGCTGCCATCCACACACACACACACACACACACACACACACACACACAGACACACCCCTCATGCCCTCTCTCTTAGCCTGTGGCTTCCCAATTCCGGCTACAGATTCATTTCCTTCTGCCTGCAGCTCAGTGCTAGGTTTCCCCCTCCTTCCCCCTCCTCCTTCTCTTTCTTTTCTTTCTCCTGCTTCTCCTCCTCCTCCTCTTACACATCCTCCCCGAGGAAAACCTCATCCTTGCCTGTGGCTTTCAGTACCACCAACTATGGGTCACACTCAAGAGGACACTCGCAGCCCAGTCTCTTTCTCTGAGGTCCCAGTATGAGCATCCAACTCCCCGCAGGGAGTTTCCTCACTCAAGACTTAGAAATCACCTCTGCTGCTTTATCCATCCAAAGAAGCCTGGTCTGTAGCATGTGAAAGATTAAACTTCACAATTTAATAGTTATTGACTTGTTTTTAGGTAAGACTAAATTGTTACATGCCTTAGTGAAATATCCTGAATTTAGACATACTATTCTAAACATAGTTCCCATTCTCAAAAAAAAGTGATGTATTAAGATATATATAATATATATCACACTCTGGTTCAGAATACAGATGCTCTACTTATCCCATTTAGTCAGGGCGACATGGTACACGCTGTGAAATACTTTAAATCAGTGTTCTGTGTTCTTCATTCAATGTGTCAGTTCCTGCTTGATACAGTGGGATGGGGACTTGATAATTAATGCTGGCTTATAAAACCTGCTCCTGTATCTTTATATACACATTATAGAAATCACTGTAGAAACTGGTTTCAGATCAAATTAACTTCTGTATTCTCCCATTACATAACAGAAACCAGCAAGCTAGACAGAAGTTATAAACTCAGAACTTTAGCAAGAGATCACACACTGTCTTAAATATCCAAACAGTTATTAATTTTAAATTGGTCTTATTAATAGAGACAAATTGAGGAAATAATAGGACTAGAAACAAAGTTATATGGGCAGATACTAACTCTAATCAAAAGATGGCTTCTTCTGATACCTTAAAGACACTTTCCATGTTTGGTCTTATGGCATTTAGATGGAACACACTGGCATGTTTTAGCTAAATAAAAGTAAGTATACCTTAAGTTTCAGGATAAAATAGTTGATAACTACTCAAACCAAATATAACTTGGACTAACTTTCTCCCCAAAAACCAGGTGTGTCAAAAGCCAGAAGGAGACAGAAGAACCAAACTGAGCTGGAGGACAATTATTTGGCTCTTCTACTTGGATGAGCTACCACCATAGATGGGTATCAGAGCTACACGAAATTCTTGAACTAACATGAACATTCTTGAACATATAAAATATGCTGGATCTGTGCGAGTGAGTCCATCACTTTACAGAAATAAAAACAGAGGCACAGTGGGTCCCTTTTCACATTTTAAACTGGTTGTGATAGGGCTGCAATTTTCTCCTGCTCTAAATACATTGAAATGTTGACTCAAGAAACTGGCAAGATTGGACAGGCATGGTGGCTCACGCCCATAATCCCAGCACTCAGGAGGCAGAAGCAGGAGGATTGCTGTGAGTTTGAGGCTAGCCTGGGTGACACAGTGAGTTCAGGGCCAGCTTGAACTACAAAGTCAGACCGTTCTCAAAAAAAAAAAAAAAGAAAAATTTACAAGATTCAAAATTGAGTAAGTGCACATATGATATGTACAGTAAAAACAAATCATTCTTAATTCAGTCATCATGTTATTAAAACACTGCAGAAATCCCTCTTTAAATTTTATTATTTGATCTTGTGAAAATAATGAATAAAAACACTATGGAAGCAGTCAAGTTTTTGAATAGTCAACAATCGCACTAGTGAGATGCACAGTGTTTTTCTGAAGACACAGAAGATTCTGTGCACTGTGACCAGGCCTGGCCAAGAGCTCCTCTACACAGGCCTGAAAGAAGCATCAAAGCCAAAGCAGAGGTGTGTTAGTTTCCTTCCTCGGGAGCAGCTGTAATCGTCACCCAGAAAGTCTACATCTGTTGATGACAGAAATAAGCAATGACCCACATTCAGAGGTTCCAAAGGGATATACGCACAGGCCAAATTAGAACAAGCAGCCACACCGAGAGAAATCTAACACCATGGCTCTGTCCTTTGGTCACCTCCTCTCTCAGCACTTGTGGATGTCATCTCAGTTCAAACCTCATCCTTGAACTCGAGGCCCAACTCTCCTTCTAGACTTGACTCACAGACCCTTGGGACGGATGTGTCCCGACCGCCTTCCCACCTCAGCAACCTGACCTGTCCCTTCTCACTACCGCTCCGTGAATCTGCACGTGTGGGTTTTATTCTCAGTCTCCTCTCTTCCCTTCCTTTGCAACCACACACACACACACACACACACACACGCACGGAGTTCAAATCTCCTCCAGATTAATCCAGCTTTGTCCTGGCCTCACTATCCCTCCCAGAATCCACGGCCTCTCCCACCCGCTCATCCCCACGGCCCACTGTGCAGCCCTTGCTTCCTGCTTTCCCCTGCCAACTGCTTTCCACAGTGCACCAAAGCGACAGTTCCCTAATTACACCCCATCCGGTCGTTATCCTAATATTCTGAGGCACCTCAAAGCCTTAAGGATAAAGTCTATGTGCATCAACTCAGCCTTCAAAGCTCTTCCAAACTCCTTTCCATCCCTCTTTCCACACTCTTGACAGTAGATCCAACCTCCGGCCACATCTATTTCCCAAGTTCCCCTCACTCCCCAGACTCTGTGCAGGCTGCTCTTTCTCCAGATACAACCTTCCCCACCCTGGGCTCCTGGGGCTCCTACCCATCTTCAAGAGTTCCTCCCCAGTGTCCATCCCTCTGTGAAACCTCTTCCACCCCAAACTACCTAGCTTCTGCCCTATTGCAGCACTTACCACAGTGTATTTTAATTGCTTGTTTCAATCCCAGATGGCTTCAGACTTGGCAAGGGCTGTGCTGAATCTGTTTCATCTGTTACCATGATCCAAAGCCCACCATACTAGAAGGTACACAGTGGAGCTCAGAAAGCATCACTGAGGGCTGAACTAAAAAGGTGTCAAACCTCCCCCAAATGCCTGTGAAACAGGGGCCACTTGAGGAGCAGGCTGGGAATCCAGAAAGGAAACAGTGGCTGAGCAAAGCAATAGCTGCTACACTAAACTCAGATCAATGAGAGCAAGATCCAGTCCTCAACATGGCACAGGGGACAGGAAAACAATAGAGAGGCTGAGGAGATGCTGTGTAGCTCAGAGAAGGGCCAGACATGAGTGGAAAGGCGCAGCTCCTTGCCAAGCAAGGGCGTGCCCCTGTGAATCCTCTGCACCATGGCTTCTATTTGGAGGCCCTTCTTATTTCCTAATATAAGTACATTCCATGACTGCTAAAAAACATTGTCCTAAAGCTTTTCTTCCCAGAAATGTATTCTGAATTAAAATGTTGTTTCTGCTGCATTTGAAATGATTCCCTTGTGTTTGAGGACTCAACACTACCAAGGAGAATTTAGCTCACGAGGAGCATCAGGCCCCGGCCTCTTCTGTCTCACTTTGCCTCCGGGCTGCCCTGAAGTGGGCAACTACTTCCACCTCACATTCCTGCCTGGACTGAGGTGCTGCCTTGCCAGATGCCGAAGCAACACGACAGCTCCCGGAGTGTCAGCCTCAGGCAGCACAGGTATTCTGTAACAGTAACAAGAAGCTAATAAATGTGCTGCTGATGTTCTGGTTATGCATGCATTTTAATATGATTCATTTTACTATTAATAACTTCTTTTCATAAGATGCTAAAATTTTTTTAAAGATCGACTTCATGTTTTTACCAAATACCCCAAGATTTGCAGCTTCCTCAATTCCCCTTACTGCTATCACCAGAAATCATGTTTAGCTGAGCATGTAACAGGTCTGTGCTATTATTTCTTAAAGTAAAAACTCTCATAAATGAATTACTAACAAGGTCAGGATATTTGTAGAGGAATGGTGTATCTTCATTAAGGGTTTCCTTGTACGTATAATATGCAGATTACTCAGGAACTGTCTCATTTTGTAAGAGAAGCCAAAGTTCAAATGCTCTATCATAAACAAATACAGGAATATGAGGATATTAAAAACATTCGCTTCAGTCATCCCTCCTGAATCCAGAGATCAGTCTACCTCAATAATTGAGGTCTGTAACATTATTGTGCAGTTTTTCTCCCTTTCTGATACTTCCTAACTTGGCAGAGTTGAAGTCAGAAGTTGTATTAGAATAGTGTTGTCCAACTACCCTCATCTCTTAAGGACTCATTTTGGAGCCCTCCACAGCTCACAATCTGCCTAAAGAAGCACCACAAATTTAATTCATGAGCAGAAAACTTATAAAATACAAGACAAGACAACAACAAATACAAGACATCAACTCGTACTTCACAGTTTGTTTTCTAAGTGAATTCACTAAAAACACAGTTCTTTCAAAATGCATTAAAATCAAGGAGACCTTTGTGAGGTTAGAGAAAAAGTTTAGTATAAAAACAGAAATTATTTTGCACCATTAAGGAATAAATACTTAGCATTTCTTAATACATTTAAGCATTTAGCTATATGTTTGTATTTTAAGGAGCATAAATTGAAGTGAATTCTAAAGGACAAATTATCTTTCTATGTTTAAGCTCCACACATAAGTCAGATGCAAACCAATTGTAACTAACACTGTTTAAAAGTCTGTTGCATAATTACAACAAAACATTATTTTCAAGTCTCTCTCTCTCTCTCTCTCTTTTTTTTTTCTCTCTCTCTCTCTCTGTCTCTCTCTCTCTCTGCTTTGATTTTGTAAGACATGGTCTCACTATGTACTTCAGGGTAGTGTTGAACTCAGTGAGTAGCCCAGGCCAGCCTCAAATTCACTGTGATCCTCCTGGCTCAGCCTGAGTGCTGGGATTATAAGCATGTACCTGATTAAACCATAAATTCAGCTCATATCTATACAGTTTGTCTAATTTTATATTCTCTTTATTAATGGCTCTCATTAAATATCTATATAAAATTAACAAAAGTTTATTATAATTTGAATTATTCAGGAGTTGTACTTGAGTAGTTTAAATTGCCAAAAAAATCAAATCTAGATTTTTTATATGTAATTGTTGGTATTAAATTTGATGTAAAATCTTAGGATCTTAACATGTGTTTGAGCGAAGGGAAATCTGTGACACTTTATATTAACAAGAAGACTACACAATCATTGTTCCATAACTTTACAATGAGGTTACATCGCAATAAATCTAACATCCATTAGAAATATCACCAATGTATTTAATACTGATAGTCTACCAACTATTGTTTAGCTGCACAACACACTACAGAACCTCAGTTAACTGAAGGTGTTCCCCCAGTGATGGCATCAGTGCCTGACAGCTGTGGCTCACTGTCACTCCCAGAGTCACAAAAAAGTTTGGGGCTGCATGCTGTCAGCCAGGAAAAAATCAAAATTCATTTATCAAAGAGTTTCCAGTAAATGCATATTGCTTGCATGCCACCATTAAATCAGAAAATCATAAATTGAACCACTATAAGTTGCGAACCATTTATATGATTCTTTATGTATTAAGATCCCCCCAAAACATAAAAACGTCATTCTGAACCTTAACATTGGAGAGATCCACTGGGGAATTTTCAATCTACTGTTAGTCAAACTAGTAAGTCCTGATAATAATAATGGTAGGATTCTCTGTAAATATCTGATTACTGAGTATTCTAATTCTTAAGAAATTCACACATAAGAAAATAAAACTGAAGAGTTAACACAATGTTATAACCTTCTATTTAACATCTCACAGGGTAAGTTCAAAGGCTAATGTTGAATTATTTGGGGAAAAATTTTTGACTAATATCACAGAAATGAGGTCCCACCATCCTGGGATGTGATCCCACAGAGGAACAGAAGTCTTGCCCTATGTCTCAGTTATCTTTCCATAGGTGGGATGAAATACCCAACTTGAAGAGGTTAGTTCTGGTTTCCAGTTTTGGAGATTTCCACCCATGACTGGATGGCTCCCGTGCAGAAACGCGGAATGGAAGGACATAGCACCAGGAATCGAATAGGAAGAGTCACAGAGACAGCAGGAGTGGTGACTGGAATACCCTCTGCAGGTTTATGTCCCAGTGACCTACTTCCTTCAGCCAGGCCTGATCTCACAGCAGTACATGCAGCTATGACCTCATCAACTGATTAATCACCAAGGAGTTTGGTGCTCTCATGATCCAACTGCTTTTCAAAAGCCCCACCTCTAAACACTTGAGACTTTAGCAAGACATTTTTTATTTAAACCATAATTCCCACTCTTAAATGCTAAGGAAAATATGGACTTCCTACATTATGCACATTCACCCTACCCCTGCCTCAGGAGTGATGCTCTATCTTGGTAGTGTCACCCATATTATTATTCACTGTCACCTAATAAAAGAAGTATTAAGGGAGCAGTAGAACACAAGGACACGTTCAGTGATTGGGGAGCACTCATAAGCAAATAGAAAAGGAAGACTAGTAAACAATTTATTATAGAAGTGAGAATTCCAAAGATTTTTAAATGACAATGAGAAAGTACAACCTTCATAAAAAATGAAGGATTAAAAGCATTCATAGCTATGCCAAGGAAAAAAGTCATACCAAAATATGTGCAAATCATCTCTGAGGAGTAAACTAGATGAAGAAGGAAGATGTGAAGAAGTTTTAAATAGATTTTCCAAATAGTTAAGCCTAGCTAGAGAGAGGAGGAGGAGGAGGAGGAAGTCAAAAGTTCTGATGGTTTGTGCCAGATGTCGTAAAAATTGTTGCTATTGCTAATCAGAAAGAGAGTCTGATTTGGGAGTGAAGGTGAGGAGAAGAGATGGAACAACTTTAAACAATTTTAGATTTTATGGTTTAGACCTAAAATGCACCCCTCCTCCGAAGTCTCACGTGTTCAGAGGTGGGACTTTCAGAAGTCCTCTGGATCACGAAGGTGCAAATCTCATCAACACACTACTCCACTGCTGAGTTAGTTCATAGCTGAGTTTACTATTAGGAGATAGTCTTCTTGGAAGAAGTATGTCACTGGAATGACTTAAGTCTAGTAATGTACCAGAAAGGTAGGTACCAATCGACTACTCAGTAGGCCACTGTAAATGCAATACTAATGCTCAGAAGTTCAAGTCAAAATTAAGTTGGAAGCCAAATTACTTTGTAATTTAACCTTGTTCTATATACTTTAAAAAGTGTTTGCAGTATAATTCAGTGTTAGCATATATATATACTTAGCATGAAAGAGGCTATGGGTTCAATCTCCAGCACTAAAACATCTTTAAACAGATAATTAAGAGCAGGGACCCAGAAACATATGTGTACTGTGCATCAATGTTCCTAGCAACATCACACTAGTCACAAAGTAAAAATAACTCAAATTTCCAATAACAGGTAAATGGATAAACAAAATCTGATTGATATAATATATACATTATAATAGTATTCAGCCTTAAGAGCAAAGCAATTCTGACATATACTACAACGTGGATAAAATTTGAAGTCATAATGTTATGTGAGATAAGCCAGACCCAAAGGAACAAATATATGATTTCACTTACATGATATACTTAGAATAATCACATTTGTAGAATCAGAAAGAAAAATTATAGTTACTAGGAGTTGTGGGGAAAATAAGTATGGAGGTACTGTTTTATGAATACAGAGATGTTGTTTGAGAAGATGAAAAAGTTCCAGTTGCACAACATAACATAAATTAACTCCATGCAATTTAAAAAGTTAATGTAGTATACTGTTATGTATATCTTGTTGCAATTTTAAAATATGAACTTGAAACTGTGGCAAGTATCTACACAAGAAAGAGCAAGAAAAGGAATCAAAGTAGGAGAATGTAAGTTGTTCTATTCTGATCTCCTTCCTGCCTTGAGGACCGACAAGTCACAGCACCATGCGCTTCCCCTAAAACAAGTGAGGTGACTTCTAGTTTTAGGAATCTGAAAATGAGACTCCAAGAAGTTGACTGTGTTCAAGATCAGTTAGCTAGCTGATGCAGACCCATGATTTTATTTTATTTTATTTTATTTTTGAGAAAGGATTTCACTATGTAATTCAACCTGGCCTTGAACTCATTATGTAGCCCAGGTTGGCTCCAATACACAGAAATCTTGCCTCAACCTCCCCAGGCCTGGAATTATAGGTATGCACCACCATGCTCAGCCAGCTGACTCATGATTAAAGTCCAGGTCTGCCTCTCTCTCAAGTTCTTGCTCTTCAGGAATATGTTAAGGTTTGAATGGGAAGAACTCAACAAATGCTTCCCCTGAACACTTAAATACTGCTAGACTTTAAACTATTATAAAAATATAGTATACTAAGGGAATTACTATATCATTGGGAGGAGATTTCAAAATCAGCAATACAATTATTTCCAGAATCTATCATTCCTAACATTCCCATATGTGTGACTTATACAATATGAAGGATTAATAACACGAAAAATTTTTGTCATATAAATTATATATTACAGAAATATTTTGAAAACCTTCCCACCATACAGCATAAACCAAACAAGGAAAAAGAAAGTAGAAAACAAAGTGTTGCAGAAATTAATGAGAAATTTATATCCTATGGAAGAACAAATTCAATATTATGTTTAGAAATAAATTTTGATTCAGATATTAAAGCAAATACTCTCCCATTTATAGCCAAAGCAATGAGCCAAACAAATGAAATAAAATTTGGCTGCCTTGGTGAGCACATTCTTAAAAATCCAGGGAGGACATCCAGCATGCCATGATTTGAACTGTTTCACAACCACATCTGTACGTAATGGCATGCAAATAAAACAGCATGACTTAATAATACATCCTACATTACATTTCTACACCAGTCAATTCTAATTAACTTCATCAATAACTACCACCTCCTCTGATTGGCATTTTAGGTGTATTTTTTAAGTAATATAAAAATATTTTTGGCATCTAAGTATAATTTAAAAAGAAGATTTTTCTTAAAAAGGAATTCTAGGAAAGAAAATTGTCCTGTAAAGTTTCTCTTTCTACATGAAAACACCACAGAGAGGAAATCCTCTCTGCCCTCACAAGACCCCAGTCTGCTAAAAATTTTGGCCAGGACAATAACCATGATCCATCTTTTTTTCTAGCCTCTAGATTCCATCTAAAAACTACAGTTGTTTTAAGTACCTGGCACAACATCAAACCAACAGCTGCAATAAAGGAAAACATAATGAAATCAGTGACCACCATCTCATTGTGACACTCAAGGGACAATGAGTGGCTTTCAATAACGCTTCTCAGGACTCCACAAAGAATCCAACGCTATTCTACAGCCCAGAATAGGACCTTCTGAAATTGCTCCTCCTGGACAATAGACAAGCATCAAACAGAGAGGCCAGAAGTGTGACGATTTGTGATTAGTTCAGTGGTGAGCACCATTCAGCTCAACTCTGGACCTCCCTCCTTTTCTCCACTCAGTTGTTTCTAGAAAGTTCTCCATGCTTTCTTCCAATCTGGCCTCCTTTAAAGTTCAAAGCCTGGTGTCCAAAAGTAGTATTAAAAAACTTCAAGCTGTTTCTGCTGTAAACTAACAAGGCAGGAAGAAGACAATGACCTCACAATCAGAGCAAGACAGCAAAGCCCAGAGATCCAGAGCCGGACTCTGCTTCCTACGCCTGGATCTGTGGGGTCAGAAACAAGTACCATTTCCCACTGCGCCACTTTAAGATCATTTCCATGTTTTGGGAGATAAGTGAAAAGCTTTTATTGACTAAATGTGATGTAGTCTGAAATATGAATGTCCTTCACACTGCCACAAATTGATATACTCTTGTAGAATTTTGGCCTTCTCTGTGCTCTGAGAGCCTTCCAAAGTTCACTTCCTAGGCGAAGTTCCTCCCACACTTTGTCATAAGACTAAAGACAGAAGAGCGGGAGCTCTGACCACTGGGCAGAGGGCTGCTCTTCTACATCTGCAACATGAGTTTGGTCATCACCACTACCACACCCATGCTTTTTTTTTAATTGGTTCAATTCACTTCAAAAATGAAGAAAAAACAAAATATGCCAGGTTTTAAAATGATTATGAACCAACTTTCTTGACTCAGATAACAATTTCTTCTAACTAATATAAAGAAGAGTGCTGGTTTTCATTCATTTACTACCATTAAAGACAATAGCTGTGGAATGAAAGAAAACCAAAGCTATACATAAGGACAAATGTTGTGCATTATTTTATACTTCTTTGTACATTTATTTGAACTTATTAACCCACACTAGGGTTATGTCATGAATTCTGTAGTTCTCATGGCTGGGGACTGGTTTTTCAACATATGCTGCTACAGCCCTGCAGCTAGGCAGACAGCAAAGTAAATGCCGGATACTCAGTTACAACAGGACAAAGGGCATGAAAGTCCACACTCACCAGGCTTCCAGATCACTGCCCTGCATAAGTGAAATAAATAGGGCACAGATAGGTACATATCGCATCTTTTCTCTGGTATCAGAAAATAAAGATGTAAATGAGTCCTAGAATTGTATGTTATATATTGTGAAATAGAAAATGCTCAATGTAAAATAGGGAGAAGGGGGAAAAATGATGAGATTGTAACAAAAAAGTAAGGAAACAAATTTTATGTATACGGGGGTGCAGTAGGGTGGGTAGGGCCATGGGAAAAATGGAATTAAGTTGTGTCTTATACTGGTACAAATCCCCATTATGGAGTGCAATCATGATGCATTTATGTAATGTACCAATAAAGATTTAAAAATTAAAAAAAAAAAGCCTCAGACAAGCTTCATCGCAACATTGGAACAGACTGCCCTTGTTTCCCAAAAGTTTTTGGACTCAGTCTACATTCTCCTTCCAATTTTGGCAGATCAGAGCAAATGAATCTAGAAAAGCTAAGGCCCCCCTTTCCCCCCCCCTTCTCAGGACTAGGCTGAAGCTACCTCCTCTTTAATATTTGCTGACCATGCCTAGGTCCTCTTCTGTGAAAGGAAAGATGGGGATCTATTGATCATTAGGGCCCATCTAAACTCTAAACTTCCATCATTCCCTTTTCTTACTATCCTGAGTCTGTGTTTCCTTGCCCTCTGGCTATTTGACATTCCAGATTGGGGATCCTTTCATTTCTTCCAAAGCGTTAGAGATGACTGCACCATTGCAGAAATATGGGCATACTTGGGGGACGTTACAATATTGGGAGTATGAGCTTGGGCAGGAATCCTAGGCTCCATAAAATCTTGGGAAAACCAAGAAGTCCCTCTGAACATCTATGATGGCTGCCATGGGTCTATTAATAGCACTTAATTATTAAAAAGAAGATAGGGATTTTGGAATAAGACCAGAGAAAGATGTTAATTTTTTATGTACTACATTTCACTATGTAAAATTCATTTATTGTTGTCAGTAATAAAACACATCTAAAAACTTTCAAACCAACACCAACCCAGCATCAGCAATCAGTTTCTTTTCCCGTCCTGTTACTGTGTCATCCATTAGTTGTTTCTCTCAACTGCAACCCATACAATATGAAATAAATTTAGTTACCATAGTCTTATTAAGCAAAAGGAACCTAATACATTTATTTTGGACAGAATAGGAAAAAGGCTACATATGACCTGTGCTTTTCATCTCCAGATTCCCCAGCCAAGAATAATAGCAGCAACAAAATGCAGGAAAGGAACCAAGCTGTTCCGGGCTGGAGTCTCAGAGTCATCTGAGTGGGCCCCTGACTCCTCTCCCAGAGCTGTGCCAGGCACACACTGGCTGCTCTGAGCAGCCCAAACCTTCATCCCTAGTGAGCTCTGCTCTCCGCTCTATTGTTCCTTGGCAGTCATCACTAATCCCAGACAACTCTGTCACCCCTCTCTTGCCTTCCATTGCAGGATAGGCTCAAGTGGCCATCCTCACGTCCAGCACCACTTTAGGAGCATTACCATGAGGGCGGGCAGAGAAGAGCACGCTGAGAGTTAGGCCCTGAGGTCACACTCATCGGTTCTAATGCTGCCTTTTCCTTATGCACCTCCATCCCCTCACCTAGAAAGTATATGAAATTAAGAGTTCTGATTTCCTAAAACTTTGTGGATTAAGTGAGATGATGCCTACAAAATGTGTGATACAAGGCCTGCAGCAGAGCAAGTAACCTTTAAATATGAAACATCATTATTACTAGATACTAAATTGCCAAACCATCACACCTCAAATTTGAAAGGACAAAATCTAAAAGGCAATACTTTCAAACCACTCTATAAAAATATATCATTTATTAATAGTTAAACAGTTTGGTTTTATCCTTAAATAAATCTCTTCACAACATATAACTTATAAGAATATATTTATACAGTCAAGTGTAAATCATGCAAAACTCTTAGTTATACCCCAAAAAAGAAGAGAAATAAACCTAACTATCAGCATTGGAACCTTTTCTAACATTTGAGAAAAAGAAGCAAAAATATAAGCACAGCCATTTATTTGAGCCTTTTAGCAAAATACATTCAGATAAGTTTTTAAATAATCAAGAAGAAGCTAATAGCCCAAGACTATGTGAAAGTCACAACGTACCTCTTTGACATGATCTAAAACACACAAAAATTCATTTCTGGATTTTAAAGTGAATATGGTTGCCTCTCTCATTCAAGAAGTAAAAGGACAATAGTCTTCTACAGTCTGAAGGAAGCCCAGAGCAGTTGAGCTAACCACAAACAGAACTGTACTGCTTTCTGATACAAGCTACCTGAGTTTTCCACGGTACTTACAAATGAAAGCAGGGAACAGGGACTATATTTTAACTAATAGAATATATTTTAAGAAGTGTTAAATTTGATATAATTACTTCTTTACAATTTACTCTCTTTCTACTGATTAATAATTTGGTGCAATTCCAAACTCCCACTTTGAAGTAGCAATTATAAAGGTTATGATGAAGTTTGATTTTTCTTTTTTTAATTTACTAAGAATGCCAGACTTGTGTGGAGGCAGAGCCCACACAAGCCCTGAGAATTCTTTCATGGGAGAAAAAGAAGATTGCATATCACTACTGATCACATAGCAAGCCTTAACAAACTACTGAGATTCATCCAGCCATTAATGAGGTATATTTCAACCATATATACATCCAACAAATTTAAATTTAAAAAATCATTATATATAATCTTACACTATACATGTTAAATGTTACCTTCATTTTCTAAAAAACATTTTAAGTAAGGAAAGGCTAGTTCAAAAACTTTTCAAACACAAATGAGGTAGTTATCAAAGAAAATTCTTTCAAAGAATTTTCTAAATTTCAGCTGCATATAAAAAGCTACACACTTGTTATTATGAGAAGTTCAAAGATACACTCTCTCTAGTCACCAAAGCTTAACATTTAGGAGGAAGAAAAGCATGAGTGAGAGGGAGAAAACAAAAATTTCAAAAATTCTTATCTACTCTTTTGGTTTTTTAGAAGAAATGGTAACTTTAGGTACTGGTTATGAGAGCAAAATTTGTGTTTAAGAAGTAGGGAGCACTGGGGCCAGTGATATAGCTCAGTGGTTCTGGCACCAGTCTTGCAAGCGCAAGGGCCCGGGTTCGATCCCCAGTAACTACATAACAATACTGGGTGTGGAGACTCACCCCAGCAGCAACCAGTACCACATACCACAGTGCCGGGCGTGGTGGCTCATGCCTGTAATCCCAGCACTCGGGAGACAGAGGCAGGAGGATTGCTGTGATGTGAGTTTGAGGCTGAGCTGAGGGCCAGCCTGAACTACAAAGCGAGGCCCTGTCTCAAAAAAAAACCTTAAAAAAAAAAAAAAAAAGAAGCAGGGAGCACTGGGCTTTCTGTGTTTGGCTTATTTCACTTAATACAATGTCACTGACCTTCATCCATGTTGCTGAAAATGACAGAATTTCCTTTGCTAAGGATGAAAAATATCCCATGGAAATAATATTTCAGAGTTGTGTACACAATTTCAGAGTAAAGAAACAAGAATAAATGAGAGAGTAGTCAAAGTGTACAAAGTCACAGTTATATAGAGTGAATAAATACATCTATAATGTAGAGTTACAATGGAAGGTGTGATGACTAGAGTTACTAGTACAGGATACCAGAAACTGGACACCAGAGATGTGCCGAGTGTGAATTTCAGGTGCTCTCACCACACACAATCACAGTCGAGATATAAGCTGCAAATAGATGGGTATGTTAGCTAGCTTCAGATCATAATCATTTCACTTCTTTCATGTGTTTAAAATATCATGTTGTGTACCTAAAATATATATAATTTTTATTCTAAAAAATAAATTAAATTTGAAAAGAAGTAGGGGGAAAAAGTAAGTGAAGAAACAAAATAACGAAACATTAAATTGCTTGCTTTGCTTAGCTTTGTAGCAGAAAGAGATCAATAAGAATGATAATGATAACAACAAAACCTCCATGCAGACATTCACTGGAGGCTTAGTGGAACTGCTAATCATTACACCATCCAGAAAAGTAGGAACTGTGACTTCATTTACAGTTGAGGAAATGTAGGTTCGTAGACATCAGGTTGAATAGTCACCAGCGGAGAGGTGATAGGGTGCAAGGTGACTGGCTCACAATGATATCCCAGGGTGACCCCCAGGAACCAACTCGAAACATGACTCTTCTGACAGCAGCCAATTGGCTTAAAAGTGTGTCTCAGACCAAAGCTGGGCCAATCAGAGTCCTTCCCAATGTTTGTTCACTAGAAGAATGTCACAGGGTATGAAGCTTGGTAACTGTTACCAATCCTGCTTCTCACCTCAGGGCAAAAGCAGATTTATAAATGGAGAGCAAGAAGCTGCTACACAGGGAGCACCAGAGGCAGCCTTGGGCTCCTGGTCATCTCTGAGACTCTAGGACCATGGTCTGTGTCTGGCTGCCTCCCTCTCCTGTTTGTAGTTAGCCAAGATATTCAACTAACCTCCTACCCAATCCAATCTTGTTTCACCTTCCCCATCTGTGAAAGCTAGTTGGAGTTGGATTTTCAAAACTAAAATCCTTGACAAATATGTAAAATTAATTTTCTAAGACTATGCAGATCGCTGGTCATAATAGTGACAATACCATTTCAGTGATAATTTATGACATGTAAAACATGGCCTTATAATCACTTTTATTAGCTATATTTTATAAGTTGTCACAAAAATATAATCCAAACTTAAAATACAGAAATACACTGAGGGTAAAGAATAATCGTACTATTTTGTATAAATGGTGAAAGTTGAAAAAACAGAAGAAAGAAAAAAAGAAAAGTTAATGAATCTCACATATTTGCCCATTTTTCTGGTCCTTCTTCCAGCATTGCCAGACAGCACCACAGGGCATGTACCTATATTAGGATTTCTGCTGGAAAGGTTTTCTTGGAAGAATGCTACTGTAACCTGACTCATGATTTTTATAACAGCTCACTGCACTTAATTGGTAATGAAACAAAGACGATTTTGAAGAAAAGAACAAGTCTGCACTAAGTCTTGAAGTAATAAATCAATCTGGCCTGTTATTTTTTGGTGAATGATTCACTCATTAATTCCCACTCCTTTCACTTCAATGATACTATTAAGTATGTAAATGACTATATACTGTAAACTATAAATCACAGTGCTCTATAATCCAGTTACATTTTTAAGAAAAAGAGTAATTCTTAACAAGATAGTACCAAACCAGATAAGTCTTATTGATATTTAAATACAAAGCTAAATGCCTTCAGAAAATAAAATGAAACAATTGAAAGAAATATTTTCATTCATGAATAAAATGCCAAACTCAGGAAAGGATGAAGTGGCAAGATGTGGACCAGAATGTACTTCAAATTCAGTTCTCTTTCAGTTGCAAACATGTTTCCTAAAGAATGAACTTCAGCAAACTTTGAGCCTTCTTGATTCAACATCTCAAAATCACTATAACCTCTTCCTCAAAACCCAATCTTCTATGAACTGCTGCCAGCGCTGCTTTCCAATTGCCTCTCCTTCAGCAAACAGCATTTCTGCCCATGTGCTGAGGGGCTGGCTGCCCTCAGCCACAGCCTGCACATCCTGAGACCCTGTGCAGGGTCTCCCGGTCCATCCATACCCCTTGTCTGGTCTATTTCAATGATCTCTTGTCCCCAATACATTTCAACACATCCAAAGAAAACTGCACAAGAGCCAAGGGTCTAATTTTTTTATTATTATTTATTATGTTATTATTCTTTAAATTATCTTTTTCCAAGAAATGAAAATAAAAAGCTTTTAGTAAAGCCTAAATAGACTCAAAAACTAAAATTAATGCTGACTCCCAGCATTACCCATTGTGTAAGAAAATTTAGAGTGTCTGAAGAAAATCACAAAGACTCTCAAACCTTCTAAGAGTTAATGTAACAACATACTGTTTCTACTCTTAAAAAAGAAAAAAGCAGAAAGCTTGTTAGCAGAGAGAAGATGTTCTTTGTCCTTCTGGTCCTAAGCAGTTAGGAACCACCAATCTGAGCTGTGAACTCTGTGAATTTATTCCAGAAGACCAAAGCATCAGCTCTTTGTCAGTAGGAAAGTTTCTATCCCAAAGGTGTCTTAAAATTATATACTTGCTTTTAGTAGAAGAAAGAGGATGAGAGAAGGAAGAAAAGCAGAGTTACGATTACACTGATTAGTCCATGATAAATGTGAAGATCAGTAGTGATTGTCAGTTGGATTGGATTAAGAGACCCCCAGAAGAGACTCCTGCAGAGCTGGTGGTGTGAATTCATATTGAAAGCCTGAAAAAACTGGAATCTGATTTCTACAGGCAATGGCAGCAGCAAAAGACACACTAGGTCACTGTTATAGTTGTGTCTATCTGCACCTCCCAAAGCCTCATGTGGTCATAGACATTTTGGAGGTGGCTGAATCTAGAGTGTGTGATTGATTCATGGTGGGGCTGGGCTGAAGGCACTAAGACCAAGGAGGTAACTGGTTTGATTACATCTTGTATCCTTTGGTTCTGTTCCTCCAGAGAACCCTAACCAATGCAGCAGTCAGAGAGTCCTTTGCTTCCAATTATGCCAGCTTCTTCTTCAATACGGCATTTCTACCGTTTCTCCAACTGTTTTCAGAATTCATATATATATATATATATATATATATATATATATATATATATAAAACATATATGTGTGTGTGTATATATACACATATACATATGTATACATATATATTATAATACAGTATAGATATATAGATTTCCAAACAAAGAAGTGGGAGCCGAACAACTTGCTAGAGTTGATACTGTGCACCACTTCAGGCCCCATCACACACAGCAGCAACAATGGGCAGATAATCAAGGTGAAGAGCAAGCACTATCTCTAGATGGGAAACCACATGATCTGGTGAGTATGAACAGCATTCTTTACAAAGGTGTGCAGACCTCACAGCTCGTTTGTGTGTAATTGCATTCAGTGACTGATAACCCAAGTGGCTCTACCAGCCCCCTACACCAGCCCTACCCTCAACTGGGAGGCACAGTTTGGAAAGCAGTCAGCGTTTACCTACATGACAGAAATGTGTCTTCCTTGCTGACCAGCCCTTCAGCATTAAAGATCTAGATACTTGTTAGAAAGTGTTTCCCCTCCTCTGTGGTGATCTCTTAAAAAGCCAGGAGGGAGAATATTTTATTAACCTCAGCTACCTAACACAAGTAAAGCTGGGTTCATGGGTGATGAGATGAAAGTCCTACTGCAGTACGAACTTACATAGATGTTTTATATACAAAGTAAGGGGACTTGGTAAGATCCATAATATTTGTTCTCTGCCTAGTGAAAACACTATGCTAGTGTGAAATCAGCTAATCAATAGTAACATGGGTTTTACAACAGTTTTTGTTACACACCCAAAAAACACATTTATTGTAAAATAATAAAATACATATAGTCCGAAAGAACAAAAAATATCCACAGTGCCACAGTTCAGATAGTAACTGTTAATATTTTGTAATGCATGCTTCCCAGGGCTATAACTTCTGTATCTCTCTGCACCTTGCTGTCTCCGTTCCTCTCTCCTCCTCTCTCTCCCTATACACGCTTGTGCGAGCATACATACCTATGCCTATACCTGGGTGTGTACACACACAAATACATACAAAGGCAAGTATTTATAAGAAACCTTTAATTCAGACTCTTTTTCTTGCCATATATTCAGAAAAAGTAGCCATGTACAAAGCACATAAAAATCGATAACAGTCACGTAGGGCCCTGGAGAGTAATTTTGTTTTTATACACAATACATTCAAAATCAAAGAGGTGATTGTAAGGCCCTTCCTTGGCTCGGTCAGGAGACCTGGGAACAAAGTGCAGAAAGGAGCAAGGGTAGCTCAGCCCAAAGCTGTGCTACTACACACCTGGCTCTTCCAGCTCGTTTCCTGGACTTACAAAAAGCCTGGAGGAACCCAGTCAGAATAGGTGGCCTGCTGCTACTGCCTAAAGTGTTTCTATCGTGTGCATGGCTCGGACCAACCCTAAGAAAAAGTATTAGGAAGAATGAAGGGAAGAACTAAAATCTTCCAAACACTCCACAATAATGTAATTGATAAAAGCTCTCTCTTCTCTAGACCAGTGTTACTGCCATGATTTTAAAAATTAAAGAGTGTATCCAAGTTTACTATCTACTAATTGTTCATGTAGTGGGAAACCAATGGCAAATCTTAGGAATAAAAGTTTCCAGCTAATTTTTAAAACATCCTTCATAAATATCTCCTAGAATGAAAACCTAGGGGGACAAACTAGAAAATTAGAAATGTAAAGCTGATGGAACCTAAGATAAATTCTATCAAATGTTCGCAAGATGAGCCACCATTTCTAATAAATTTTGATCTGATAAACAAAAAGGCAAAAGCAAGTGTCATTGGATAGGTTTCTTACTAGAACTGCATGAAGAGAAAAAGATTCCACTGAGGCAATAGATAGAAAGGATTCTGTGACTGACAGTGAAAACTGCCCTGCACAGCCCCTGCCTTTCTCTTGCCTCCCTCACACTAACCATGTTTTCAAAGGTAAGTGCAGGTCAATTTGTTTATTCTTCTTTACATTTTGTATTTCTTTTATCACTCTGTGTTATAGCCTGGATTGGATTTTGGGGTATTTGTTTGATGCATCTTCTGTATTTCTTGCAATGCTAAAAGAAGAGGCTGTGTGGAACTTGAGTAGGAAGGTCCTCGGAGGAGGGTAAGTTCATGTGTGTTAGGAGTAAAGTAAGGAGAAAGAACAGGAAGAGACAAATGAGGGCAGGATTGGTTTGCAGACACTCGTGGACCAGAAAAAAAATTATTAGTGTGCTATAATTTAGAAAAACAGAGGAAAATCATCTCCATGGTGATTATATTTCATCAACATGCTTACTAAGAGTGGAAAAATACACCTGTACTGCAAAGGAAATCCTTTTGAGTAACTCTGAAGTGTCAAAAGAACAAATAACTATGAATTTGGATTATTCCAAAACCATAATTTATCTTCTATAGTGTAGAAGGAAATATCATGGGTAGCACTCAGGGAACTATCCTTAAGCGGTGCGGCCACTTTTAAATCTTTTAAGCAGTGTGCTTAGATTTCAATCACAAAATATTCATATTGGTAAATATAATCCTGCCACACAGTCATTAGACTTCTCTACTCATTCACTATTTACTTCCTAATATATGATTTTGAAAATTCCAAATGCATCAGATAACGTCCATTTGGATAAAATTTATGATACATTTACTTTCATTCAAGGAAAATAGAGACTAATATACTATTATTTTTATTATTAAATTATAATTTAAGAATTAAGTTATCTTTTCTTTGTTGCTATCATTTCTTTACAAATGAAAAAATAAGTAAAATCTCTGCATTTCAGCTAAAAGACTATGGCAAAAAAAAGTAAATAATTGGAGTAGTTTCTGCACTCTATTCTCTTTTTATCAAGTACAGCATATTTTTCACTAGAAAAAATAATGAATCTTCTCTCTGACTCACACATGACTACAGGATTAATACAGTAGCGAGAAAAAGTTTTGCAACTTGGATGGAAAATTAACAGAAAAAGATTGGTTTCTCTTTCCACACGGAATTTTTCAGCAACCACACAAAAGGGTCATAGTATAATCTGAGGATTGCAGTATAATCTAAATATATCAAACTGAAACAGCATAGCATATAGTCCAAAAACCATCAGCCTACATTTGAAAGTATACTCTCCTCTGAATGGATATCAGACAAACAGAGCCTTTTCTTTAAATGGATATAAAAGTACGAACAATGGTTTTCTATGACGAAGAGAGAGATCTGAAGGATTAGGCTACAGGCCACAGCTGGGAGGATCTGTAAGAACCGTGTCAGCAATAATTTTGAAGGCCAGTTGATGCCCTTTGAAAATGTGCCCATTAAAGCCTATCTATAATTTTTGTGGAAAATTATTGCCACTCATAAATGGGGCTTTTTAATGGAATTGTTGATAAGCTTAACCACTATATATGGGCACAAACTACCACTTTAATGGAAACAGTCAATCCCATGACCAGAGCAGAACCACTTAGTAGGGAAATTGGAAATTTAATTTCAATCAGATGAACAAAAAGTGAAGAAGAATGCTTGAAGTGGCAACATAAAAAAAAACGCCAGCGATTAAAAACATTTGGAACCTGTGCTTACCCTTCAAAGGCATTTGTTGCCATGGTTTTTAAAGACCTCTGAAAGCCTCAGCTGTGTCCACAAAAGCTGCCAAGAAAGAGGGGTTCTATACTGATTTTATTTGTCAGAGGCATTTTGTCTTAATTATCTCCAAGATTACTTAGCCACAAGGAGGGGAGGGGAAGAACCACTGTCATTTCTCAGGTAGCAACACTAAGATCTTACCTTCCTGAGCCCTCCTCCCAACGTACTTGTGCAGGTGTGTGCACACATGTCTAATTTTTGTACTATCCCACGGAAAAGTGAAAAGCATTTACAACATTAATGGAGATTCCTACATGGAAAGAGGTTTCCATATTCTCACTTTCATGGTGTGTCTTTGTTTTTTCTCCAGTGCAAACCAAGAACTGAGTCTCCAGCAGCTGCATCAATGCCTGGAAGGAATGCCTTTCTTTGAAAAGGACCCATTGTAAATGCTTCCATCTGAAAAATACATGACAGTTCATCTGCGCACTCACTGAAACTCTTCCCACTTCCAGTCTCAATAATTTTGCTCCTATAACATATCACCACAAAGTGGGGAATTGTAAATAATAGAAGCTCGGTGTCAGAAAAGGGGGCCATGAACTCTCAAAATATAACTAAGTTACCAAAACTAAAACTTGGTTCTTGCTTGCTTGCAAAATCCATAAACACTCATATTTACCCCTGCAGTTTGGAATTTGTGTGGCCAACTATTTTGGTCCCACTATGTTAATTGTGAGCTTCTCATTGTTTGGCCCTGTTGGATGGCATCATGATTTACCATATATTAATTTAGAGCTGGGAATTTGGCTCAGTGGTTTTGGTGTCTACCTCACAAGTGCAAGGTCCTGAGTTCAATCTCTGATGGAAAATAACAATAATAATAATTTAAATTAATTTATAATAAAAGACACAATAGGAAGTCTTGGACATTTTTGCTAAGGTTTAGGTAGGCATTCCCAAAAGTTCATGGGTTAAGGGCTCAGCCCCCAGCCTACATCAGCATTGACAGTGGCAGATTCTTAAAGAGGCAAAGTCTCAAGGAGATCTTCTGATCACTGGGGGTGTGAAGGGCACACTGAGATACCAACTACTTGCTCTTCACCTCACCCATGAGGTGAACAGACTTCTTCTGCCACATGCCTCTGTCCTGCCCTGCTGCCTCTCCACAGGCCAAAGAGCAACAGAGCCAGTGACTATGGACTAGCACTTCCTAACCTGTGAGCCAAAATAAACTTTTTCCTCTTAATACGCTTGTTACTGTGGATGTCTCATTAGTAATGGAGAGCTGACCGACACCATTCCTTTTCTGTCATTAATTATGTGAAATCTTTAAAAACTATTTAAACCATTCCTTTCATCATATTTCTTTTAAATCAATTAAGGAAACTGATTCGAATCCCCACCCTTGGATCATCTGCAGAGTGCTAGTGCTGTCTCTGTGGCCGCTGGATAATTCCATCTGGATATGCATCTGTCATCTCCAACTCAGCATGTCTACAATTGAACTCACTCTGCCCTGTGCTAATTGGACTTCCTCTTGATCTCCCTAGTTTGAGTTGGTCCGAAGCTTGTGGGTTATGGTTAAATTGATTTCCTTAGTTCACTCATGTCCCAGTGCATTCTCCTTGTGTCTGAACATCTGGAGTAACTTTCTCTCCTGGATAACCCATATTTAGTTGATTTATTGCAATATGTATTCTTTCATTATTCTATTCCCTTTTATTCTGTTCCTTTTAAAAAAAAAGTCCAGATTTCTAGTGTATCTGAGTTAGTTAAACATTATCCAAATGTTAGCATTATCCAAATGCTTCATGCTTCTATTCCCCCTTTCTATGGTCTCTTCTATGTTTCCAGTAGATTAAACTTCATTAAAGACTGTTTCATTATATCTATTCCATGCTTGAAAAAAAAAAGACAGTCTTATATTACCTAAAGCCCACAAACTGATCTTAACCTTCATTCCAATCTTTGTCTATTCCCTAAATGATCCTTATAACACAAAGCCTTGATTTAATCCACTCAGGAGCTTACAATCATGTAAGAAAAGACACTGATATCGTCCATGCACTGAGACAAAGTCCTACAAGGTCTAAGAATAGACAGAAAACTTCTGCATTAGCATCAGAGGTTTTGATGATGTCATTTTTCACAAGAATAAGAATTTTTACAGAAAAATCTGAAACTGCCACCAAAGAAACTGAACGGTTGTATTTATAGTAAATCAAATAGGCCAATTTGTTTAATTTCTACCTCATACAAACAGAAATAATGACTTTAAAACAACTAGAAAATGGGGTACAACAAGATTATGTAAATTTGTCCCAGGCTTATTCAATGAGTCATGGAGTGTTTAAATGATACTACATATAAGACCGACAGCAATACTAACAGACAGGCAGTACACAGCTATAATGGGTTGCAAGGAGAAAAAGAGGAAGCAAATGGGTTAGGAGCAGGCAAACAGGGACACTGAATTATGATGATGGTTCTGGTTAAAGATAAGGAAGCTCAACTCTGAATAATGGAAATAGGATGCACATTTACTAAGAAAAGCTCAAAAGAACTAGAGCAGAGTTCACAGACTACCACAAATGAGTGCCTGAAAATAATGTGGGTGCGTAGTCTCATAATGCTGCAAGCCAAAAGTCTGAAATCAAAAGGCTGGAAGGGCCATGCCCTCTCTTGAACTTGTAGAGAAGGGTCCTTCCCTGCCTCTTCTTAGCTTCTGGAACTTTCCAGCAATCCCTGTTGCTCCTTTCTTTATAAATACAACACTGCAATCTCTTTCTGACCCTCAAATGGCTGAGTCATCTTTGAACAGAGCTCCACAAGTAGGGCCAGCTAAGTGTGCCATGAGTTCTTTATATTTTTAAGTTAATTTTATTGGTACATTTGATACATACATGATGACCACATTCAATATGGAGAATTTTTACCTGTACATGACACATCTTGATTCTCATTTTTTCCCTATTCCCCTGAGCTCTTTAGAAATAAGTCTCTGCTCACCCTCAGCACCTATTGCTGGAGCTATCCAGGGTGCTGGACTGTTTCATGCTGAAGTTTTCCATGGCTTGGGTGGATCATGCTCTCAACTATCCATGTCATACCTAAAGCCCCTATAATGAGACTCCATACTGTCCTCCTAGAGTCAGCTAAACTATGAGTTAATATCAGACTTGGCTATATTTGTCTCAACTAATGTGGAGCAACTTCTGCATACACTTGATAGAATATGAAGTGGTAATATAGCTAGTGGCATATCGATAAGCTTAGGCATATCCTTCTGAAATAATAATGTAAGAGAAGCAATGAGCTAGAAGGGGAGTAGGGCTAAGTGACAGATCACTTACTTAGCATATGCAAGGCCTTGGACTTTCTGAGGGAGGGGAGGTGTGGGCAATGCATCCTTTTTCCTTGGACTAATACTCAAAATTTATACCTGGCTGCTGAAATCAGAAGCTCATGTCTTTGTGTAACTTATTGCTTAGCTTCTCTCTCTCTCTCTCTCGCTCTCTCTCACCTTAAAATATAATTCTATGCCCTAACATTAATAAATTTATAGAATATTCAATTGCATCCCCCGACCTAAATAGTATCCTTAACTTTGCTTTAAAAAAAAAAAAAAAAAAAAAAAACACAATCCACTGGAGGCCATTACTCAATTTCTTAAGTAATCAAGTTTGTACACTAAGTAGTAGTAGATGAAAATTTGTGAGTTTTCAAGTCAAACACTTTCCCTCTTCAACCAAAGCACTCAGAACATGAGAATGATCTGCTATACACTTGTTTCTAGCTCTCCTCTTCAGTAACAGGCAGAACAGAGAGAGCTGCAACATCTTCAGAACTTTCCACCTACGAGTCAGCCCCTTCACTGTCCTTCACTGTGTCTAAGGGGCGATGCGATTTGCAAAGAGCCACAGGAGTTCAGTCCAACATTTTAGTCCTAAGTTATCAAGATTCCAATGAGAAGACAGGAATAGAAACCCTTCCAGGTGCTCTGCTGTATTCCCTTGTATAAATGCAATATAAATTATGCCATTAAACTAAAACTGGAGATTTTTTGCTTTGCTTTTACATCATCTAATATAAAAAGACAAAGCCAAGAATGTCTTTGCTTAATCTAAAAATAAATTAATTTCATTAGTTTTTATTTATAGAACTCTCACACTCTATCTTCCCCCCTGGCCTTCAAAGATATTTCATCCACATGACTGAATACTTATCCTCTCCTTCATCTTGCTCATTTGATTCTTCCTTTTGAGTTGATTCTCACCAGGAAAATGTTTGTGAAAGATTTACACCTCCCTCTCTGGAAGCAAGTGAATTTCAGATTCCTGCAAGTGCCCCCATTCACACCCACCTTGACACACAGCTCATTGTTTTTAATTCTGGTTTATTCATCCATTTCCCCCTTTGATTTGTGAACTCAATGAGAGCAGGGACTCCACTTTTCCTAACATTGCATCCGTGCTTTGACTAATAGTAATGGATATATTCAATTAATGAATGAATAAATTCATGAATTTAATCAATTTTAAATCCTTCTCTATCCCTAAAGTCAATAAGTTTGTCTTTTTTCTAGGCTTTTTCTATCACCGTTCACTTGATAATCATCTCTTTAAGGAACTGTCAGGCGATTGTGTCATAATACCTAAGAAGTTTCTCAATCCAAGTAGAAATTGCATTTTATATTGGAAAATTTCAATAAAACCCTACTATTCAGTTCACATGCACCAGGTGGGGGACATAAGATATATTTTTTTATCTCTCAGTACATAGATGGATATTTTTTAAATATGTAAATTTGAAACAATGTCACACCCGTAAAATACTGAGAACATTGCTATTGTTTCTGGAAAGGCAGTCATCCCTTCATTCAATACCAATATTTTACATCTATAACCCACAATATTTTCTTCCCTTATAGCAAATATTATTTTCTATATTCAATACTTTTCTTCTGTTATATTCATCTATTATTTTCCTTATCTTTATCATGGAGGTAGTTGTGTCATGAAAAGAAGCATCTCTTTTTTCTCAAGTGAACATCCCAAACAAATTCTAAATTTTGTTGTGTTATGAACTGCATCCTATATATTTTTCAGTTTCTCTCAGTACCTCTAGACTGGTACAGAGTACTTTCTCAATAAAACATGGGTAATCAAAGCTTTACATTTAAAAGCCTCCATTTTCCCCCATAAATCATGGTATTTAGATCACAGACAGTCAAACAAAAATTAAATAAATAATCAGCAAGTTATGGGCCACAGGCCATTTCTGCACGGTTCCCTGCTTTTATAAATAAAGTTTTATTGGCACACAAACGCATCTCTTTATTTGCATTTCCTTGTGACTTTTTTCAAGCTACACTCCCAGAGTAGAGCAAATGAAACAGTGATTTATGGCCTCCAAAACCAAACTGTTACTATTTTAATAAGGAAGGAAAAAACTTTAACAATAACTATTCCAAATTATGTTTATTAATGAGGGAATTCTGTCTTGATAAGTGACTCATCCAACTGTATAAATGAACCTATCCCCTATCACCTTTATCAGATTCTATTTCCCTATCAGATTTAAAGCCTGGTGAAACTAAAGATATTTTAGATTATATAAAATTAACCAGTAAAACCACAAATTCAGATGTTGCTAAAAACTTTTTCAGAGATTAATCTAAGCTGAGAGATGACTTTCATTTTTCTGAATGATGATAATAAAATTAATAGTCTCTGTGTGTGTAATAGCCACAGGTTAACTCAGAGAATATTGCCAATTTTTATCAAAAATGACAATAAAAAATGTTCAAGTGTTACAGCAGAGTTCTAAAAGATGCTGAAAGCAGTAAGTGTCAAAGAAAATACTTTAAAATGGACTACATTGACCTTACCAGCTACTCTATTAAGACATGAACAGTTTTTAAAATCTACTGACAATGAAAGGAAAAATAAGTGCAGACCATCCCCCAAGTTTTCACAGGGCGGTGAAGAGCCACAGCAGGAAGCAAGCTCCTGAGAATCGCCCTTCAGTCAGCATCTATTAATTGAGCAGGCTACGGTTCTGAACAAGTTACTTTAAATCTGGATTTCTGTTTGGGGAATCACATTAAAACTCCCATCAGATGTGTTCTTGCCATTTTTATGGCAAATTTCACTGCAGCTGAAAAGGTAAAGAAATAAGAGCAGTGAAAAACACCCACTATGAAGACAAAAGGTACATTCAAAAAGCCTAAATTGCTCTCTGACCTCTGCTCCTATCAGACAGGATCTTTAGCCCTGATATCTCATCAGAAATGATTAACGTTTTCTGAGGGTATGCCCTATATAATCCAACAGTATAGAAATTCCTGGAGTGGAAATAAAATGTAGCCAGCAGGATATCAGAGAAGCTACAATTGATAAACTCTGTACAACAAAGGGATCGAGGTAGATGGGAGAACAACATGTTACTGTGGTCTCCTTAATAACTACTTGGTACAGAGGATGCTTTCCTTATTATCAGTCACCAGACATTGAATCTGCTCGTGTTTGCAAAAGGTCATGTCATCCACTGAGACAAGAAAGAGATGGAAGAGAGGAAGAGAACAAGCTGAATTAGAATTGGTCTGGAGCAAAGATCAGAACAAGGCCAGGCCAGCGAAAGAACTACGCACAGACAATCAATAGCATCCCGCATCACATGAGCAGAGTTGCCAGTAAATATAAATGTCCCCCGCCATTCCCCAGGCAGGCCAGAAACAACAGTTCTTTTTACCTCAGAGACCCAGCTACCGAAATCTTCCTTCACGAAAGTTGGCCCAAGACTGCCTGGATCTCACCACAGGGAGGAAGCAGACTGACAGCACAGCTGGCCTGGCATCCACCAGCTCCTCCCGAGAGTCTGCCTCTTCACCGTATTTCTACCAAAGAGACCAGTGGACCTACTGGGTGTTACTGTTTTATATAAATGACTGACCATTTTCTCCTTCCTCAGTTACTTGTGTTCTTAGAGCCAAAATAGAATAAGTTGTTTTCAACACACTACTACCTTGAATACTTCTCTTGAAGAAGGCCTTACAGCCCTCACAGGACCAGACGCCGTAATGATAGCCGGATGCATAGTCATTGCACACTGCGCAGTAGCGGGTCTCCTTGGCGGATTCCAGGTTTATGCTCCCCTTGTCACTGCTGCTGGCCAATCTCTCTCGGCCACTCTGGCGTCGATTACCTGAATTTGGCCTAGAAAAAAAGAGTAGACAATAAAATAACAATGAGTCCATTAGCATTGTAAAACCAAAACATGCACTTCCTTCTAAAGAAGAAGAAGCTTGGGAGAGGAAGCCAACCCACTTTATTCTGACATTTTGAAATAATGAATCGTAATGTAGGCCAATCTTTCCGTACCTCTTGCCGTCTGTTACAGCAAAAGTTGTTTGCCTGTTATACTAACCTTGAAGGAAATTGTTTATCACAAACTTACCTAAGAAACAGGCTAGCTACCCCAGGATACGCTACCCAGAAAAACAATAAAATGAAATTAGCTGAGTTCTAACAGGCTTCTCCATCTTCTCAAGGATTCACAGTTAGCTCAGAACCATTACGGGCCAATGTCTCTTCTGGTTCTAGATGCTACAAAGGGTCACTAGGAAATAGAGACAAAGCATAAAACAGCTGAAATATTTAGAATTCAGAGGACCTGATGAACAATGTTGAACCTGTGCTGAAAACTAATTCAGATTTTTTCTGTCACTATTGCCAGGAACTCTAAATCTTTATGACTTCATTGTATAATTTAAGGATGCTATTTTTCAATATTAAATAGACCTCTTTAAGAACCTATGGAATGAGAAGTGTAGAGGAGCTCAGGTGGTTGTCTCAGGCTTTAAAGATTCCATGGAAGAAACATATCCTCAAAGTTAAACTGAAACTTAACAGCAAGAAAGCTTGGTTCTAAGAGAATCAGGAAAGCGGACACATACAAACATTTAAGAAAGCAGTAGAGAAGAGTGGTCAGTAACGCCAAATGAGGAAGAGAATCCCAATAAAACAAGAACTGATAAAATCAATTTGGGATTAAAACATGAAGATACTGAGCAAGGAATTTCAGGAAAAGAGCCGAGGTGGAAGAGTGGCTGGATGTGAGGAGAGGAAGGTGAAAAGAAGCCATTTGTTAGATAGTTTAGGTAGGAATGGGAAGGGAAAGAGAAAAGGTGGTAGATAAAAAACAGGAGACAAGGGATTTTTTTTTTTTTTAGAATAAAACAGACCTGTAAAAGCCTCATGTAAACGGAAGGGAATGCACAGAGGGAATGGCTGAAGGTGCAGGGGAAGAAGATAAAAGAAGAAATCTGGAGACGCTGAAATTAACAACCTGAAAGCAGGGCCGGGGATTTAGCTCAGTGGTTCCGGCGCCTGTCTTGCAAGCGCAAAGACCCAGGTTCGATCCCCGGTATCCACACACCATACGGGGCGTGGAGACTCATGCTCAACAGCAATCAGTACCACATACCACAGTGCCGGGCATGGTGGCTCATTCCAGCACTTGGGAGGTAGAGGCAGGAGGATTGCTGTGATGTGAGTTTGAGGCTGAGCTCAGGGCCAGTCTGAACTGAACCACAAAGCGAGACCCTGTCTCAAAAACCTAAAAAACAACCTGAAAGCAAAGAACAACCTCAGTGGAAAGCCTTCTGGGAGACTGGGAAAAAAAGAAGGTGATGATAATTGGTTCCCACCTATGACTAGGGAGATTATATAAGAGCCCGGCACAGTGCCTGGTTTATAGCTGGCACTCAAGAATATACTGAAGTGAATAGAGTGTTTAGTCTGCTGTGACTTTCACAACAAACAAAACTCAGATGAGATAAAATAAACTGCAGATAGAGCTCTGAACGTCTGTTGGTTAAGGAGGTTCCTGCTTCCTGCTTCCTTTGCTTACCCAGATAACAAGGGCATACTGATTCTCACATGTCCTCTCCTCATAGCCCTAACTTTGCTTTTATCTTGGTTTTATAACCCTCCTTTGCTCTTCTCACTCATTAATATTATACACAATTTTGTGGTGGTGGTTCTCGAACTACATTTGCCATAAAAGTCACAAAATAACAGCTCCTTGGTTTGAGTATGTCTGAGTTCGCCAACTTTTTCCATTCTAAATAACTTAGCTCTGAGGCTGGCAGCCTCAGATAGGATTTCTTTATTTTTTAATGATCCTTAGAGAGCACTGGCTGGCAGTTTGCAATTCTAGTTCATATTCTGTTACTCGTGTCTTTCCATTTCATCACTGTGCTGTGGGGCACTCCCCCAACCAGCCTCAGGTCTTTTTACTGTCTGTTTACTAATGTCTTTTGCATGATTCAAGTCAGTAGGAAGCAGCTGTGAATATTTAACTGCAGGAGCCCAGTGCCTTTGGGACTACAGCAGAGAGTTAGCATGTATGAAGTGGACAGAGTCAAACTCTTAGAAATGCTTGTTAGCCCCAGTAACTCAGTGAGTTCAGTACCCAGCACCCAGCACCAGAGATACTTGATACACTTATGCTGGATAAATGCATGAGTGACTGAACAGTGTGCATGGACAATAGTTCCAAAATATCAAACAACCTCCCTACCAGCCCTGCAGGATAATACACACAACCAGGTTTTCAGCTCCACAGAGCTCCATTTGTTTATGGATTTAAGAGAGAGGATGTGTTACAGTTTGAACAGTCTTTCACATGAACATATAACCATAGAAACATTTAAACAATTTAAGAAAAAAATAAGTGTGTCATGAGTGCATAATACACACAGAGTTAAGAATTTATTTTACCACTTACAACCCTTAAGACATACAGGAGTCTAGTACAAGTTAAGATGCGTCAGAACTTAGCACCCAGACACAGACATACACGTATCATATTTAGTCAAGAGAAATGTATACTAAGATAGAAATGTGGCAGGAAATCATAACTGCACGAAACCATAGTGGATTCTGCCCTATTGCACTCGTATCGCAGCCCCCTCCTGTTGCAATTGAGCAGAAGTGTTGGGAGTAGCTGCCTAAAACTCTCAAGAGCACTGTGTCTTTCCAGTGAAATGTGTATCACAGTAAAAAGGAACTCCCAACGGTTCATGAATATGTTTCATCATTTATTACACACATGACACACAAAACATGTTAATTGACTGTTGATGTTATTGGCAAGGACTCTACTCAAAGGCAGGCTCTTAGTAGCTCTGTTTTGGGGGAACTAAAGCACATATGTGGAGTGTAATCAGCAGTGGCCTTTCAGAGCAGACCCTGGAGATCCCTGAACAGCCCACTACTACCACTGACCTAAGTACCAGCACATCGCCATTAGTCACCATCACCACAGCCGACAGCAGCAACACCAGCCCTAGCTGCACCTTGCCACAAGGCTGGTCCCATGAGAGCCAAGAATTTAACTCCCACTGACAAGAGCATAAGAGTAGAGGCCAGGGTAGCTACGCATTATAGATAACCAGAGAGAGTGGGAGGTTGATGTTGTTGGAGAAAGGGGTGTGAGACAACCAATGCTGCATGGCCCAGTGGACCTGGAGCTCAAGGCAATAACTAGACAGCAGGCTGTGACCATTACAGACACTGTCCCTCCTCACAGTCCTCAGAAGAATTCCTGGAATGATAAGAGTGGAGAAGAAAATGAGGAATCAGAGAGCATTCCTGGAGACAGACCCAGCAGCATGAGACCAGGGTCTCCACTTTACTGCATCCAGAAACTCCAATGACTACAATTCTCAACTCCACAAAAGGCAAAGTGATGAGGAGCCCAAGGTATCTGGAATGTTCACACCACATTTTGTTCTCAGGGGCCCTCTCTAGGACCTTCTCAGCCAAAGACTGTTCACAAAGCAACATTTTTAGCCAATTTGGGAATTCAAGTATATAAGCCCTGTTCCATAAAGATTGTCAAAATGTCATGAAAAAGAATAGCAATTCCTTTAGGCTAAAGGGAGGGGAGATCTCACGGGTTTCAAAGCCCTATGCACCTTGCAGTTGCTCTAAGTTTGTCTTGTATGTCCATTAGAGTCAAATAACTGCAAGTGTCCCTAGACGGGAATCATATCCTCAGAGTGCAGGACTCAGCCAAATCATTTGCAGTGGAAGGAAGCAGGATGGGGAGGGCTCCAAGATGAGTTAAGATCTCGCCATGAGGGTGAGTTAGACACCAAGTTGGGGTTATCTGTTCACAGGTCCAGGCTCACCTTCTTCGCTTCCTTCTATCCAGCACTAGCACTGTGAGCCTCACACTTCATTGGCAGGAAGTGCTTACACCATGTTTAGGCCAGTTACCATCTTTCCCATCTCTGTCAGCCTTGGGGTCCTTTTTTGCATAGGATGAAGATGATTACTCTTATTATTTTCATGTCCAAAATATCTTCAAGTTCTTCCTTCTTGATAGGAGTTTTCACATATGCCTGAGGCCATTATTGTAAGTGGAGGATTAATTGTTTAGCAAACAGCAAGAACTTCTTTGTAAAAGCTCTGTCTCTTTCTCATTGAACTATCGTGAAACTTCTCAATGGTTTCTCATCTTGCTCATTTTCCCATAAGGCTCAGTTAATAAGCTGATTGTATTAGCAACCTTCATACTAAAAGATGAAATATTTTTCAGTCTTATAGATACTTTTCAAGATCTTGGAAATAAGCATGAAAGAAGCTTAGCAGGGTAATGAAAGCATGTTTTGCATCAGTGAATTAACACATTTCTACCATGAAGAACACACATGACTAATGAACAAAAAAATGACAGAAGGGTGGCCAGAGGCATGAGAAAAGGTAGCAATTCCACTCATCTATGGAAACTTAAAATTCAGTTCAACTTAGCTCCATTTTCGTTATATCAGTAGGCTACTAAAAGTGTCCACATGGATACTCCACTGATCTTACACACATAAGGGATTCTCTGAAGGCATTCATATTGGATTCAGAGAGCAGATTGTCTTGGACCAACTAAAAACAGAGCATTACTTTTAAAAGTATGAGCTAAGAAGATTTTCATTAGTCAAAATAAAAGTCTGAAGCTCTGTACAATCAAATACTGTTGTTTTCTAGTCATAAATAATGGTAATTCCAGCTATTCAACAGCATCATTCCCTTGAATAACCAAGCATTTTAAAATTTTGAAAGCCTGTAGTGCTAGAGAAAATGTTTTCAGAAAGCTAAATTAAGAGAATCAATAGATCTCCACTCCCTAGAAATGTGGCTTAAGTAAGTGCTAGTGAGATAACTGAAGACCAGACCCAACACCAGGAAGGCAAACACTCCCCTTGTACCACATGCAGAAACTCCAGGGAACTGAACTTCTCAACTTCCCACTGAAGGCAGAATGATGGGGCTGCTGACAGCCCTCAACAAACAAGTCCCCAGGGCCTTGGCTCCTCCAAATCCTCTACACTTTCTCTCCATGGCACTTACCACATGTCCATTCTTATGCTTGGGTGATTACCGATAACTGCATGTTCCCCTAGGAAACAGAAAACCATAGAAGACAATAACCATGACAACTTGCTCCAAAATTTAACCAACACAGAGTAGACCTTAATAAGTATTTGCTAAACACACATCCTACAGATGTGTGCAAGTGCCCGATCAGAACAGTCCATTATTTCTTCGAAACATTCTGCTGTTCCTTCTTTGTACTCATTTTACTGTGTTATTCTAAGACAACAGCAGTACTCCAACTTACAAATACTGGAATCAATTGCCTACCTTTTCCTCAAATTCTTCCTGCCAGACACTGCCCAAAGAATTGCCACTAAGTACAATATCCATCTTTGAATTACTTCTTATTCCATATATTTATAGATTACTACTTTTGGGGAGTCATGGACAAGTTTAAAAATAACAAAAACTTGAAATTTATCTTTTCTAGAAAATATACATGAAGAAAATTCTCAAAATTATGTCTATATTTTAGGTGAATTCTGAACAAAAAAATTGCAGGTTAAAAAAATATATATATTATATATATACACAAAATTAAGCCCAAATTTTTGAATTCCTTACATTAACCATTACCAGCCTCTTTGTACTTCCCTAAGCAAAATGTTGTCAAATTCATCTCTAGAAAGCCCACCCATTCACACTCTCAGCTTCCTGCATGCAGACACACTCCACCCCTCCTGAAAAGCTCAGCTCTAGACTCATATCGCCTCTATGACTTGCCCCAGGTGCTACAGCTCATATGTGTTTCACTCTGAATTCTTATAGCTCTTAATGCACCCACAGAGTCTATCTGCACCTAGTGAGACACCGAGTCCAGTCACAGGTGACCACTCCTCTCTGGTCCCCTGTTCCTTCCCTGCACCAGGCTTATGACAGTCAGTATTACCCGGGTTTCTGTCTTCAGCCCTCTGCCCTTCTCAGTTGACATTTGGTCTTTAGGGGATCAGCCACCGGTCAGACACACCCAACTGCATCTCACACCCTCTCTGACTTCAGACCCATGTGCTAATTACCCACTCTGCACACTGTTCTTTGAGTGAGCTGAAGAAACCTCAAGCGAATGCCAGAAAAACTGAGGCTGACTCTCCCCCAGAGCCGTTTCCTACTCCTCCTTCCATTTGAACCCATGAGTTGCATTCGAGCCTGTTGTTCTTTCGTACTCTTCCTCACCCCCGAATAACTCTGATTAATCCCTCAGTCCCACTTGTACTCACTTTCCTCCGGGTGCTTGCTGACTCACCAGTCCAGTTTATATAAACCCAGAGTAGTCCTCAGCAGCGGAAGTCTTGTACTTTCTACTCAAAACTCTTGGCAGGTTCCAGTCACTCCAACTAGAGAACTCCCGGTCCTTGGGTGGCCTGCAAGACCCAGTGCAGCCTGTCCCCTGCCTGCCACTCATCAAACTGCCCTCGCAGGCCCAGTGCCAGATGCTACTGGACAGTCACACCACGTGCTCCCCCCTCGCGGCACCCTGCGCCGGCAGCTGTTTCTCACTCCCAGTCGCTTCACACCTCTCCAGACCCACTTCCTGGCCATTCTAACTGAGGCTCCCTTTTACCTTCTAGGTTCTTACATTGGTTTATTTGGTTTTTGTAGCACTTACCACCGCCCCACAGCCAAGCTGATTGAATGTGCTGATCTCACTGTTTGTTTTTCCCCTGAAATATAAGCTTCATTTCCCCAGCATCTTGAGGAGAACCTAGCACAGAAAGAATCACTGCACACCCATGTTTATAGCAGCCCAATTTGTGATTGCTACATCTTGGAAACAACCCAAGTGTTCATCCACTGGAGACTGGATAAAAAAGCTGTGGTTCTTCTACAGAATGGAGTACTACTCTGCCATAAAAAATGATAAGTTTGAATCATTTATACTTAAATAGACATACTTTGAGGATATCCTCATAAGTGAAATAAATAGGTCACAGATAGGTACATATCGCATCTTTTCTCTGGTATGAGAAAATAAAGATGTAAATGAGTCCTAGAATTGTATGTTATATATTGTGAAATAGAAAATACTCAAAGTAAAATAGGGTGAAGGGGGAAAAATAATGATATTATAACAAAAAAGAAAGGAAACAAATTTTATGTATATAGGGGGTGGTAGGGTGGGTAGGGCTATGGGAAAAAATGAGAATTAAGTTGTGTCATATACTGGTACAAATCCCCATTATGGAGTGCAATCATGATGCATGTATGTAATGTACCAATAAAGATTTTAAAAAAAGAAGAAGAAAGAATCACTGCATGAATACTTGGCTGACACTTTGTTGTACTCTGCTTAATTATGTATCTTATCCCATCATCCCTAGACCCAGCATGCCTGAGACTGTGGCATGCTTACTTGCCATATTCTACCAGTTGATCCCAGGACCCATGACACAGAGGTAAGAGATTAATAACTATTTCCCATCTAAATTAATGTAGCTCAGGGTGAGTCTCCTCCCCGGATACCCCAACTCCGTACCCCCCACACCCCACATCCTGCACACTGCAGCAAAGGTGAGGGTTCTGCCGTTCAAAACTCTGCCCTATGTCCTCATTAACTACGCTAAACTTTCTTTACTCCCCATATCCTCATTAACTATGCGAAGTCTGCTTACTTCTTTGTTGGTGCCAGGGAAGTGCAGTTATTTGTAGACATAGAGATTTTGCTTATAATCTTATGATGGCTGTTGACACTTCATACACATCTTGAAGTTCCATACATCTTCCCAGAGACTTCAGACTAAAACTCACTGGCTCATATAATACACAAAAGATCCTAAGCCTCTCCCCATTATAATCTGGCTGCACTCTGCATCTCCAGCCCCACCCCTCACACGGTGTTTAGTTACATGTGTCACACTCTCCCAGCTGACCTACTTATTATGGGTTGTATCTAGATGTTCCCCCAAGGCTTCATGAGGTCTTAGGTGGGGAGTATTGAAGGTGGCTGGATTAGGGTGTGTGAATGCAGATTAAGGATGCAATATTGGGACCAAGGGTGCAGATAATGAAAGCCTCATCCTGAGTGTGAAGACGTGAATCAACAGGTTTGTAGCCTGAATGGAATATGAAAAGAGAGAGAGAAGGCAACCTCGTTGCTCTTGCTGCTGCCATTGCTTGCTGCCTTGCTACCTCCTGCCTGCTTTTCCCTGGGCTGTTTGCCCTCTGCCATGCCATCCTGCCAGGGAACCAGCCACCTATGGACTGAAACTTGTACAGACTGTGTGCTGAAATACGTCTTTCCTCCTTTAGCTTACGGGAGTTGAGCATTTGTCTCAGCAATGAGAAAAGTAAGGCACTAAGTAACTAAGGCCTTCATTGATAGTTTTCTATTTTATCCAACAGATACAAACCTGAGTAAAACATCCTCCTCAGGTAGCATCAGCCACTGACTTTCTCAAAAGAAATAAGCTGTGCCACCAAAGTGTCACACGTATAACTATTCTGGAGTCTGTACCATTATCAGATGACCATGTGATCGATGCAAGTCTCCAGGAAGGAGACACTACCACTGCCATCGTTGTCTCCCTGTTTTCAGTACAGTACTGGCAAATAGCTGGCATTCATATACGGCTGTAGAATGAGTATGCTTTGCATGAGTATAGATACTGTATCTTAAGTATTTCTATGACCTC
The DNA here is from genome assembly GCA_004026965.1 of Petromus typicus. Classification (NCBI taxonomy): domain Eukaryota; kingdom Metazoa; phylum Chordata; class Mammalia; order Rodentia; family Petromuridae; genus Petromus; species Petromus typicus. The sequence continues at coordinate 81,816 of PVIR01000384.1, forward strand.
AATTTGTATCTCCTGCATTTCTCTATTCATAGAAAGTAACGAATAAATACTTGTTAACTAAACTATACAACAAAGAAGAATGACTTGCAAGAAGCATGGCTGAGGCTATTGCTGTTAACAGAATGATGTATCAAGGTGATAAGAACACAAGAATCAGAGTTTATTTGGATACCAGTGCACAACTCAATCTGAATGTGGTCCCTTGTCTACCTCTCTGATTTAAATACTGGTTAAGACAGGCATGAGCGGGAGATGCTTTATGTCTATGACCAGATCATATTAGAGGTTATTCTAATCTCTATGTTATCCTCCATCATTTAGATTTTGATAATATATTTTGTATGGAAGCAAATAAATACTTTTTAAAAGAACAGACAAGGATGAATTTGATCTAAACTGGGAGAATCTAGAAAGAAAAATCCTGAATCTCATTTTTAAAGAAGTTCAAGTTAAATGAGTCCTGTGCTTGGTAAACACTGCCCCATATGCCATGGGGCAGTAACATTCTGAAGCAAAAAGTTATAATTTACTCTCTACATGATAAAAGAGGTCCTTTCAACCCATTTGGAAATCAGCACCCTCACCTTGTTTATCTAAATTTTAATATTTGTCTATCTCTTGCCTCATATTAGCCATTTAATGAGTCTAATTTCTACATTTTATCTATTTTGTTTCTTAGCTAATAAATGGAGAGAGAAAATGCTCTTCCCCAAAAGGAATGGAAATAAATATTCTTCCAAAATAAATGAATAAATAATAATAAAAACCACTGAAGGCAGCTCTGTGAAATTCCCTAGGGAGAAGGCTGGTACTAAGACCCCAGCTTCTGCCCTGGGTGGAGACCACTTCCTGCACTTCTGCAAAACTCACCCTCTTCTCGGTCTAGCCAGAACAAAAGGTCTGGCAGGGAAACGAATGTTTACTCTATTGATGCACGTATGTCAGTCACATAACCCTTAGCATCATGAGTCTAACCCAAGTTGTTTCAGAAATGAGGCGATCAAAGCAACTGACCAGCTGTCCAATCAGGTATCTCTGGAGTCAAGGAACCTACAGCTGGAGTGCACAGCACAGGCTCCCCACGAAACACTGTCCTTGGGTGCCCCACCCGGCAGCATCACCAGCCACAGACAACACACTTTTCATCTGAAGACAAGAGCACTGCCCAGACCTCATTCATAAACTCCTAAATCCCACTAGATACTGCCAGTGATTATTTATTACAAGGCCAATGATGTTTCTTTTATTTTTTTGAGGGAAATGTTAATTTTATTTTTAGGCCAAAGGTTGAGATCTCTACTGAGTTCCATGAAGACAGTGTTAATGGAGTTAACAGTCCTACAGAAGAAGAGCTTGATGAAAGTTTGAACATTTTCTTAAAATGCATTGGCAAAAAAAATACCTATTTTAACTCACCAACAAAATACAAAATGATGTGTCATTAATGCTCATCTACAAGAGTTCTAAAATTCTTTATGCACAAAGAACATTAGCATTCACCATTCAAACTGTAATGCTCTCCGTGAAATGTCAAGAGGTTTTCCCACTCACTTAAGAAAAATGTCTTCACTCCAAAATACAAGCAAGTGTTGATTTTCCACACTAATGGGAAACAAGAATATCCCGGCATATAGTGCCCTAAAGCCCCATTTAGTCAATCTCTTTGTATCTTTTATCAGTTACTAATGTGTAACCAAATGACCCATCATGAGTTTCACCACCTCTTTCTCTCTTCTCACACCAATCTGCTGTAAGCGCTAATGAGTAACAAGGTCTAGGAGCCCACAGATGCAAGGGGCAGGGCGATTGGGTGACACACAAGTAGGAAGTCAAGACAGAAAAAGAGTAGTGGTTAGGCTCCACACCTTTTTTAAAAAATCTGATTTCCAGTCTAATTTCCACAGAAAATATGCCACTCTATTAGGAGAATAATAAATGTACCTGCATGCAGAATTATTATGAAATTCACTCATTTATTCCACACCATTAAAGGAGCAGCTACTTATGACTACCCAGGAACTTTATACTAGGAGGAAGATGGCTATAAAAAGAGAAGGGAAGACAAGGGGAAGTGGGCACAGAAGAAAAGGAATAAGGCATTGGGAAGTAGGAGGAAAGACTTAGGCCCCTGGGGCAAAATCGAATAGACAGCAGAGTCTACATACACTAGCATTAAACACAGAACATCAAGGACAAAAATCAGCCCAGTTTAAGTGCTGGCCTCTGGGCTGCTTCTGAATGTGATCTGTAGATCATTTCCTTTATTATCCCATCCAGGAGATAAGACCAGTATGTCATCATGTAAAAAAGTCCACACAGACATGTCCAGAATTCCAAATGGCAATTTCTGCCTACAAAAATTACTTGGAAAGTTGTAGGTTGTGAGGGATGACATTCCCAGGGACATGATAAACTTCAGAATAAAGAAAGGAGGGGATGGTGCCGTGGTGAAACGTTTTAGACTGAGTCCAAACTCCAGACAAAAAGCTGCCAATAACAACTGCGTGGCTGAAGTAAGTGGCCAAACCTCTCCGGACCTCAGTTGCTCCATCTGTGTAATGAGAAATTACAACTGTGCTTCCTCAGTTCCTTTCTGGCACTAGAGTGGCGTAACAAGGATTCCAGCCCATGGCTCTACCGCCCATAACAGCTGTAGCCAGAGAGAATTTCTCCAGCGGGTCCCAGGAGAGTACAGTCCATTTCTCAGAACTCTTTCCTAAGAGTAACAAAATGCATCAAGGACAAGTCAGGACGAGGTGGGAGCACCGCCGCTGCATGTTCTCTGTGCTCCCACGACCCACTGATGATGTCACACATCCCAGCACAGCTAGCTGTCAGTTCAGGCCCTGGGTTTCTGTGAAAATGCCTTTCCCATGAAAACAAAAGTGACTTCTCCAATAGAAAGCAAGAGCAAACAGAAACCAGGAGAAAATGGAGGTAAAGAAGAAAAACTGGAGAAACAAAGAGAAGGGAGAGAACACTCTTGAACGTTTGATAGATTTTTGGCCTTTTGAGGTCTGTCAGCAGAGGCTGAGGTGGGACTTTAAATCAAAGAAGAAAGAGTTGAAACGTGAAAGACAAAGTCAGCATAATCTATTGATTGTAGGGTTGCCTGGGTTAGAACCCGAGGCTGGGAAAAGACACAAAGCAAGTGAATGATTCTGCATTAGGAGACGGTTAGGACATGGCGTAAAATAAGCAGAGGTTCTTTTGCACAGAACAACTTCATCACCTCGGCAAAGCCTAATCTTCGACGTAGTCAAATACCTCCAGGCAAGTTAAATGTGGACATCAAAACGCTATCGTCAGGGTTCTTTGACTTTCTTATCCATTCCAAAGATTCCTAGTTCAAAGGGCAACTATTCTTTTGCTGATGATGTAACGAAGAAAAATAGCCTTGCTTCCTTCTAAGAAAACATAGTGCAGTGGACTGGGGCACAGCCAGGACATTTGGCAACAGGATCATCTGGAGATGCTGTGAACCACATCAGGCCATGCATCAAGCTAACCACCACACAGACCTCACAGCAGTGTGCAGGATACCCCTCAAAAGCCAGTGATTCTGAACCTTGCTCAGAGATCTGAAGTCTGCACCTGCCTCTGCTACCTCTTAGGCCCTGGAAAGGCCTATACATATACACCCTGCTCCCTGGAGCACAGCTAGGTTTTCCCAGGCTTCTGTCCTGAGGCTCCTCACCCTCCTTCTGTGTCCATTGCAACCCACAAACCGACTGCATGTCCTTGCCCAAACTGCCACAGCGTGGCTCACCCCTTTCTCGTCCTTCCTGCTGCCCCTGGCTCCTCCCCACATCCCCTCTGGCCTCTTCTGTTATGGTCTGCAGTTCTCAGTTCCACAGATTCTGTGCCTGTGACTGTGGGATAGCAGGAGAGGTGACCAGTCAATCTTTTAAACTTGAATGCTGTTTTATCATAGAGAACTAGGTCTCTGATACTCCTTTAAATAATTATCAATATCTCGAGAGACTAGTATATCAGTCTTGATGGGTCCCCAGCTGCCTACCTGAATTTCCTACGGGCAAGAAAAGGTAAGATAGCAAAAAAGGAGTTCAAGTTTGGTTAAGTCACACACAGTTTACCAGGCTTTTTTTTTTTTTTTTTTTTTTTTGAGACAGGATCTCACTAAGTCCCTAAATTGTCCAAAGTGGGCTCCAGTTTATGATCCTTGGGTCTTAGCCTCCCACAGTGCTGAGATTACAGACATGTACTATCACAACCTCAAAGGTGCTTTAAAACAAGTCACATAACATGTGAGGAGCTGTGCCATCTTCCTCATTTGAAAACTGAAGCAACAGCATTTTTTCCTATCTGGAGAGAGGATGGCACTGGATAGTGTTTTTGAGAAGAAATAAAAACTTATAAAATCAATCATGATGTGTATATTTAATGTACCAATAAAGATAATTTTAAAAAAAAACTTATAAAATCAGTGTGCATACATATAGATTTATAAAATTACAAAATATATTATTTTAAAATAAAGTCAGCATTCATACAGACATATATGTTGTAGGTTGTAGCTATAATATATGTATATATATTATATAATATATGTATGATATATGTATACTGTATGTATAGATGCTATGTCAGATATCGTGGCATTCATCTGTAATACCAGCACTCAGGAAGATGAGGCAGGAAGATCAATGAATTTGAGGCTAGCCTGGGCTACATAGAAAGACTTTGTCTCAAGAAGCCAAAGAGAAAGGAGAAAAGAAAGGGAGTTTTCTGTCACAGTTCATCAGAGAGATCTGAGCACTGTTCGAGGGTTATCCTATCCCATCCTCTGTCCCCTCACTCATCCCACAACTCACCCCCCCCATGGCACCCATCACAAGGTCCTCCTCCTTAGGGATTTCTGTGACTGTGACTACTGCCACTGTTACACAGGCCGTGCCAACAGCACTAAGTAAAGTAGTTCTTACAACCCTGTTGGATCAGTGGCTTCTTATTCTACCACATTCATGAAGTCTCTGAGTGCAGGGTCATGACCTACCTCAGAGGGGCTCGGCAGGGTTTTCAAAGCCATGGAAGATCTCTCCGTGCCTGCGTTCTTAGTGGTAGTCATCATGGGAACTGTAAGTGTTCCTTTACTAATTTCTGTCCCTATTTATTGACCTTTGTCAGCAGGTGTTGAGGAGCTCAGCACACAGTCCTCCAGCACAGTGCTTCTTCCACAGCTATCCCTGAGGTATCGAGAGCATCTGAGACTCTTCTCATTCACCTCAACAACACTTGTCCCACCAACCTTCAGCAAGTTGCTCCATCCGAAAGCTCCACCAGCCAGTCCCTCCCTTAGTTTCTCCTTTACACATTCACTGTGACTTCTAGATGTTCCGTGACTTCTTGAGCACATTTTTCAGTGTGTTTTTTGTCACTTTTTCCTTTTGAAAACACCAGCTTTGGTCGCAGTGACCTCTCCAATTTCTCCTAAGTCATGAGGCTGAACATCTTTGAGATGGAGGGTCAATCCCCCTTCTCCAGACACTGCTCAACAGTAGCAACAGACACGTCTTTTAGCTGACTCTTCCTATTATCACCAAACTCTACAGTTTTGACTGCAACAACCCAAAGACTGATCTTTACCCGTTCAAAATCAGTGTCTTAGAGCCTCTCCATCAACATCCTCAACAATTATTACCAAGGGCTTTGGTGAGTACTGGCAATTCCAAGAGCAGGTACAATGGACTGGATGCTAGAAATTTTCTTCCTACTCAGTAGAACAGAGGTATCCTGGAATTCATACTTCTGACTTTTTGATGTGTTAATAAAGTAGAGAAATATACCCTCAATCAAACTTCGTGCTGTCAATAATCTCTTCATTTTTTAAATGCAATGATATTGCAACTGTGTTTTTTTTTTAAATAATCCTTGTCCTCTAGAAGCATATACAGAAGTGTTTACTGATGAAACAAAACAGGGTACTGCACGTGAAGGGCCATTACAATCTTCCCTTTCTACACACCGTGACAGTGCACATCAGATCAATTCATTTCTCTCTTCACACTCTGAGGAGTGGCCAACTCTACCTCCTCCCTCCCTCTGGCCACATCGGCTGCTCCACTCAACACCCTGGACACACTCTCAGCTGGAGCCTTTCCACTGCTATGCCTCAACCTCTAGTGCTTGTCACCAGGTCCCCATGCAGTGCTGTTCCCTCCCTTCTTTTGGGTTGCTGAAATATCTCCTTGGTGATAGCATGGTCTTTGAAATGCAATTTTTGCTCATTTGTCAACTCTGAAAAGTGATCTATTGCCAGTGCCTAGAGCAGGGCCCAGCATTGAGGAGGTGGTCAATAAATCCTTGCCAAATGAATGAATGAGCAGTCAGCCCTCCGGTGAAGCTAGGTGGGGAATCCACCAGCCAAGTGAGGTGAGAACATGTCAGACAGGATACATGGTCACTATGCACCAGACTGACACATGGGGATTTCAATTACTTTTTATAAGGAACACGAACAAAGACCAGCGGCAAATTCAGAAAACCCATCAATCTAACGTAGCCGAGTTTTCAGGAACTTGAATGACAAGCAGGTGCAGTCACTCTGGTCCTCTCCGGAAGCACCAGTGCAGCAGGTGTCCAGGCCTGGACACACGCTTACTCCCATTTTTGCATCTGAAGAGCTGTCTTTCCTTCCTACCCAGTAGGAATGGTTTGACAGTTTTGTCTACATAGCAGAATCAAAACAACTAGAAGTCTCTGAGGATAGGGGCTCAGGATCACAAGCTCTCCCTTCTACAGAACTTGGCCTTGCTTAGAAGAAAATCAGCATTAAATATCTTTATTACTCTTTATAAACAGTATTTATAAATATTTATATTTATCTTCTTGACTCTCCTGCTACCATTCTTTAGAGTAGAAGTTCATTAAGAAACAGGAAAAAAAAAATCCAGCTTACCAACTTCTAACTCATTACCTTGGCCATCCAGAAGGCCCTGCAGAAACATGACGCACACCCGGTTGGGACAAATCGCTCAGCTGTCAGAAGTTCAAGCAATTTTAGCTCCTAAGCACTAGAAGCCCATAAGACTGCTGCACTTCAGCTCCCCACTCATTCCTGCTCCCATCCCCCCTTGGAATGTGGCTCTGGGAGTTCTTTAACATCCTAAGCTTTAGGGATCTGAAACTTCTCACATTCATGTTCCTTTCCCTGTATTTTCATCAAGACGATTTCAGAGAACCATCCCTGCCCAGAAAGTGGCACCACTGCAGTTACCCGCCCTATATTCAAATGATTCCTAGAACTGGTCTTTTCCTTCTCATACTATGGTCTCCATTACTTTACAAACAGAAGTCTGCATGGAGATTCCTCAGCACCACTGCGCTGCATGTAGCATGCTACCATAGCCCAGACCGCCAGAGTGAGCTCAAGCCCGCCTGCTACACAGACAACCCAAAGTCCAGCCAACCAGATGGAGGACAGGGTACAGATCTCCCTAACATGCGATGCTAAATCTTGGATGTTTTAGAATGAATTCCAGAGATTTATTTATTCTGAACAACTAATTCCTGAAATCCAACAATGCCATATAAATAAGAAAACTTCCCCTGAGACGATCAAAAAAGGTGGATTTTTAAAAAAATTAGTACATGTTTGCAGTGCACAATGTTTATACATCCTTTTGTGGGGAATTGGTACATGTACATAACACATCTGAATTCTTGTCATCCTTGTTCTTTTTCTTCCCCTCTTCATCCATCTCCTGACCCATTTTTTCTATGTTTGTAATACATAATGTTTATATTCTTGTGTGATGTTATTTCTATAATATTTACATCATTCTCACTCCAAAATGTAATCCATAGTTCTGGAGGCAAGACTGTTTCTGCCTGATCCCTTTTTTATTTTTTCCTCCTGCACTGTAATATTTCCTTTATGCTTTATATATTTACATAATTGTCAAAATTTCTGATGATTAAAAAATCACAATCATCTGAATAGCAACTATATCTGTTTAATATTAATCTATGTAGGTTGTTTTGTTTTGTTTCATTTTCTTGTTTTTTGTTTTTGGGGGATTTTTTGTGGTTCAGGGATCAAACTCATTACCTTGAACAGGAGTGGTACCACTGAGCTAAATCCTCAGCCCTAAACCTATGTCTTCCTTACACTCAATAATAATAAAAAGCAAGGATTAGTGTTCAAATTCTACATCAGGTGCTTTCCTTCTTTCTTTTCTTTTTTTTTGGGGGGGGTTGGGGAGACTGGGGATCAAACTCGGGACCTTCTGCTTGTGAGGCAGACACAGAGTTACTAAGCTAAATCTCCAGCTCTCTGCCTTTTTGGTAGAGAGGGCAGGTGGACATTTGTGTACCCACTCGCAGGTGGTGGAACAAAAGATAACCTCTGCTATGTATGGTGGCTCACATTTGTAATACCTGCACTCAGGAGGCAAAGGCAGGAAGATCACTGTGAGTTCAAGGCTAACCTGGGCTACATAGTGATCTCAGGGACAGCCTGAACTATAAAGCAAGACCCTTTCTCAAAAAACTAAAAAAAAAAAGAAGATAGCCTCCAGGCTTCCAAACTAAACATAGTAAACTGTAAGGACACATGGGTATGGGTCTCAACTTAACTAGTCAAAATGCAGGACACCCAACTAACTTACAACTCCGGATAAAGCACAATTTACTATAATATCACATGAGAAATAACTAAAAAGTTGCTGTATGAAATTTCAGATTACATGGCTCCCTCTGTTTTATCTGATAGCCCTAAAGATGACACTTGCAGAAGGCAACACCAATGCTTGAGCCCAGCAGCAATGACAGATTTGAGTTCAAGACAACAGGAGAAGTTAATGATCACATACTGAATCATGATTTTCTCGTCAAAAGACAAAAAGTTCGCTTGGGACAGAATGAGAAAATGCTGAATGAGGACTCCCACTCCAAGAGTATAGCACATTAAATTAATGTTTACTTGTTTACTAAAATCACCTGTGAGTTAAAAGGGCCAGCATATCTTGCAATTCACACAATGTAAGTCACCAAAGAGAAGTTCTCTCACTAGTAAGAAGGGAGCATGAAGTGTGGGGCTTTGTCTTTCTTATTTTCTCTTTACTTGTTGGTGCTCTCCTTCCTGTATTCCTGTTAGACAGTTTAAGCCTAGACATTCAGAAGATTAACATGTCCATTTTCCAAGAAGAAGCACTGACTTTAAAAAACAATTGTCATTGACTTAATCTTCCTGTGCGTAGCATCACCTGCCTCCAAGGAGCTGCTAAACTGCAGGATGCTGCACAACAGCCTCAAAAATCTATCTTGGGAGAGGTTTGCTTTCACTCCTTGTTGGAAGTCATTTTGCTGAAAGGACAGTGATACTGCTTTCAAAACTAGAACAGAAAAAATATATATTCTGGTCTGCAGTATTTCACAAAAGACAAAACAAATACAAAGGCAACCTGAAGAAGTCTGTGCAACATCTCCTTCCTCAGTGTTCCCTTCACTTACTTAAAAGTTAGAAAGTATGAATCAATATTTAATTTCTACATGCTACTTTATAGTGCTATAAAATGTAAGACTGTGTCACTATCTTTCAAATATTTTACCTGACAATTCTAACAACTCATTAAAAAGGCTGAAGTGAAAAAATGCTAAACTTTCATTGAATTATAAATCCTATCCTGATAAATATAAATTTATACAGAATAAACAGTATTGAATTATCTTACTTTTCCCCCATGATAACTCACCAGTCATGATAAATGTGTTAAAAATTTATCAGGAACATTAATTATATCTCCAACATATGGTTCCATCAGTGGCAATTCTTATTAAACTTACATTTCATTTCCTGGAAAAGAAATGTTAAATCACACAGGGACAAATTTAATAGTAAATAGTATAAAACCAACACCAGGTTTAGAAATTAGTCCTAGAAAAACCCTTTCCACAAAGGACTATATAACGAAATTTTTATCATAACTTGGTTTATTTTACTTTCACCAGTGCTAAGGAGAATGATCTATGATAAATTAATGTGAGCTCCGTTTTCACACTGGTAATAGTGGAATAAAAATAGCATCCAACTTCTTTAAAAATCTAAAAAGAGTCAGCATAAATCTCCAGGAAAATCTGGCAAGGTAATTCCTAACCTTTAAGATTTGGAAACAGAGGAAAAAAAAGGAAAACAAAAAAGAGAATCTTTAGGCACAAAGTAAACATGATATGATTATTAGGACTGAGAGGAAGCAATCCAAATGGAAGGGTAGGAAATAGTCCCCACTACAGAGGTGAAACCAAACTGCCAAATGGAGATTAAAATTTTTCACAGGGAGCATAAACCAATTAACAGATGGCCAGCTGAGACAGGTACAGCTATTGCATTCACTTTAGCCGTCATCATAATTTCGTAGCAACCAGAATGGGCATTCCCTCGTTCCACTTTGTTAAATTTCCATGACAAATGCTAGAACTACAAGTGCAGGATGGTGTCCGCGCCCTCCAAGAACAGGGGTTGTTAGGTGAGGGGTAGTAGATGGGATTCCAACAAAGACATAGCCCTGGCTCACTTCTTCTGGCTGGGAAACCTTGAGGAAGTCACTTTACCTCTCTACATTTTTTTTTTCACTTGGAAAATAAAGAGAGGAGCAGATAATATCTAAGGTCTCTTTTCAACTTAAAATTGTAGGATTCTATGATTCCACCTCTATGATACCAAAGAGATTGTAATAGGTCACATCTAATGTTGCCTTTAGATGAAAATACTCTGATTTTTCTGATTTTTATCTGTTCGAAGAGAAGATTGGACCAAATGAACACTATAATTCTATCCAGATTAGAAATTCTCGGATGGGTTTCACATGCAGAAATATGACCTGCTATCAACAAATTTTCCTAGGATTTTATTTAATAGCTCTGTATGATATTGGAAGAGAAAACCTCTCCCTACTTAATGGAAAATTGTTTAAACATGTAAGAATCACAAAAATAGCCATTTCCTATAAAACTAAAAGCAGCAGCCTCAGGACACAGCCTAAGATTAAAACATTGTCACAACTAAAAGTAAAAACATTACAAAAAATTAAGAGGCTAACTGCCCAGTAAGTTGATCATCAACAGAAGACATCTTGTCACATAGCATCCAATTGGTTAAAAGTCACAGCGCCATTCTCCCAAATTTTGGAATCCCTGGCTGGGTGAATCCGAGCAAGTCCCTTCTGAGCCTTAATTTCTATATCCCTAAATGAGAATAATAATATTACCAGCCTCCCAAGACTCTCAGCAAGCTGCCTGGTGTACTGTGCTCCAAAAAACAAAGAACACCAGCTGTAAGGACAACTGAAGTTATCTCTCGGAATCTTAGCCATTTGCCTTTATTTTTGTTAACTCAACAACTTGGCGCTGCACATTACTGAGTATTCTGTTGAGGCAAGTGGACGGGGATGTGGGGGGTGCAGGGAATACCAGGGCGAACAGGTATTGCCTGTGTTGGCTGCTCTGCCAGGCTAAATCCATCAAACCATCTTTGCCCTCTGCCTCCAGGGACTAGGATTTCCCACCTGACTGACTGTCTCTCCTCAGTGCTCCTCCTTGTCTGTAACACAATTCTTATCCTACTATTCATTTGTCTATACACTCGGCATCTCCCTTACTGGATTCTGAACTCCTTGATGACATCACATTGTTTCTGATCTCAGTCTGCTACCTAAGCCAGCACACCACCAACAGCCGATGAAGTTTGCTGAAAGAGTGAATATACATACAAGTCAATCAAGTTAATAAAAGTCTACTAAGTTAACCTATAACATTAATGCAACCTATTAAACAAACCAGAGTGGTGGATTTACTTTTAACCAAAAGGAAATTGGCTAGTGACCACAAGAAAGGTCACATATGTGCACAGTATATACTGAAAGTGGCCAGGAAGAAGACTCACCTGGCAGCGATAGCATTTGAGCTGAGCTTTGATTTCTGAGTGTTATGGACCTAGCAGGCATGGAACAAGTTGGAAGAAAGTTACAAGCTACAGACAAGGATGACTGCAGAGAAAAGAAGTAGCAAAGTGCCATCCAAAGCTGACTCTGAACAAACATTTCTTGGAGTAATAGTACATGACTGACTGGGTCAAACTGCAAGGGCATAGATGCCAGAGCATGAAGCACATGTGCACACTGACCAGTGAGACGACACTGAGGGCAGGTAACAAGACAGATGAGATAGAGCAGGTGTGTAGTGCTCTGAGGATTTTCTTCTGTCAGATGCAGGATTCTTAGAAGAGAGTGGGAGTCATTATTAAGCAATTTTGGTTTCATCAGTCATAATTACTGAGCATCAAAAACAAAGAGGCATGCTCTGTACTTCTGTTCAGAACCAGAGAGTCTGGACCAGTAAGTTGCTGGCCCCTCATTGTTTAAGACCTACGATCTGTTGGTCAAGAAATGTAGGTGTTGGAGGAGACTTATGTTCATTTCTGACCTCCTCAGACATATTTTTACTATTTCAAAGGCTTGTTTTCAGCTGCTTTTTCTGGGCAGAATTATGGAGAAAAAGAACGGGTTTGAGGACTGGACCATGTGAGGATGGAGCCTGAGCAGACTGTGCCAGAGGCTTGTGTCAACCCTCTCTTTCATCAATAAAGCATCCATAAATTGGTCTTTGAAAACATGGAGCTGGAAGAAGGAGCATCACAAATAGCTCACATTCTAATCGCATTAAGAATTTTGCAAATACGTCACAAGAGAAGGGAGTCCATCAGGAGAGCTGAAACTAAGTCCTCCTCCACTTGTCCAAAGATTCCAACTAACAGAACTTTCCAAACACTCGACTGGAAATGTTGTGCAACCAGCCAATTGTACTGTAATTTAGGATTTTATAGCTACATAAACAATGCTAGAGGTTATATCCTATTGCTAAGAAGCTGATGTTGTGGTAACTCTGAAAACAGCACTCTACTGGAGTGGAGGAGGTTCGAAGAGATTTACCATCTTCATCTTAGCACTTAACAAAAATCAAGTTAGTCAATTTAACTGTCACCAACGCATGTTTGCATCATTGGTTCAGACAATTCGCCAATTTGTTCTTCACATCCGGTGGCTAAAGTCAACATCCTGCTATTCTTCAATTTGCAATCTTTGTACAGACAGCAACTGTGACTTTCTAATCTGGAAAAGTAAGGAGGGGAAATGAACGCTGCTGCCATCTTGTCTTCCCCATGTCCTGTGCCTCTGCTTCAAATACTCAGGAGGCCCACAGGAGGGAAGAGTTAGGAATCAGCCAGACTTAATTTGAACTTTGTCTCACAAGGCTGTAACATAGCAAAACCCAGGGCCATCCCAGTCTCTCCTACCTCCATCTCCCCCTATTTAGAACTGTATTCAGAGCAACATCCATCTGTGATAGCAGGAAGGTGGAACACAGGGCCACAGGCATGCCGGGAAACATAAATCAGTGGACTAAGAGAAAAACACCAAGGAGATGTTCTATTTGCTGTTTTTGTTTTCCTTATTCTAGTTTAAATCCCAGAGCAACTATTACAACTGCTAGGAGGTGGGTCAAGTCTCTATAGGGGGTTTTTGTTTCAAGTGATGGACTGTAGTTCTGGGGATGGAACCAGGGATGACTCTCTCATCCAGCGAAACTCTCTCATCCTTGCCTGTTGTTTTTTCATTTTGTTTTGTTTTCATTTTTTTCGTTTTGACAGGGTCACTTATGTAACCTTGGCTGGCCTCAAACTGGCAATTGTTCTGTCTCAGCCTTAGTAGCCAGGGTCACAGTAAAGCACCATTGTACCCGGCTTCACAGTTTTTCAATTATCTGGATGAATGGTGATCATCTTTGATTCTACCACTCAACGAGGGCTGGAAAACTGGGTTCGCAGACACCCACACTGTTCCGAGCCCCAGAGGAACGCCCTCCACTGCTCGCTGCTCTGCCTCACCCCACCACACTTGACATCTCTCTTTTTAGAAGCTCATTGAGTTTTACTTATTTGGAATTTATTACAGTTGTTTTATTCTTTTCCACCATAGTCTGTAGCATCTATTAAGCATTTCAGGAAATACTAGCTTCTTGCTTCTTTTTGGTTAAAAAGTTTAACTTCTAATTACAAAGAGCACTAAAGTTGGCCCCCTAAAGGCAAATAAGGCAAACCGAGGAATGTTACACTGCTTCACACTCAGAAGAGTCTATTCTTCCCCTTCCTTGTGCAGGTTTCACTTCTCTTAAAGAAGAAATAATAACAATATAATACAACTTAATAAGATTATGCTTTGTTATATGCTGGGTATGTTTTAAACCTAGACATCTATGAACTCTATTAATCCTCACAATGGTCACAAGATATATGTTCTATTCTAGTTGTCATTTTACAAATAAGTAAGTTGAGGCAGACAGTTCAGTAATTTGCCAGAGATTACTGCTAGGCATGATGGGAACAAAACTCCTGGCCCTCAAATGTATGCTTAATTCATTCCCTGATAGAATTTTTTCTTCCTATTCATGGTAGCTGTGTTTACTAACTCCTTTAAGTGATGAATTAGTGAATGCCAAAGGGAACATGGGGCAGGTCCCTGGGAATCAATAATTTTCTCAATCAACCAATACCTAACCTTGTTTTATGTATATTTCCATTCCAAAGCACTTTCATATAAATCCAGTACATTAACAGCGAATTCAATCAATCACACAACTCACTTCTACGCAGAGCCCACCTCTGTTAGATATGCCGTGGCTTTCCTGCACTTAGAGACATTACAGGGCACGTTAGCATGAAGCCTGGGGGTCATTTCAAACAATAAAAACACCAAGAAAAGGTTTGAGGATGCAACAACCATAGCATTAAACAGATTCCAAAAGGCCATATTTATAGTACAAAAGCTGGAAAAGAGCACAGAGCACCTAGTTCCCGCCTGGACAGGACACGTGCATGACGTGAGACATATACCACTCAGCACATTCCCTTGCCCATCGATTTTAGAGATATAATTAAAGGCCATCAACTGAGCTAATTTGCTCGCTGAATCCCTGACCAGTGAGAACTGACTGTATTTACAATGTCCTATGGAGTCTTTTTCTCACTGCTGAGGGAGAGACTCTCACAAAATCCTATATTCTTCCAATGGACCCCTTCCTGCACAGCCCTTCTCCCAGCTAGGAGGCCCGAGCCAAACAGGTACTACCAGCTCACTGCCATCCATTCACTCAACCAACAACTTCTCAGTTCGTTCCTTTGCCACATGCTTTGCTAAGGTCTGAGAGAAATGCACAGATGCAGAAGATAGGGCGTCTAGTTGCACCAGCACTTAAGAAGTTAAAAGGATTTCCAAAGGCCTCAAATTATTTTCCTACAACTGGAGAAAATAATTTCTCCATGTAACTAAATTGTCTTATGCTCAAGTTGAAACACACACTCTTTTACTTTTAATTGCTTGAAACACTCCAGCAGAAATAAAAAATAAATATGTATAAGATCTTCCTCCAAAAGCAAAAAATGAAGTTACCATATAAGAACCTTAATACTTTGTAACAAAAAAGTAAGGAAACAAATTTTATATATATGGGGGGGTGGTAGGGTGGGTGGGGCTATGGGAAAGAATGAGAATGAAGTTGTGTCTTATACTGGTACAAATCCCCATTATGGAGTGCAATCATGATGTGTATATTTAATGTACCAATAAAGATAATTTTAAAAAAAGAACCTTAATACTGATAAAGCTATATTATGGATATTTTTCCTTTTCCCTTTCAAATCGCCATGTAAAATACATTCACAACACAAGTAAAATGAATCATAGATGCACTTAAACTGCTTTAGAAATTAGTTAGTTCATTGTTTGGGTAGGAAATCAGTCAATTCGGCCTGTGTCTTGTGCAAGTTCTCATCGTACTATAATTCCTAAAACCTTCTCCACAGGAAGGTGCCAGCCAAGGCTGCACCTTCACCTGTCTTCCAGGCATGAACTCATGGGAAAGATTTGAGCAGTAGAATTCCATCTGTTTGGACATTTGGATTTCCCAGCTATTGCTTGCAACACCATTATTGCCAGTATCACTGACATGTACTTTATATAACCTGTGCCCTCGACAAGCTACTCAATTGGAAACAAGGAAGCCAGATTAATAATGAATAAATGAGCTGTCCAGACAAATCTACTAAGTGAAATTTTCTTCCTGACTTTGTTTCAGTTTTCTAAAGAATAAAAAAAAAAATTGAAACGTTTAATCCAGTTAATGCCACTCTGAGTTATTAAGGTACGTTCCTACATGACTGGCTTTCCCATGGTTGTTGGAATTCTGTTGAGCTCCATTCCAAATTTCGTTAAAACAACAAATGAAATACATCAATAAAGAAATAAAACAAGAAAGGTAGAGGGGAAAATCTGACAATACACAGATGGAACAGCTAAAACAGAAAAAGAAAAAAGGTGTAGTGAGTGGAAAGAGCCAGAAAAAGTTGAAGGATAGTTTAAGGTTTTTATTTGTTAGAAGATAATGCAAAAGAAATAAGAAAATATGAGAGTGGACTGAAAATAAAAAGGTCACAGATAAAAAAGTCAGTATGCCAATGCACAAATGACTATTCCTAATATCATTTAGGTCTGGGAGACTTAAAAATACATTTATCTTTAGCTTTCAAGTCCTTAGAAGAAATGGAAAGCCTGTCAGTGAGTTGAGAAACAAAGAAAACTCGCAGGACGCAGTGCAGCACACGCAAGTCGGCCGTGGTAGACCCTGCCCGGACCAGGACTTGGAACCAGGGAGATGAGCCCACAGCCAGAAATGCAAGACCAGAATGGAACCAAGGAGGACCAGTGAGGCCAACAGCTTCGTAGATTCTGGGCTGGACGTAACAGCTAGTGGCCTTTCACCACTCTTGAGACAGGAAACACCAGGGAATTCTCAAAAAGAACCCACCTGAAAGGTGAGAGGGCTCAGCATTTGAATGGATATCGCTAGTCCTCAATAATACTGACCTTCATCAACTTTAAATGGACTTCTGCAGTTTCACCAAGTATCATTCATTAAAAACTCCAGAAAGTAGACAACCACAGGACAAGGAAGTCAATTACCCCTGTACAGATGACACATTTGATTCAAGCAGAAACAGTTATGGGAACAAACTAGTGACACAATTTGTCCCTCGAAACAGTTCAGAAGAAAAACAAACAAATCCAGGCTTTGGAGGATTTTTTGGTTTGTTTTAGTTTCTTGTGTAGCCATTATAGGTACATAATAGACATGATATTAATAGTATTGCCAATAACCTAATCAAAATTTCCAAACTATTAAACTACACAAAAATGAAGCAAGTATAGTCAGAGGGCTTTGTATTTGTATAAATATTTCTAGACCATAAAAACAGGCATCCAGAAATGCTACCAATCCAAAATGAGTCCAACACATGACTACCACAATTATGTCACTATCGTCATTCACCAAACTTGGATTGCCACCACCAAGCCGCAACACTGTGTAGAAGTGGAAGTCATACCACATATTTTTATTTAAACAAATCCCTTATAATTATTACTTTATTCAACTACATGAAAATTTTTTTTATTGGGATCAAAATAGTTACCTTTCTGTCCTTCATGTGTCTAAAGATACACATAATTGGGGCTGGGGATTTAGTTCAGTGGCACCACACCTGCCTGAGAAGTGCAAGGTCCTAAGTTTGATCCCTGGTACCAAAAAAAGAAAAAACCAACATAATTTAAAATATTGTTGATTCACTTACAACTATTCTCCAAGGCATCAGACTCAGTGATTGTGTCTTCCCCACTTGATAATGAATATCATAAAAGTACTTAATCTGGATCTTCAGCCCAAATAGGTTCTCTGATTTCAGAAGATAGGGTGAGGATGGTTTAGGGGCAGAGAAGGAAACAATTCTGAACTGTTTTGATTTTTCAAAAAAGAATTACATCGCCCATCAATACACTGACCAACTTTAAAATATAAAATAAAACCACTGCGTGACTGGTGAGCCGCCTATCCTCACAATCGTTTATGGTTTCACTTTGGTAAGTTGATGTGTAAGTGACTATGTATGCTGGATTTATGTTGCATCTTTCCTAGCAGTACGCAACGTGGTTTTAACGAGTGTAGGTACTCTGTTTCCTTTCTCACATAAGCAAAGCATTAACCTAAAAAACCAACCTGCTCCTCTCCAGTCAGGCTCTGAGAAAAGAACGCACACAGCATGCTTCTCTCTCAACTGGGGTCTTCTAGATTACACTAAAAATAATATCAAAGTCATAGGGAGGTGTGGGGTTTATTAATTTTGTGTCAAGTATGGAGTGGCGAGAAATACAACTAAGATTCATGATTGCTTTACGTAAAATTGTTTTCACATTATCCATCAGACATTTGATATTCTATAAATGTTCTTTATGATTACTCAGGCTGCAAATAAATGTTGCACATGGTAATAAAGATGTTACCAAAATACAACTTCCAGAGAAAAAGATTTACATTAGCATCGGTTTTTATCCACAATGTCAGTCCTGGCCACTTAAGTCTGCTCTTTCTTCCTTCTTTTCCGCTCACAAAAGCACAAAAACAAATATCAGTGCATGTGTAAAGTAATAAAAATATCTACTGTTTGTATAGCTTACTTACTACTTTCACATATACAGTCTCATGAACAAAATTATTGTTTTCTTATTGATAGGAAGTTGGACATCCTCTGTATTTTTTCACTGCTGCTGTTGTTGCTATTAGCAATCTCTTGCTCCTGTTTTTTACATCCTTTAAAAGTATAAGAAACCAAAAATCATCAACCTGACTTTCCTCAAATTGTAAGCATCACAGCGTAATGTATTCACAAAAGTAAGGAACAAATAATTATAGCCACAGATCCAAATTAACAGAGTGTGAGAGAGATTCGAATAAGTGGCAATTAGCCTTCAGAAGCTTTCTACCAAACAGGTACGAGCCACATGGAGAAGGTGAAAATGGACGGGAGCCTGGAGATGTAATTCCATTTTCATCCGAACACACACTCATTCCCCAGGCAGTCGGTGGCTTTTTGGACTTTTCTTAAACCAGCGCAGTGTCAAATCATTAGTTACAATTTAAATGAGTGGAAAAAAAAGTTAGAAAAGAAGAAAAGGGTCTTTAATATCATCCAAATACAAGGAAAGAGTTATTGGAACCCTGAACATTAGCCACTCAAATCTCTTCCTGGAAAGGAACCCTTGTTCAAAGTTGGAAAACAGCTCTAAATGATCACCAGGGGCAAACTAGTTATCCAAAATACGCAGATAGCTAGCATACAATGACCAGGGTGCTGACTTTGACCCCGAAGGTCCATATTCTTGGTGGTTGACAGCACTGGGTGGGGAGCAGGAGAAGAAGTCAGTGTTCAACCTTTAGAAATACTGGATGAAAAAACTGAAATAAGCACGCAGCATTAAATCGTTGCTTGGAATTTTTAAAATTCGAAACCTCTAAGCTGAGTCCTAGAAAGGAACCCATGATAAAATAACTCTCAGCTGCCTCTATCATGAAGTTTTAGGTAAGAAAAATCCTGCAAAATCTCAGCTTGCCTACTAACAAACTCCTTACTGCTTAGTAACAATTTGTTAGGATATGTGGCAATCTTTCCTACGCTATTATATGCCCTGAACAATTTTATCTGCTATTTTTTATACACAAGTATAGCTGCATATTGTAGTTAAGGAAGAAAACAGCCATAGCATCTTATTGCTAAATAATGTGCACTTCACAATTCTCTGAACACTACCGTGAAGCATCCATGTCAAAAATCCACACGGTAGCACCCTTCCCCAAATGGAAAACTTTAAATTAAGGAATAGCAAAGTTTTATGTTACTGATCTAAAGACACGAGCCTAATCTATAAAGGAAAAAGAGAGATGATCAAATTAGCTTTATTTACGTAGATAAAACCACAGCCACTTGCCTGCATTTTGTGTTTCCTCCTGAACACATTTTAGATCTGTATCTTTCGAACTTTTTTTAACCTCAATGCACAATAAAAAATACACCTTACATCACAGTCAGCCCAAGTACCCACTACTAAAAGACATTGTCAAGAAACAAAATTTACCCTTACTAAATGCCACGCACTCTCATATTTCCTACTATCTTCTTTTCTTTCTTTTAAAAAGTGTTCTAGACTCAATAAATTGATTTCTTGATCTTCTAAGTTATGGAAAGCAGTTTGAAAACATCACTTTGAGCCCCACTACTTTTAAAAACTATTTAAGAGAAATAAAAGGTTTTCTTAAAGAGCCTCATCAATTGTTATCTTTTTAATCCAGTCATTCGAACAAGAAAACTGAGAAGAAAAATATGATATAACATTTGTCCATTTGAAATTCTTGCGTAGATGTACCCGTTTCCTTCTTGAAGACGAGGCAGAACTCAACCCAAAAAGCAGGGTGCTATAGGAAATAGCCGGGCAGGAAAAACAATTCTAAAACTGAATTTCCACACAGAGGTACACTTATATGAGTTTCCTTACTTTAGTTTTTAAAGTTCGTGTCTTTTTTTATTACTGTAAAAGTATTCAAGTATCATTTATTGCAAAAGTTTAAAGTGGAAATTCTAGTGATATTATTTGCCCCTGGGATGATGAACAGTTTTGAACAAAATGTGGTCGCCTCCTTGTTTGACCATGCTCACTTCGTGATTATTACCAAGACAGTAAATAATCCTCCAAAGAGCAGTCTCATTAGTGTCCATTGAAATTCAGTGGCATTAATTTGCAATAAAAGAACTGAAAATTAAAAGGAAGAGAAAGCGGCTTCGCGAGTCCAGCATAAGGTTATGGAACTCACATCCTACCCGTGCCTTCCTTCTCGGGTTTTACACGCTGGGCAAATCAGACTTAATCGTACTAATTTGTCCTTCTAGATGAAAAAAGTGAGCACAAGAAATTTTTTCCTCCTATCCAGTTTAACCCTGAATTACAGCAAGGGAGAGATTAGTTTGAATATGCCAACTTCACAAAGTTGTGTGCACTGTTTATCTCTGAGTGGTAACTCAGCCTGGACCTGCTGGCTGTGCATCGCTCTGGAGTCCTGAAAGGGGGCTGAAGATGTGTGTTTGGACACATCCAGAGTCTGCCCTTCAGGATCTTGGGGCCAACCCGCACCTTAGCGCTATTTCTCCTGCTATAAATATCTCTGGAAACACAACACTGAGCAGTGCAGAAGATGTGGCAGTGCAGAAGGCGACTGCAGAGGCCTGGGCCAGTGTACAGTCGGGAAACGCCTAATTTAGCTCCCATGTGGGCTCTGAAGCCTGGAGCTCAGGAGCCCAGTCCTGCGACCCCTGTCCCCCTGTCGAAGCAGGCTCCTCCTGGGACCTGGCACTTACACAAACCGCCAGCCTAAGTCCTCTGCAAGCCCAGCAGGAATCAGGGGAACTGTCAGAGAGAAAAGAGGAAAGAGAGGCAGAGAGAATGAGCTCCACTAGAAGAAAATCGAGTAAAGGACCCAGAACAGTGGCCACTTAAGTCACAAGAGTCCCTGTGTCCTGCACTGCCCAGCTTCTCCCAGGGCCTGCGACCTGGGCCCGGCTGACTCTGGCCTCTCCAGGGCGTGATCTGTGCCCCTAGGCCAGACATGGAACTCCGCGGGCCGGAGATGTCTTCAAAGCACGGTGCTTCCACGTGGCAGGCTTTGAATGCGCCAGACACCTACACACGCCCGCTCCGGAGGTCCCGCGCCAGCCAGCCCTCTACTTCAACAGGGGGTCTTCCAGAAACGCAAGTCAGAAATCAGAAACTTGTGGAGAGGCACAACTCCTATAAGACTGTTCTAACCAGTGCAATTCAAGGCGCGCTCAGCCCTCCAAGGAAGGTGGGAAGGCAAAGAGAGAGAGGGTGGGGACAGGAACCGCTTTCCCTGACAGAATCGTCACCATCATAGCCTGCATAGTTCTGACCCAAAACTCTAGGTGAAAGGAAAATTTCTCCAGCATGTTAAAACAAAATTATTAAAATAATAATAAATAAAATACTCCTGAGCTCACGCTAACCCCAAAACGACTCCTGCTTGAAATAGCGAAGAGGCCTCCCGCGTAACCAAAGGCGCCTGGGCTTTTAGTGGCTTCGCAGTGTTTCCCCCCAAAATAACTGCTGCTCGGCGCGGTGTTCCAGCCCTCGTCAGCGAGGCAGCGCCGGCTTCGGTCCGCCTCTCGCGCTCGGGAGGGTGGGAGCCCTTCCTTTAGCTGCCAGTGGCGAGCACGCGGGCTGCGCGCAAGAACCGCCCGGCGGCCCGGCCCGGCCCGGCCCTCGCCCGCTCCCTCCCGGCCCCGCGGCGGGCGGTACCTGTAGAAGGCCGGGGCGCCGGGCTCGCGCACCGCGTAGCCGCTCGGCTCGTTCTCCAGGTAAAAGGGCACCTGCTGGCCGTGCGGGTGCAGGAAGGGCGAGAGCTGCGGCGGCGGGTGCAGCAGCATCAGCGGGCTCGGGGACACGCTGTTGAGCGGCGGGAAGCCCCCCAGGCCGTTGGCGCCGAACGCCGCGGCCGCCTCGGACCCGGGGCCGTAGGCGAGGCCCGACTGGCCGTAGACAGGTGCGGAGGCGGCGGCCGCGGCGTTGAACTCGTACGCGGCGCCCTCGGGGTAGTTGAAGACGGCCGGTTTGCCGCCGTCCAGGAACACGTCGCCCTGCGGCTCCTCCAGGGGCATCTTGAGCTGCGGGCGGTTGAGGGGCTCCAGCTCGCCGGCCTGCATCTGGTGCAGCAAGGCCATGCCGGAGGCTTTGGTGTGGAGGGTCATGGTCATGGTCAGCGGCCGTCCCGGCGCGCGGCGGAAGGCGCAGCAGCCGACGGGCCACCTGGAAAAAGAGCAGAGCCCGCGGTGAGAGGCGGCGCGGCGAGTGCCCGCGACGCGAGCTCCGCGCCCCGGCGTGGCCCGGCCCGGCCCGGCCCGAGCGGCGTCTGCTGGAGCCGGTGGCCCAACTCCAACAAGTGCCGCTCCGGCGCGGGCGCGCTCCGCCGACTGCGGGGCTCCCGGTCTCCAAGTTTAAATACTGGGCTCCCCTGCTCCCGGGCACCCCAGGGCTGCTGGACGCCGGCCAGGGACTGCTGCTCTCACTGACTTTGGTTTAGACATCACTCCTGGCACCCCCGATTCTGGAGCGATCCCAAAGAGCCGCCTTCCCTGGACTTAACTTGTCGCGGCTGCGGGACGCAGGCCGGATCCCCCTGCGGGGAGGCGGGGGCGCACAGGAGCTCCAAAGGTGGCCGGAGCGAGCGAGCGAGCGAGCGAAACCGGCTTTTAATAAACGCGGAAGACCCAGCCCGGAGCCGGCTCCTCCTAGCGTGCCCGCGCCAGGCTTTGGTCTATCTCTGTTTGTCTCCGTTTCGGCTTGATGCACTCTCCTTGTCGTCTAGAAATATGTCGTGTGTACATAGAGTGACCCTGGGGAGGACGGCTCTGTAACCGAGATATGGCAGATAGGACGGGGTGCGCGGCTGCCCATGCAGCCAGCCACAGACAGCTAAATTTAGCAGCTGCAGGAACTGATAGGAGGCATCCTGGGGTTGGGGGCAGGGCAAGGTGCCCACATAGTAAGAGATACATTTTGCCAGCAGTAAAATGCTGCCGGACTTTGATTTCCTCGTCTGCAAAAGGCTGCCTAAGTGGTCCCCTTACAGGCACAGCCTTCTGAGCTTCTCCCGGCTGGACTTTTCTGTTTATGTTGGACCACAGTTCTGTACTTGCTCCGTTAGAAATTCTCATGTGAATGATGATTCAGAAAAACCTTTGGTTAGGCACACACGGGTGTCATGCCTTCCACAGGTTATGCAAGGAAAACTTCAGAAAAGTAAAGATGAAATGCATCCTTTTTATGCATGACCTCAGCTCTTTAACCAAAACTTGGGAAATTATGTTCCGCTGTCTAACCAGGAAATTTTCAAATGCATCTCTGTAGTTTGGTTCTTTAGTGCTACAGTTGGACTTTCCAGGCACAATGGAGGCAGGGTATGCAGAATCAAATATCCAGGGAAAAAAATAGAAAAAAAAGTTTTGAACTCAATTTAATTAGAAGCCAATCATGATTTTAATTAATGAGATGAAAAGTTTGCTAAGAGTATCATAACCCAAATCTCACATAGTTTATCATTTTAAATAAACTTCCTTTGCTCCCGCCTAAAAACCTGTAGTAGAGCCATTATTAATACTTTAATTGCTCTCCCAAACACCTAGAAGACTACCTGACCAAATGATCATGACGTACATAAATGCTACAGTTATAGTTATTAACACTAACATTTTTAAATATTTTACAATAAGCACAGATTTTATCTGATTCTTTTTAAACAGACCATTTCTGGATGATATTCAGATGAGCTGACTTAACATAAACCCAAAATCAAGTTTAGTATCAATAACTCTAGATCAGAAGCAAAGAAAGGGTTAAAAACACATTAGGTGAATTGCAGATATTCGTCCTCCTGGCCAGCAACCATTACTTTCCAGAGTAATATTTTCACGGATGATTTAGTTTCTGTAAATCACACTTTCAATTTTCAAATGCCTTTTTAAAACATGCAAAAGCACTTCATAATGCCTTTTAAAAATCTGAACCTGCCAAATTATATGTAAATGATACAAAGAATCCTACAAGTCCTTAAAGAAAAAGGACACAGAAAACGCACATATTCCCCCCCACGGAAAACAGCACATCCTCCTCTCCCTGTTAGAATCAGACACTGGCCAGGAAGGTAAGAGTTGCTTTCTCAAAATGCTCAAGCTACAGAGAGAGAAATCAAAACAATCCTACCCTGCTGGATCAAGAGCGTGCTCCAGAAATGTTCCATGGGCTTGTAGAAGTCAAAGTCCAAGACAGGGAGAAGGGAGGAAGGAGCGGGCTAGCATGTTCGAGTGGCTCGGTGTGTGATCCAGGCAGAGCGCGTGTGGACGTGTTTGTGTGTGGAATGGCAGGACTCGGGAAGCAGCCAGTAGGCAGGGCACTTGGCAGCCCCTCCCGGCCGACGCGGACGAGGACGCGGACGGAGGCAGCAGCTGGGCTGCTGCTGCTGCAGGGAGCTGGATGAATGGCAGGGGAGAGAGGAGCAACTTGCAGTGTGGCGCTAGGGTGAGCAGGACTGGGGAAGACACGCCAGCCTCCTGTGCTGCCCACCTGTGGAGCCCAGCTGGCATAGTGTCCCCAGCTTTCTGCCCCCATCCCAGGCAGAGGAGGAAACAGCCTGTCTATAAGTCCCACGTTTACCGCAAAAATAGAATGCCAGTCAAAAGTGTGTGAAGAGTAAGTTTACAAAATGTGCTGGGTGGTTTTTCCTAAAATAAATAATTTAACAAGAAAAGCCTTCGGGGATGCACTAGGATCAGATGTCTCTCTGGCTCGGGCCCCAAATTGAGTAGACACACCATTGCCGTTGCTATGCCTCAAGGAAATCAGACTTGGGAACAAATGGGACGTGTTTCCAGAGGAAATGTGATACTAACCCACTTCACGAACCAAACCCACAGATCCTTCCACCAACAGCTCACTGATTGCCCTCTGTGAACATATGGGAAAATATATTACTTAAATCTTAGTGTATAAAAATACAACAAAGACAGTTAGCCTTATTTTAAACTGATTGTGGGGAGAGGTCCCTCACATTTGATGGTGCCCACAGAGATCCACACCTGGGCCTCAACTTCTCTTTTGACCATGGAATAGCACAGTGACAAGGCTCCTGGTGTATCTTCAGGTCTCCACAAGATGCCTCATGAAGCCTTCATTGCTGGACACTAGTCAGTTCCTTGGGTACTAAATGATGCTATAGTGCCCTATGCAGTTACCAAGAGATTGATGGGTGAGTTTTGAAGCCAGTACCCGAAAGAACTAGAAAGTTGAAAAAAATGTTAACGATGTCACAACGCGATATATATTTCTATGCTTTAGAAGACCCAAGATAATGCAGTATTGGAACTCATAATGGCTCCTCTCATAATCAGCAATGATGATAAATGTTGAACATAAATAAATATTGAGGACTGGGCTAGAACTCAGTCACAGAGTATCTGCCTAACGTGCGAGGGGCCTGGGTTCCATCCCCAGCACTGCATCAAGAAAGAAAAAAATGGAGGGCAGAATGGAAGATATGTGGGGAGGGAGGGAGGAAAAAAAGGAGCAGAGGGAAGACAGGATGGAGGGGGAAAGAAAGGAAGGGGAAAGACTGTTATATTTTGTTGGTGACAACAGTGAATCTTGGTGACAATAACTCTTCCTATAGGTCAACAAAGGATACCCATGCACTAGACCAAGCCAAAATAAAACAAGAGTATGCAACAAAGGCACCAAACAAGGAAGGGTGGGGAAGTAAGAAGGGGGGGGGAAGAAATAAGGAAAGAGAGAAGGGATAGGGAAGCTGGAAACAGTTGCCCTTAACGCAGAAAAGATGAAAAAGCCCATCTTCTCAAAGACCCTGACCATGAGAAAGTAAAATCTCACCACGTTCTCTGGGGCCTGACTTCTCGTCAGTGTCAGAGACTCGCAGTTACTCCTATGCATAAAGTCAGTTTTCCAGATCATTCATTTTCCAACAATTGCTTTCAAATCTCTTTGCCCAGTGTCATGCCCCAGGCTTGGCGATGGTGACACAGCCCCAGTACACAGTGCAAGTTTCCCTCTGGTACTCTTCGAAACAGCTTCCTGCTGAGGCACAGCCCTCTACCTTCCCTCTTCATGCTGGGCATCAGAGCATCTCTGGCTGGGACTTACCTTTGCTCGGGGGTGAAGGAGGGTCAGGCCTGCTCCTCCAGCTCTGCTGGCCCACTGACCTACTTTTGTAGCTGTGTCCCGGGCCCTGCTGGTTTGCTGGACCACAGGCCCTCACTCTCCTGCCCCATGGTGTTCCACACCATTTCGCTTTTCACCGAGCTTTATTACCTTTCTGGTCTCCCAATTGATAATTGTATCATTTTTTTTGAAAACCTGACTTTCCTCTTCCCTCCATCCCATCCTCTATCTTTGCAATCTATTCCCACTGCATTTTCACATCCGTCAGGGCCTCATGACCTTCTACCAGCCCTTTAAGATGCCCTCTGCCTGATCTCTCACCTGCTTCTCCCCAGAGCCTGCTACCTGTTTATTTTCTTGCATTTTCATGGCTTCAGGATCCATGGATCATGACCCAGGTCCATCTTTTGCCTGGATCCAACTTCCCCAGGGGTTCTGCCCTCCCTGCTTTTCATAGCCATCCGTACTAGCTTAGTGCTTCATCAATATGAAGATTTTTCTTTGGCCAAGTGAAAGCTCAATATGCTAACAACTCCAAAGCTTTTATTTTTCTGCCCAGAGCCCCATTTTCCCACCTTATCAAAGAAAGCACCTCCTTTTTAAGTCTCCCCCTTCCCAATGTCACTACATCCTGGATGCAGGAGAACCCTTTTCTCTGAGCTCCAGTGGTAACTTTCGGCACACTCCTCCTTGAACTAGAAGTTACTTATTCCTGCGCCCTGCTCTGCCACTCACTCCTTAAAGCCAAAGTGTGGGTAGAGGTTCTTAAGGGTTCCTGCACCTCAGAACACTGCCTGGCCATTGTTAGGTCATGAAATGCTAGCTACTTTGTTCATCCAGATAATTCAAAGAACAAAATCATGTCCCACCTGTCTAGATAACATTTACAAAGCCAGCTTTTGATGTGACACTCTTCCGTTTTCAAAATGATTGCTGCCAGAGCATTATCATCGAATCTCCCCAGTGAATGAGAGAATTGAGTCAAATTTTAAATTGGTTTAATCTCGAAGCCCCAAACTTGCAGTCCTAGGCAGCATGATTCAGCAGACAGCTCTGTATTTATTTTCAAATCTTAACTAAATAATACTGGAGCCAAACATTAACTTCTCTATCTGCATGAAATGGCTTTTACACTTATAAAAATGTTATTCCTCCAACAGCTAAACATGATAGCTCGCGTCACCAGACATGGTTCCTTCACCTTGAGAAGAGGTTTACCTGTATTTCAATTGAGCACTATACAAATTTTTAATTTTTTCTAAACATATTTGCATATTAACAACATTCTCCAGGGAAACCAGCACATGAGTGTAACGCATCTTCATTCTGTTCACTTCTTTTTCTCTGCATTTCACTTTGCCCTTCCTCCATCTCTAGGTCCCTTTGCTGTTTTCAAAAGGTCTATCGCTTGGTTTCCTATTACATATGTTTCATTTTGTTCTTTGAATTATTTATAATTTGTGTTTTATAAAACACATATTGAAACAACCATACAATAATTAAGCTTGTGTGTCTGGTTTATTTCTCTAAATATACAGTCTCAAGATCAATCCACTTTCCTATAGATGATTCACACTTGTCCTTCTCATGGCAGAGAGGACCTCGCTGTGTGTGAACACCACGTTCTCTTTGTTCATTCATCTACTGATGAACACAAAAGCCACTTCCAAGACGTAGCTGTTATAAGCCGTGCTGCTACAAACACGGGTAGGCATGTGCCACGCGGTAGGTGTCTTTTACACTTCCTGGAAGGTACCTAGAAGAACAACTGGGTCGAGTGGAATTTGTATTTTTAGATTTTGAGGACTCTCCGTACTGATTTCCACTGCGGGTTACATTCCCACCAACACAGTGAAGAAAGTTTCCTTCAGCCTTGCAGCCTCACCAGCATTTATTCCTGATTTCTTGAAAATGACTGTCTGGAATGAGACAGAGTCTCACTATTGCTTCAACTTTCATTTCTCTAACAGCCAGAGATACTGAACATGTTTGCTACACTGTAAACTCTTTATGTAGGAGTTTATTTTTGAACATGTATTTAACACTACTCATTTTCCTCGAAGTAGAAGAAGTGAACTTTCCTTTTAGCCATTCCTTGTGAAGATAGTTTGGTCATTTCAATGTTTTTGATTATCTCCTAGAATCTTTTTAACCTAACTTTAGATTTTTGCTTATTGGAAATGCAGATATCCGAACTACACAGTCTGATTTATTCAGATCAATGGATATACCTGTACAACTGCCCTACCAGTCAAACCAAGGAATGTTTCCACTGCTCCAGAAAATTCTCCTATGGCCACGCTAATCAATGCCTAACCTCTACACATAAGCACACTCTGGTTTCTGTACCATTGATTTATTTTGCCACCTAGATCAGGTGGTCTTATGAAATGGAACATATATGGCCCATGTCTAAGCAAGGACACACCCATCCAGGGCTGGACTTGTGGCTTCAGTTGACATCTAGGCGCTGAGCTGTCTTCTTCCCAGTCAGAGTCTTCTTCTGGGAAAAGATCCCCTATGGTTGAAGTTCAAGTTTGGCTAGGCCAAATAGGCCACGCACCTGTTTCCTAGGACCCGGGAGATAACATGCGCCTCGGCAGACCTGATAGAAATAACAGGCACGTTGTGAACACCCGCCAAAGCCATACTTGGACTTGACCTGCCTGCTCTGCATTGGGCTCCTGTGGCTCTTCCTCAGGAGACATAAATGGTTTCGCCCTTAGATGCCTCTCCGGCTAACCAATCACCACACAGCATAACGCCCTTATCCCCTTCCCCGCCCTCTAGCAGCTCAGCTTTGTGTCTGTATAAGATGTATCCCAGGCTCGATAAAAATGAAGGGTTCGTGAAACATCCCCAGAGTCTGGCGTATGTGACTCTGAGTGCTCACCCTCCCAGTTCAGACCTGTCCTCCTTCAACAACAATTCCACCCTGTCATGTAAGTTACAAACACTCGGTTATTCATGAATCTTTTTAAGTGTAACAAACTTGGGCAAGTTTAACATGTTGCCATATTACCTAAGCCTGCAAATGTACATGTTAAACAGCCAAATAGATCAGTATTATTGCCCGTGTTTCTAAGCAGCCTTTTCTTACCCACTGCCTATCCAAAGAAAAAAAGCATGAACTGTAAAGCAGATTGGCTATGCGAAAGATCCTTAGTCTTAAATACCTGTGGCCCCAGATGCTGATTTCTGCCTTGTTACTCAGTACTTGAAGATAATTTGAATTTGTGGATGCAAGCAGAATGGCAACTCTTTATTATGAATTAATGTGTGATTCAGATTTAATTTGCCAGCTTAATAGAACTTGGTAGCATTCATCTTACAGTTTCTTAGAAAATACATTTTAAAAAATATTTTAGAATAATTTTTTTATCATTTGCCTGTATTGCATATAATAGAAGATAATTTAAAAAGTACTTTCACCATAAGTGCCATGAATGATACAAAAATTCCAATTATTCCAATTATTGCTACACTCTGTCCCTCTTCCTTCCTTTATCTGTTGTTTACTCAAAGAATCTCATTGCCAGCTTAAAGTATTATTTTTCTGTTGAAAGTAATATCCAGATTATGCCTAAATACACTTGGATACAGATAGCTCTATCTAATGTTAAGGAGAATTTTACACACACACACACACACACACACACACACACACACACACACACACACCGCATAATCCACCAAAAACTATCCACAATTTCAGAGCCAAGCCTAAGCAAATGGTTTTTCAAAAGATCAAGAGATTCCTGAGTGTTGAATCTTTCAGGCCTTTCTATTTTCTGGTTGCTGCCATTCCCCAGGCTAGTAAAAGCTCCTCCCCTCTCTCGCCCCCCACTACTATCTCCATACAATGCTGAGAGAGAAACATGTTTATAGGCACACCAATATATGACTCATTCATTCAATTCATTCAGCAAATATTGATTACCTATATTTACCCAGATCCTCTCTGAGTGTTAGCCCCTGCCTTTGCTCAGGATGCCATAACAAAATACCACAGACTAAGTGGTTAAATGAGTTTGTCTCTGTTTCTGCCATAAGCCTGAGCTCAGGGTACCAGTATGGGTGGGCTCTAGGGAAGGCCTTTTCCTACCTACAGTCACCTCATTGCACCCTTATCTACCAGGAGGGGGAGAGAAAGCAGGAAAGAAATTACTTTCTCTCCTAACCAGGCCTATCCTTATTGAGATGGACCCCCCTCTTATGACCTTACTTCACCTTAATTAACTTTTGGAGACTCTGTCACCAGAGTCATACTGGTAATTAGGGTTTCTAGGCACTGTACCACTGTAAAGCTTTAAAAGAGACACAAGTTGGTCAATGTCGGAAACCCCAAAATAAACCAACACAAATCTCAGCCCTCACAGAGCTGGTGTCTAGGAGCTTAGTGCTTGGAGCCTTCCCACTCAGTTCTGTGTCAGCCCTCAGGCTTTGGCTCTCCTCCGCCTTCAGCTCCTGC
Source organism: Petromus typicus (assembly GCA_004026965.1). NCBI lineage: Eukaryota > Metazoa > Chordata > Mammalia > Rodentia > Petromuridae > Petromus > Petromus typicus. The sequence continues at coordinate 112,980 of PVIR01000384.1, forward strand.
AGACCCTCCTTCTCCTGTGTGATCACAACCACCGCTCTGCTTTAAGGTTCACCTGACTTGAAGACGTCACAATGGAAATCTCCAAGCAAAAGCAACATCCTGGCCAGGAGAGCCCCGTGTCCAGTTACCTTTTAGATATTTTCAGTTGCGTCTTTATTCATTCAATAAATACTTTTCAGTTCCTTCTACATGTGAGTTATTTGAAGCTCAACTTGTCTAAAATTAATTTAGTTTGTCTTCCCCATAAATGCTCTTTTCCACTTCCTATCTTAGCAAATGACACCACTGTTTATGTAGCTATACAAGACAAAAAAGGATAACCCTCATCCTTGACCATTCTCCTCACTTTTTATATTTTATCTATCACAATTTTTCCTTATTTAAATTGATTTTATGGATATATTTTATATGTTCATTACAATCATAATCAACATTGAGAAACTGTACCAGTACATGCCACAGCTTAATTCTCATTTTTCCCACTCCCCCACCCTCCCCACAGCCCACCACCCCTATATACATAGGCTTTATTTCCTTTTTATTTAACCATCAAATTTTTTTTCTTTCTCTTCTTTACTTACCCCTACTCACCCATTTCCCTATTTCTTTTAAACATGTTATTCCTATTTTACAGTACTTATCATAAATTTTAGAATTCACTTACACCTTCAGTGTCTCATGCTAGAGAAATGATATGATATTTGTACATCTTTGTCCTATTTGTTACACTTGTGAGTAGGTCCTCAAGGCATATCCATTTAGTATAAATGACTCAAATTTATCATTCTTTGTAGCAGAGTAATACTCCATTTTCATTTATATCCACTTGACCTCTTTTTTTTGGAGGGGCAGGGGTTTCATTTTATAGTTCAGGCTGGTCCTGAATTCAGCCTTAAATTCAGCAGTCCTCCTGCCTCTGCAATTACAGGCATGAACCACCACGCCCAGCATTGTGGTATGTGGTTCTGATCGCTGGTGGGCGTGAGTCACCACGATCGGCATTGTTGTATGTGGTTACTGGGGACTGAAGCCCGGCCCTTGCATTTAAAAGGCAGGCACCAAACTATTGAGCTAAAACCCCGGCCCCCTCTTGACCTCTTTTGAATCTGTTTTCTTTCCTCGTCTGTGTTAATAAATTGTCACTGTGACAAAATACTTGGGAAACCTAAAGAAGGAAAGATTTATTTTGGCTCTTGGTCTCAGAGGTTCTAGTGCATGGACAGTTGGACTCAACACTCTGGGCCTAAAACAAAGCCAAAACTCATGGCAAAGACCACATGGTAGAACAAAACTGCCTGTCTCATGGCAGCTTGGAAATTGAGAGGATGAGAAGCAGTAGGTTCCAATATTCTATTCAAAGGTATACCCCCCATTTCCAGCTTTCTCCTACCAGTCTGCACCTCCTAACTTTCTCACCACCCCTTTCCAAAACCACCATTAACCAGGAACCAAACCTTCAATATAAAAGCCTTAGGGAGACACTGAGATCCAAACCATAATGTCATTCTCGTTATCATTCAGACCGCCATCTTCTCCCTGAAGATCTCTAACTTCTGCTCTTCTTCATGTGACTTTTTCTCACCCATCCTTCATGTCTTCCTCAAGATACCTGAGCCAATAAAAAGTTTTATTGATTTCTTATTTAGTGCCTCTCCTGTGAATGTTAACCTCTCCTTGTCCTTGTTGGTTCCTGCTGAAATAATATAATACAACAGATTGTGTATACTATAAAGAGCAAAGTCTATTTGGTGGTGGACACCAAGATTTAAATTGTACTGCTATAAAAATTAATAGGTACAGGGCTGGGAATTTAGCTCAGTGGTTCCGGTGCCTGTTTTGCAAGCGCAAGGGCCCGGGTTCGATTCCCTGGTAACCACATACCATCCTGGGTGTGGAGACTCACGCCCAGCAGCAACCAGTACCACATACCACAGTGCCGGGAGTGGTGGCTCACACCTGTAATCCCAGCACTCGGGAGGCAGAGGCAGGAGGATTGCTGTGATGTGAGTTTGAGGCTGAGCTCAGGGTCAGCCTGAACCACAAAGAGAGATGCTGTCTCAAAAAAAAAAATTAATAGGTATATATCATTATAATATGATAGCTTTAACTGTTTCAGGGGAATAGCTCAGTCAAATGGAATATATATACTGAGTTTGGTTGGAGAAAGCTGAAAATGGGGGTATACCTTTGAATGGAATATTGGAACCTACAATAGATGAGTGGATTAAAAAAGTGATATTTGTATATAGTGGAACGCTATTCTGCCATAATGGGGAAAAATGAGAATTAAGTAATGTCATGTACTGGTACAAATTCTCAATGTCAATTGTGATCATCATGTATATATAAAAAATACCAATAAAATCAGTTTTAAAAAGAAAAAGGAAGAAAGATAATGGTGAGTCATTTGAAGGAAAATGAATTTACCTCAAGGCCATAATGTTAAGTAAAATAAAACAGACACACCAGATTAAATATTGCATTGTTCCTCTTATATAAGAAAATAAAATTAAAAATAAAAAGCAAAATAAAAGACAGAAAGAAGTGACAAAACATCTTTTTTGAAAAGATCAAGATATGGAGGGATGAGAGAAGAGAGGAAGGGGATGTAAAAGGGAATTAAGATGTGTTATATGCATGTACCAACTCTACACAAGTAAATATATGTGTACTGAAATCAGATAATATATAAATAAGTACCAAGTAAGCTTACTGGGCTGTAGTCCTAGTGTCTAGAACTCCAAAATCTAGGGAGGGCCCCCTGCTGCATTACCACCTAATGGGAAAGCCTCACAGGGTGGGTAAGCCCAGGTGCGGGATAGGAAAGTCAAGCTGAATTTATCTTTTTGCCAAAAGTCCATTCCCTCAGTAGTGCTCTTAGTCACCTTGCTAAGATCTCTCCTCTTCACTGCGGTGGCTATCAAACTCCAACATGAGTTTTGGAGTTAACTCTCACACCCTGACCCCTGCAAGTACACCCATTTAGCCACTGTCATAATGTTGGATTTTCTGTTTACTTCTCTATATCCCCCACTGGCCAGTTAATTCATAGAGATCACAAAGAAAATTTTTTAAAAATACATATCCACTTTCTAATATAATACCTGATATATAGTTGGTCTTCAGCAAATACTGTTTGAATAATGAATATAGAAATCCCTTCCAAATGATGCATTTGTTTTGTTAACTGCATTCCATAAGGATTTAACTCAAAAGAGTGACTATAATTCCTAGAATTTAGAACCAAAGCTTGGAGGAAAATTCAGAACTTGATTCATAGTTTTGAGAAAAGTGTACATTTCTTAATACATAATTGACTATAACAGTTGTTGGTTATGGGTTCTGATTTCATAGCTATCGATTCTACTTATAAAGATATTGAAAAGGCAAAGGAGACCACTGAATGACCAGCTCTACTGTCTAGGTCCCCAAATTAGATAGACTGTATCCTTCTTTCTAGATTACTCTAGAGTCCCTGTGCAGAACCAGCATTATTCTTTTAGTGTGGCCTTTCCTCGGCACAGAGTAAATTAAGACATAATTTTGGTGACTCAATGAGCTATTCCTACAGTCTTAAAACTCTCCAGCTCCTGGGCCGGGGAGTTAGCTCAGTGATTCCGGTGCCTGTCTTGCAAGCGCAAGGGCCCGGGTTCGATTTCCTGGTAACCACATAACAATAGCAACCAGTACCACATACCACAGTGCCGGGCGTGGTGGCTCACGCCTGTAATCCCAGCACTCGGGAGGCAGAGGCAGAAGGATTGTGATGTGAGTTGGAGGCTGAGCTCAGGGCCAGCCTGAACCACAAAGCGAGACCCTGTCTCAAAAAACCTAAAAAAAAAAAAAAAAAAAAAAATCTCCAGCTCTTTGGAATACACAGTGAGTCTGCTTCCAGATTCTTAAATCACTGCTAAAGAAATGACAACGTGTTTTAACAAACATTGAAACATTTTTTCAGATACATGACTCCCCCTAACAGAATATGAAGACATGAATAATCCACCTTCCATTCATTGCTGCACAGAAGAAAATCCATCCAGCTATCACTTCTATATCATATGAACTGAACTTTTTAGCTACAGAACAAATTCAAATCCTTCCTATACCCACTAGTTGTAAGACTTTGCAAATATAACACCTTTAACAGGACAACAAAAACAGATCTAATTATTTTATTTCACCGGACACATTTCAACTTCCATGGGAATCTAATTTGAAAGACACTGAAGTTCCTTTCCTTTTTGCTAACACACCAATCAAGGAAGCCATGTAGGATCAAAAAGTGCCAGCCTTCCTGAAAATCATTAGCTTCTGAAAAAAAATGGAAATGTTACTGGAATAACACAAATATATAAGAAAATTTAGTGGCAAACTCTTGGTTAATTCTTGCATATGCGTATTATGTTTAGTGACTCTTGTCAGTAGAGGGGAAAAAATTCCACAAACTCTTACACCAAATACTAATAAATAGCTGGCTTGCACAAATTACACTTTTTCTCCTTTTTCTCCAGCCTGTCTTTCTTCTTAGTTTCCTCCTTTTAACAGAGATCTATGTCTTCTTTCTTATGGCTTTTCACAAAGGTCTTTGAGGGCAAGCCTTAACCAACTCCTATTCAACATGGGTCACCTCATTACCCTCAACTTTGAAATCAAATCTTACAGGGGAAAAAGGGCCTGACTGTGCGTTACCTCAGCCACATGGTGTCCTTACCCCCACACCTCCCTTATCTACAGGCCCAGACAGCGGCACTGCTTCCTAACCTCAGCCTCCCCAGGTCTCATTTCTGGTCCAAGACCCAGCATTCAAGCTGTACAGCTTCCCTACTCCTCGCATCTTATCCACACTCTACTTGCTGAAAGTCCTAAGCCCAGCCTGCAGTTTGTAAGAAAATATCTTGTTGAGTGAAGTACCATTCCTACCTCAGATATAAGTATTAAAGTTTAGGAAGGAAAATCATATTAAACTGAAGAAATCCCTACTTAAATCGCAAAACAACAAAAAAGGAAAGCATAACATATGAGAGAATGTGTCCATACAGAAAAAATACCTCTCACACTTTTAATTCTCAAGAATTGAAAATTCAAAATCAGAATAAGCAACATCAAATCATGCCTTCGTTAGCTCCCAGAGTGCCAGAGTAAATTGTTCTTCAGGTATCAGTAGGGCTGTGCCTCTCTAATCCCCACAGAAATGGAGTTTATTCTTGTGTAAACAATTAATAATATCTCATAAACACAAACAGTGCCTGTGAAGGGAGCTAAGGCTTTCCTAGAACATGATCCACCACACTCATGTCAGAGGAGCCAATGATGTCCTCAATGAAAACTAAAGATGGAAGGAAGCCTTCTAAACTCTGAGCATTCCTCCTTTTCTACACACAATGCTGCATACAGAAAACATAAAAATCAACAGCCATTTTAAATTCTAGTGTAAAATATCCAAAAATGTAATAATCCCATTTTCATTAGTTTCTCTTTCATGCAAAAATGAGAACTTTGACTCCTTTGAACACAATAACTTAGCTTTTTCAAGATGGGTGTGAGAACAGTTGAATTAAATATAGCTCTTGTTCCACCAATCTGGACATGCTTCTTCTTAAAAATAATGCTGCACTCATTCCAGTGAATGTTTCCCAGTCAGCCCCAACCACCATTCCCTTGGGCGCAACACAGCAGACCCACTTCCTACTTACAGAAAAGCCTTCACCTGCTAAATGATCACACCCACCGTTGACATCTCTTTTCACCTTCTTTAAAGAAATATCAGGGGGAACGCTGACCTGTGAGATTGAGTCCCAGCTGGTCTCCTATAGACCTGGTCCACAGTGGTGGTGTCAGTGCTCTGTATATTCCTGAGAGTTTTGTCACCCAGCACTCCAGCCTATGGGTGGGGAGGAAGTGAGTAAAAGAAATTAGACTGCATCCACCTGCTTGTAAGCTGAAGTTCTGGCAAGGACTATTTTTAGTCCCTCTCAATTATAGAAATATGCATCTGACCAACCACCTTGGGGTTGGAGTCTTTCAAGTTGGTTGGCCACCAGCAAACTGTCATTTCTAGAGTTGCTTTCTCTGATTTTTCTCCTCTGAGCCCTCACCAGTAACAAAAAAGAAAACTGTGGTGATGGCTGTTAGTTGAGGATTTATCATGTGCTCTACAGGTATCATTTTGTTTAAAATTTTATTTTATGTGCTATCAAGTATACAATGCCAATTGTAGGGGGTTTTTTGTTGATTAATTTGTTTTTGGTTTTGTTTTTGTTTTGTGTGTGTGTGCGTGTGTGTGTGTGTGTGTGTGTGTGTGTGTGTGTGTGTGTGTGTTTTCAGTTCTGAGGATTGACCTTGGACCCTTATGTTTCCAAGATGGGTGAAGTACCAATTGAGCTAAATCCCCAGCTCTGCAGTTTGTATTTTAAACTTCAAAAGATGTTTCCAAAACCTTAGAAAATTCCTACCCACCACCAATTTTCTCTGTCCAGAGACAACAAATGTTACCAATTTTTAAAAGTTTCTTCCCACGGATAGCTCCTGCATGTGGAACAATACACACACACACACACACACACACACACACACACACACACACACGTATGCACATACACACACCACCACCTCACATTTTTTAAAATTTTTTAATCTTTATTGGTACATTAAATAAACGCATCATGATTGCACTTCATAATGGGGATTTGTACCAGTATAAGACACAACTTAATTCTCATTTTTTCCCATAGCCCTACCCATCCTACCACCGCCCATATACATAAAATTTGTTACCTTCCTATTTTGTTACAATCTCACCATTTTTCCCCCTTCCCCCTATTTTACATAGAGCATTTTCTATTTCACAATATATAACATACAGTTCTAGGACTCATTTACATCTTTATTTTCTCATACAAGAGAAAAGATGTGATATGTACCTACCTGTGACCTATTTATTTCACTTATGAGGATATCCTCAAGGTATGTCCATTTAAGTAGAAATGACTCAAACTTATTTTTTGTGGCACAGGAATATTCCATTCTGTAGAAGAACCACAGCTTTTTTATCCAGTCTTCAGTTGATGGACACTTGGGTTGTTTCCAAGATGTAGCAATCACAAATTGGGCTGCTATAAACATGGGTGCACATATGTCACTGTGATATGAGTCTTTTAATTCTTGTGTGTATATACCTAGCAGGGCAATGGCTGGGTCAAATGGGACCTCCACACCTAGCTTTTTGAGGAATCTCCAAACCGATCTCCACAGAAGTTGTACGAGTCTACAGTTCCACCAACAGTGGAGAAGGGTTCCTTCTTCTCCACAGCCTCGCCAACATTTGCACTTGGCTGAATCTGAAATGGCAGCCATTCTATGTGGAGTGAGATGAAATCTCAATGTTGTTTTCATCTGCATCTCTCGAATGACTCAATGATGTTGAGCATTTCTTCATATGCTTCTTAGCTGCTCTTACTTCTTCCTCTGAAAAATATCTGTTCATTTCAGATGTCCATTTTCAAATTGGGTCTTTAAATTTGGGTGGGCTGAGTTTTTTGAGCTCTTTATATATTCTAGATAGTAGCCCTTTGTCTGAGGAACAGCTGGTAAAGATTTTTTCCCATATTGTTGGTTGCCTTTTTGCACTGTTGGTGGTTTCCTTTGCTGTGCAGAAGCTTTTTAAAAGAATGAGGTCCCATTTGTTGATTTCCTCAGCCAATTCCTGTGCTATAGAAGTTTTGTTCATAAAGTCTTTCCCTAAGCCAATGTCTTCGAGAGTTTTACCTAACCTCTTTTGCAAAAGGTTTAGAGTGTCTGTTTTAATATTTAGGTCTCTTATCCACTTTGATTTTAGCTTGGTACACGGTGAAAGAGTTAGATCTAGTTTTAGTCTCTGGTAAGTTAAAGCCCAGTTTTTCCAGCACCATTTGTTAAAGAGGCTATCTTTCCTCCATTGAGGATTTTTGGCTACTTTGTCAAAGATGAGGTGGCTCAGTGTATCTGGAGTAGTTCCTGGATCTTCTAGTCTACTCCATTGATCCTAAGGGTCTGTTACTTTGCCAGTACCACAGTTTTTATCACGGTGGTTTTATAGTATAGTTTCAAGTTCGGAGTTGTAATGACCCCACCATGTCTCTGTTGCTTAGAATTCCTTTGGCTATTCTAGGTCTTTTGTGATTCCAGATGAAAGTTTGAATTTTTTTTTCTCTAGATCTGTGAAACATGCTGTTGGGATTTCAATCGGGATTGCATTGAATGTGTAGAGTAGTTTTGGGAGTATAGCCATTTTGACAATATTGGTTCTTTCTACCCAGGAGCAAGGTATGTTTTTCCATTTTTTGATATCATCTTCTATCTCCTTTTTCAGAGTGCTATAGTTTTCAGAATAGAGGTCTTTCACCTCCTTTGTTAGATTGATTCTTAGGGGTTTTTTTTGGGGGGGGATGCTATTGTGAAAGGGACTGACTCTCCAATTTCTATCTTAGTGGGTCTACTGTTTGTGTATATGAAGGCTATTGATTTTTGAACATTGACCCTGTGACCAGCTACGTGGCTAAAATTGGTGATTAGGTCCAGCAGTTTTTTAATTGAGTTTTTAGGATCCTCTAGATAGAGTATCATGTCATCAGCAAATAATGACAATTTAACTTCTTCTTTTCTAATCTTTATTCCTTTTATTTCTTTCTCTTGCCTAATTGCTATGGCTAATATTTCCAGAATTATATTGAACAGAAGTGGTGAAAGAGGCCATCCTTCTCTTGTTCCTGATCTTAGTGTGAAAGGTTTCAGTTTTTGACCATTTAGTATGATACTGGTTGAAGGTTTCTTGTAGATACCTTTATTAGTTTGAGATACAGACCATCTATTCTGATCTTCTGTGGAGTTTTGAACATAAATGGGTGTTGTACTTTTTCTGCATCAATTGAGATGACCATATGATTTCTGTCCTAAAGCCTGTTAATATAATGTATAACCATTATTGATTTACTTATGTTGAACCATCCTTGCATCCCTGGGATGAATCCAACTTGGTCAGGGTGTATAATCTTTTTAATAATTCTTTTTATTCTGTTTGCCAGGATCTTATTGAGGATTTTTGCATCTATATTCGTTAGAGATATTGGCCTGTAGTTCTCTTTTATGGTTGGGTCTGTCTCTGCTTTTGGAATCAGGGTAATGGTTGCTTCCAGGAATGAGTTTGGGAGTACTGCTTCGCTTTCAATTTCATTGAAGAGTTTCAGAAGTAGAGGCACTAACTCTTCTTTAAAAGTTTTATAGAATCCAGCAGTAAAACCATCAGGTCCAGAGCTTTTCTTTGTTGGCAAGTTTTGAGTTACATTTTCAATTTCACAGATTTTTATTGGGGCATTTAACATTTCTATATCTTCTTTATTCAGCTTTGGGAGTTCATATGTGTTTAGAAATCCATCCATTTCTTCTACATTTTCCATTTTATTGAAGTATAAATTTTCAAAGTAGGTGTTTATGATCCTCTGGACTTCCTCTGGGTCAGTAGTAATTTCTCCGTTCTCATTCCTAATAGCATAGATATGGGCCTTTTCCTTCCTTTGTTTAATGAGGTTGGCTAAGGGTCTATCAATTTTGTTATCCTCTCAAAGAACCAATTTTTGGATTCATTGATTTTTTGAACTGTTCTCTTGGTTTCTATTGCATTAATTTCTGCCCTGATCCTTATAATTTCTTGCCTAGTGCAAGCTTTGGGTTTGTTTTGGTCTTCTCTTTCTAGTCACTTGAGGTTTAGCATTAAATTGTTTATTTGAGCTTGCTCTGTTTTATCGGATGTAGGCTTTCACTGCTATGAATTTTCCTCATAGAACTGCTTTCACTGTGTCCCACAAATTTCTGTATGTTGTACGGGGATTATCATTTAGTTGTAAGAACTGCTCAATTTCTTCTCTAATTTCTTCTATGACCCATTGGTTGGTCAGCAGAGTGTTGTTCAGTTTCCATGTGTTTGTGAGATCCTGGGTTTTCCTTTGCTATTCAGCTCCAATTTCAGAGCACTATGGTCCGACAGTATACAAAGGATAATTTCAATAGCTTTATATTTGCTTAATCCTGTTCTATGAATGAGCACATGGTCTGTTTTGGAAAATGATCCATGAGCAGCTGAGAAGAATGTATATTCTGACTTTGTGGGGTGAAATACTCTGTAGACATCTATTAAGTCCATTTGCTGAAGAGTCTGGTTGAGCTCAAGGATTTCCTTAGTGACTTTTTGTCCAGTTGATCTGTCTCTTTGTGACAGTGGGGTATTGAGGTCCCCTGCTATTATTGTATTGGAGTTTATCTGATTCCTCCAGTCCATTAATATTTGTTTTATATAGTTGGGTGCATTAGAATTTGGAGCATAGATATTTAAGATTGTGATTTCTGTCTCTTGGATTTTTCCCTGAACTAAAAGATAGTGTCCATCTTTATCTCTCTTTATCAGTTTTGGCTTGAAGTCTATTTTGTCTGCAAATAAAATCGCCACTCCTGCTTTCTTGCTGTTTCCTGTCACATGGAGTATTGTTTTCCATCCCTTTACTTTCAGCCCATGGGTTTTTTTCTGAATTAGGTGTGTTTCTTGTATGCAGCAGATTGTAGGATCTTGCTTTTTAATCCACTCTGCCAGTTTGTATCTCTTAATTGGCGCGTTGAGTCCATTGAAATTAATGGCTATGACTGATACAGGTAAATTTAGTGTTGTCATGTTTTCCTGTTCTTGGCTGTGTAATTCTACTTTTGCCCTTTCCCCATCAGTTTCTTGTTTGGTCCCATAGGTTGACTCAGTTAGGTCTCATGGATTTGTAACTTTCCTTGTTTTTCTCCAAGATATTCTTTAAAATGTTTTGGAGCACAGGTTTCGTATTTGTGAAGTTTTTCAGGTGTTCTTTGTCATGAAAATATTTTATTTCTCCATCAGTTTTGAAGGATAGTTTGGTAGGATACATTAGTCTGGGTTGGAATTTGTTTTCCTTTAGGGCTTGGAAGACTTCACTCCAGGCTCTTCTTGCATTGAGTGTTTGAGTTGAGAAGTCTGCTGTGGTCCTGATGGGCTTTGCTTGGAATGTAACTGTTTTCTTTTCTCTGGCTGCTTTCAGTATTTCATTCTTTTTTTGGATATCTGGGACTTTTATGATTATATGCCTAGGTGTAGATTTTTTCATGTCATGGGCATGTGGCATTCTGTATGCTTCATATATTTGTATGCCCAATTCTTTCCCTTTTTCTGTGAAGTTTTCTGCCATTATCTCTGTTTATAGGTTTTTGATGTCTTTAGCATTGTCTCCTGCTTCCTCAGTGACTCCAATCAATCTTATATTATTGTTCTTTGAATCATCTAGGAGCAGTTGGATTGGCTTTTCATTATCGCTTGCTTTTTTCCATAGATTATGCCTTTCCAGTTCATTGGTTGAGATCCTGTCTTCTAGGTCTGAAATTCGGTCTTCTGCACAAACTTTCATTTTCTTTCTTAATTTCCAGGACTTCTGCTTGTAGGTGTTTAAAAAGTTCCATTGCTTTTGCTATCTTGGATTCTATCAGCTCCATGATTTCCTCTTTAGCTTTATTAATCATCATATTGACAGTGTCCAATATCTCTGCTTTCATCTCAGAGATCAGTTCTGATTTCCATTTTACTACATCTGCTTTGGTTACCATTTCCAAGGACCTTGGAGACTGGGCTTCACACTTCTCTATCTCCCTTCCCCCTGTGTTACTTGGAGGTGAGGATCTTTGTATCTGAGACTTTGAGTGTTTCCTCATCTCTGACCTGCCCTGTTTTCTGGCACTGTTTGTTGCAAGTCACTTTCCTCCTAATAGTTAGGAACCTTAAAATAGCAGTGTTTCCTGGGTTGTTCTTTGGAGTCTGGGACCTAAAGAAAAACCCCTCGTTCTGGTACACCATATGAGGCACTCAATGAATACAGCCAGAACACCTTCTCCTGTCAGCTTCAGAGGCAGGAAGGCTCTGGCTCCTGCACTGCTACAATGGCACTGCCTGAGGGTCCAATGGGCCCGCCTGCTCACCAATACAGAGTCTCTGGGCTCACTTGTGCAGTCGTCCTGGAGGCCAGTAGGCTGTAGGCCCTGTGCAGTTGCAATGTTAGGGGCTGTTGTTCCAACAGGCCCACCTACTCACCTACTCATCCAAGCTGACTGGATGTGCTTCTGCAGTTGCTGTGGAGAAAGTCAGACTCTGACCTGCTAACCTCAGTCCCTGGGCACTCTTCCGGCATAGGCCTGGAAGCCAGTAAACTCCAACCCTGGTACAAATTCAGTGGCACAGTCACCATTTCCCAAGCTGCCTGCTGCTAACTTCAGTCCCTGGGCACTCTTCCAGCATAGGCCTGGAGGCCAGTAAGCTCCAACCCTGGCGCAGATTTGGTGATGCAGATTTAGTGGCGCATTCGCCATTTCCCGAGCCACCCGCTGCTGACCTCATTCCCTGGGCGTTCTTCTGGCGTGGGCCTGGAGGCTAGTAAGCTCCAACCCCAGGGCAGATTCGATGGCACAGTCACTGTTTCCCGAGCCTCCCGCTGCTAACCTCAGTCCCTGGGCACTCTTCTGGTGTGGGCCTGGAGGCCAGTAAGCTCCAACCCCAGCACAGATTCAGTGACGCAGATTCAGTGGTGCATTCGCCAGTTCCTGAGCCGCCTGCTCCACCTCACATTTTTACATCCTTTTGACATAGCCCAAATAGCAAAATACCTTTGTCATTTTTTATTTTCATGAACAAAATAATTTAGATACATGCCTATTTTATGATATAAACAGCTTCCTCATTTTTGAAAAGTATATACTAATCCATTGTTTTTAGGAATAATAATTGATTTTGTCAGATCCCTATTGATGGCAATTAAGTATGTCTCTGGTCTTTTCCAGTTACCAACAATACTAAATAGAGTAAGTCTGTATGAAAGTCAAATCTCACAGGAGTAAATTTGTGATTTTAATTTGGTATGTGTTGCCAAATGTCCTTATACTGGCTGTGCAATTTGAACTCCCACATCCTCACAAGTATGGTGGATCTTTGAACTTTTTAATGTCTTTAAAACACTGTCTCATGTAGTTTTAATCAACATTTATTTTTACAATGAGTGATGCTGAACATCTGTTTACACAGTTTAGGTTGAATGTTAGCTCTATCACCTACAAGCAGTGGTGGAGAACCTATGGCAAGCACATTGCTGTGGGCTATTTGAATCACTGAAAACTCTAATAGTTCACTTACCTTGAAGTTGTATTACTTGAATCAAGTAAAGTCTTTAAGATGAATCTATATAGGGGAGATAATTTCTACCTCAAATAACTGATGCTATGACTAAATATAGTGAGGTAGGAGATGTAAGTTTTTCTTAATGGTTTGCACCATCTTTTCCCTAGTACATAATACTTATTGGAACTTCAGAAGTAGAAAGTATAAATTAAAGGTAACAGAAAGTATAGTCAAGACCCCAGTTGTATGGCCCAAAAGCTGTAGGTGAGGTAAAGACCTATTATTTAATGCTTGCTTACTGCCTTTACAAAATGACAGCTGATTTAACAATATCATTGCAATTCCATACCAGCCAGAATTGTCTCCCTGGGGTGAAAAAATAATCATGTACAGTGTCACCAAAATCTGTCTCTATAAACTTAGAGAACCGAAGCTCACTTGTAATTCCAGTGTGGTTTTGGAAATGGATTGTTGCAATTGAGTTTTTAATAATTTCAGTGTTTTCAGACCCATTGCAAACCACCTTCTATTTTTCCCACTGGGATATTGTACAATGTAAGTAAATAGCTATCACCAGATTTTGGACCATAAATTGTTGACAAAATTATAGTCATGTCAAGAAAAGGACTTTGGCTTTTACTGAAATAAAAAGAAATGTTTTGAAGCAGGTCATCAAATATTAGGTTTAAGATGCTTTACCTAAAATTCTCGCAACTCAAATGGCAAATGTGTCTATAGTCTAATACAGAATTTCTTTATGTACAAAATCAGTAAAGTGGAAAACAAATATCACCTAATTTTTCTTAGCTATAACTTTTAGTCTTTCCATTTATGTCATCAAGAAATGCCACCACTGGATTTGAAAATTTTTTTTTAAATCTTTATTAGTACATTACATATACACATCATGACTGCACTCCATAATGGGTATTTGTACCAGTATAAGACACAACTTAACTCTCATTTTTCCCATAGTCCTATCCACCCTACCGCCCCCCATATACATAAAATTTGTTTCCTTTCTTTTTTGTTATTGGATTTGAAAATTATTGAAGCCTTCTGGAACTCCATAAGAGAAAAGAGTAAGTATGATTTGCTTTTGGTGAATATTAGAAGTTTTGTTTATATCAAATTTTTCATTTTTCAAAAAAAAGCAAAATAATTGTTTCCATATTTAGGACAAAACCCAATGGTTATGCACTAAAAGTTTTTTAATCCACAGCATATATATATAGAAGGCAAGTTTATTCTAAGACTTCCTTCCATAGTAATAGACACTATCACATTTTGTTAGAAACCAGTGGAGATAAAATTAAATTTGTTTTGTTTTGTTTTGTTTTGTTTTGTTCTGTCATTCTGTGGACTGAACTCAGGACTTCATACATTGCTAGATGAACAGTCTTATCACTGAGTTCAAATATTCTCAGCCAAAAAATTTATAAACCTTTTCTTTTTAAAGACAAGTTCTTGCTAAGTTACTTGTTTTCATAATCCTCTTGCATCAGTCTCCTGTGTAGCTAGCATTACTGGTATGTGAGACCATGTTCAGCAAATAGTCTATCATTAAAGACAGAACACTACCTTCCTAATATTTTTTAAAAATTTGTCTTCATATTTCAAGAACATGAATCTACAATGAACCAAGTAGATTTAATTTTCCCATGGGGAGGACCTGGGTAGCCTGCTAATAAAGGCTATGTCCTTTGAAATTCAACATTCTGTTTTCCTGTTGTATTTATAACTAGACTTTGAGATCTCTTTGGGTTACTAGCCTACTGCAGGTACAGTTTTGGTACCTAAACATATAGAATAAAATAAATGAAGGAATAAAATTAGTTGAACTTGTTGTCTGTCTTCATATATGTCTTAGTTACTTTTCTCATTGCTGAGACAAAGTACTTGCCACTGAAAATTAAAGGAGAAAAGGTTTATTTATCTCAGTTTGTAGAGGTTCCAGTTCATAATTGGCTGGGTCCAAGATAGATTGGCACATGGCAGAGGGGCAATAGTTCATGACAGTAGTTAAAAACAGCAAAAGCAGGGCCGGGGAGTTAGCTCAGTGGTTCCGGCGCCTGTCTTGCAAGCGCAAGGACCCAGGTTCGATCCCCGGTAACCGCATACCATACTGGGCATGGAGAGTCACGCCCAGCAGCAACCAGTACCACATACCACAGTGCCGGGCGTGGTGGCTCATGCCTGTAATCCCAGCACTCGGGAGGCAGAGGCAGGAGGATTGCTGTGATGTGAGTTTGAGGCTGAGCTCAGGGCCAGCCTGAACCACAAAGCGAGACCCTGTCTCAAAAAACCTAAAAAAAAAACAGCAAAAGCAACAAGGGACCTTAATAGCATCATTCTGCCCTTTTTTATTATTAACTGATTTTATTGGTACATTTTATATACACATCATGATCACAAACAACATGGAAAATTTGTACCAGTATATGACACGACTTAATTCTCATTTTTCCCCTTCCTCTGCCCATTCTACAACCCCCAACCCCATATATACAAAAGTTTTGTTTCCTTTTTTTAACCATTGCATTTTTGCCCCACATTTATCTCTTCTATCAGGATTAGGGTGGTGTCAAACCAATCAGTGCACTGATTTAGAGATCACACACTTTTAATCCCAACATCACACATTGTAGATTCAGCCACCTCTAAAAGGCCCTATGTAAGCTTCATGAGGCTTTCGGGGAACATACAGACACAAACTATAACATTCTGCCCCTAACTCACCCAAAGATTTGTGTACATTCCCATAAAAACAGCATTTAGTCCATCTTTAAGAGTTGCTGAAGTCCTAACAGTTTCATCACTGCTGAAAAGTCTAAGTCCCAAGTCTCCTCTGAGATTTAAGATAAACTTAGTTGTGGGCCCCTGTTCAAATGAAAAGAAACTTAAACACTTCCAACATACAATGGCATAAGATAAGCATTTCCAGTTCAGAAGGCACAAAGAGAAGGACAGAAATAAAACAAGACCAAAGTCCAGTAGGGAAAACATTAAATTCCGTAGTTCTTCTTCCAGCATCCTCAGCAATCTGGGGCAAGTTGTGAACTCAGAAGGACTTGGGTGGCTCCTGTGTCACTGCTGGTAGTGGCAGCTGCCATGGATTCTCTCTTGGGCCAGCTCTGATCATTCCTTGCAGCTTTTCTCAGATAATCCGAGCTCCCGGCTTCTCCAAACTTCTGCAGTCTCCAGTGCACCTCCAGCTTCACACTCACCACTTCACCCACTGCCCACTCAGGGACATACTGCCTGGCCTGCTAGGCCTCCTTCTGAACTATGGAGAAGCCCTCATGATCCCCCAACTCTTGCATTCTACATGCACCTCAAAACTGCAGCGTGTGGATGATGCCACAGTCTGCTGCCAGCTGGAGTAGTACCCGGGGTTCCTTGTCTCTTGGATGTGGTGGTAGAGAGCTTGGATGCGTGAACACTTTGAACAGAGTCACAGCGAACAAATTCTCTAGGCTGCTACCACTCAGAACACAGTGCTCTGGAGCTTTCTTCTGAACACAAAGTCTTTCACTTTCACAGTTTTGTGCCTGCAGAAGGTGGGGTCCTGCTGCTTCTTGTGATTCTCTCAGGCCATCTTTTCTGTCCTCTTGTTCTTTCTCTGCAGTCAAGATCTTCTCTGCTCTATCTTTGCATTCTGCAGTTTTACTGGAGTTTCCTTCCTGGCCAAATTCATAACATTTAAAATGATTCTTCGGGGCTGTTTGCTTTTGATCCTCAAAATAAATCTGACTAAACTCAGTGGCCTCAACTTTGCCCTACCTTGAAATTTCCTCTGCCAGATGAATTAGTCTGCCACTCCTAATCTTATTCTCAGGCAAAGTCTCTGGACATAAGCAAAATGCAGACAAATTTCTGGCAAGGTGTAACTAACACACGGTCTGGAGTCCAGCAGCCAATGTAGGCCTCCTTCTCAGCAAAAACTTCCTGAGCCCAGTCTTTAACAGCAGGATTTCCATCACTCTTCTGGTCTTCTGAGCTCTGAGTAGACTCTACCATTAAGTACAGCCTAATTGTCCCAGCCTTATTTCAATAGGCATCTCCCATATCTTCCACAAGCTAAATCCAAGACTACTAAACCACATGGTCAGATACAGTCACAGCAGCAACCCCGTTTCTCTGGTTCATATTCTCATTGCTGACAAAATACCCAACATCCAATATTAAAGGTGTGTTTGGCTTGTAGTTCATAGGGGTTTCAGTACACAATCAGTTGATTCCAAAGCAGAGTAGCACATAGCACACAGGCATCGCAGAAGCAAAATAGTCCATGGCAAGTAGATAGCTAAAAGCGAGGGGCAAAATAAGCCTCTTTCTGTCCCTTATATTATATCCTGGATACCAGGATTAGTCTGGTGCCAAACTTATTTAGTAATCACACTCCCTTAATCCTAGCACTGCACATGAATCAATCACCCTTACTAGATCCAGCCACCTCTAAAAAAGCCCTGCCTATGACTTCCATGAAGCTGGGCAGGGCGGGAGGTGGATAACAATGTAGATTAAAAAAAACCTTTCAACCTTCTACCTGTTGTGTTGATTTACACAGAATTTATCATGTGTTCTTTACTAATGTACAAAACAAACTCCATTTCTCAAGAGTTGCAGGGTGAGAAGACAGGTTCTCTTTAGCAATGCCTTGAAAACCACTGGCTAAGGCTCTTTGTGGTTCCTTCCCTGGACATCTCATGCTAATGACCTTCAGGAACTCTGTAGCACTGTGGCTCAGTAAATGCAGCTTCATCACACAGATGACAAAGCCAAAATGTACAGTTCAATAGAATAGACCCAGAGCCCTGACCACGACGTGTCCAGTGTCCTCCAGGTGTTCTTTTTGTTCATGTTCAGATGAAAAAAATTCTCTTCAGATACCATCTACTCTTTGTAATCATTAATAGCAAGTACTACTTATGTTGGTACTTTGGGGGAAACTCATGATGTTCAACTTTACATGCTTTTTCATGTCCAGAAATTTCATTATAAAACCAATTTGCAAAATAAAATTATAAACTCCTTGAAAGTAGACCAAGCTTCAATCAATTTTGGACTGTAGGAAGACTGGGGCTGTAGGAAGACTGACCTCATTATGGTAGTCTTTTTGTTAGTGGAATTAAGAGATTTGATGGCCTCATTGGTTACACCAGCTGAACCATGTTTATGCGGTCAATTGAATATATGTTTATACACAAAAAGAATGTTAATATAGAGCTATTTATGTCTAGTATTGAGTTGAGATCCCCAAATATTTGATGTTACATTTCAAAGTGAAGTCTAAGGTCACCATGCAGGATCTAGGGGGGAAATGGCAAGGCAGTTTTGAACTCTTCTATCACACAGATAAGACGTGAATGGGTCAAGAGTTGAAAATTAGAGGATTCTAGGAAAGTATTCTGCTTTCAGATCTCCCCCACTCATGTGGAAGAGGCAGGCTGTGCCTGCCCTCACTGGAAGCCCAGGGAAAGGGGATTTTTAAAAATCTTGTTCTTGCCAGCTGAGAGGCCCACCCAGCTGTGGGAACCACTGTGACACGAGCCAGTCCATTGTTCCCTGAGAGACAGAGCCCTGGGTCAATATATAAAGAAGATGACAAGTATAGAGAGGCAGGAGACAGCCAGGAGACCTTTGTTTCTCCTTTCTAGATGTTCAGACTGGGCAACTCCAGTTGAAGATTAATTGAGAAACTGAAAGGTATAAGAGAAAATTCATAGATGACTTCATATGAGAGATAAAACCCACATTGGAAAATTCTTATTCAAAGGAATTTATATATGAAGTGCCTGTCAATGTGGAGGTAGTAGCAGATCAATTAAGGAAAGAAGACTACTGTCTGTGGCCACCATATGAAAGAAGTCCCCAGATATCTTTGACAAATGACATCCATCTCAAGACTCCTAACAAATTTAAGAAGTACACTCACCAGACATGGGACAAACTCTAGGAGGTATGCCCACCATGTTGGGGTCCTCTAGCTGAAGAAAGATGTAATTTGCAAGAAATAACACACTCTAGGCCCAGGGGAAAAGGAAAAGGAACTCACAAAAACAGCTCCGTGTCCCAGACAAGCTCACAAGAGAATTTTGATGTGTACTCTGGCATACCCACCGAAGCCACGCACACGGACAGCCAAGAGGTGGATGAATTTGATTTGGAAGCTTGTTTAACTGACTCCATGAGAGACTTTCCAGCCATAAACCAACTGCCACCTGGTGGCCAAAGAGAGAACAACTGCTTCCACCTGGCTAGGAAGCAACCCATGAGCTAAGTACAAGGTGTACTTCATAGAGCTGGGTGGATGATTTATCATCCCAATAAGTTACTATTCTTGCCTTATTCTTTTATAGCTTTTACTTCATGAATTGAAAGTAAACATTTCATGTTTTAAATTGCGAATGGAACTAAATCTGGGGTGTTTAATTTTTTTTTTTTTTTAAACAGGGTCTCACTTTTTGTAGTTCAGGCTGGCCCTGAGCTCAGCCTTGAACTCACACCAATCCTTCTGCCTCTGCCTCCCAAGTACTGGGATTATAGACATGATCCATCACGCCTGGTCTCTCCATTCTGTAATGGAAATGTTTACCCTTTGGTGTTATATGCTGGAAGTCTTTCAATTTATTTTACAGTTTTATAGGGGCTCAGAGCTAAGTTTGCCTAGAGTCTCAGAGGAGACTTTGGATTTAGACTTTTCGGCAATGCTGCAACTGTTAAGACTTTGGTGACTCTTACAGAGGAATTAAACACATTTTGTAATATAAGAAAGACATGAATTTAGGGGACCAGGGATTGGATGTTATGGTTTAGATCTAAAATGTCTCCCAAAGTTCCCACATTCAGAAGTGCACTGGTTGGATGGGTATGACGGGGTCACTACATGGAAGTGCATGTGTTCTTGTCCCTGACTCTTCTCCCTCCACCTCTCTTCTTCCTGACTATCATGAGGTGAGCGTTTCCTCCACCCTGCCCTTGAACCATGCAATTTCTGTCTTAGAGCCAGCCAACCACGCAGAAACTGGAATTGGGAACCAATATCACCTCTCCTTCCTTAAGTTGTATGGGCTGGGTATTTGCTCAAGCTACGAGAAAGTGACTAATGCACCCTCAGAATACTGGTCTCCTAAGGATTGGCAAATATGCTAACCACCTGCAAATTCTGTAGACAGTAGAACTCTGGCTTACAACTCTAGGCACAACCAAGAAAAGTTAGTCATGGCAGGATAGAGCTGCTTCCAAAGTTTGTGCAGGATGGAGCTGCTGCAGGCAACATTCAAGGAGGATTTAGTGTAACTGAAATTTGGATCCAACCCAAGAAGGCTGCCTGAAAAGAACAGCTGACCTCAACCGGAAGTACACTGCAGTTCCCAGAGGTTTGTTAAAGCCTATGTACAACCAACCACAGGAAATGGGGCTGTCTATACAGAAGGGTCTACAGGTGCAAGATGCCAGGCCAAGGCAAGATACAAAGAGCCCATGAATGAGCCCTGAGGGAAGAGCAGTTCCAGATATCTGTCAGAACCAGAAACAATGATATCAACTCACCCTAGCATCCACATGTTTCTTTCTCTCTTTCTTTCTTTCTCCTTTTTTTAAGATAAACTCTCACTTTGTAGTTCAGGCTGGTCCTGAACTCAGGCTTGAACTCAGCAATCCTCTTGCCTCTGCCTCCCAAGTGCTGGGATTACAGGTGTGAGCCACCAGGCCGGCATTGTGGTATGTGGTGCTGATTCCTGGTGGGCATGAGTCACCGCAGCCAGCGTTGTTGTATGTGGTTACCTAGACTCTTGCACTTGCAAGGCAAGTGCCAGAACCACTGAGCTAAGGCATCGGAACCACTGAGCTAAATCCCCGGCCCTCATCCCACCAAGTTTTGCTGCACCCTTTGGCTCATCTACTTCAACATTGTAGGGGTCAGAAATTTGAGCTGGCAAGATTTATAAAGGGAAATGAATATGAGGAAAAGAAAAAGAGGACAACATTCCCTCATCCCAGTGAATGGAGCAACCTAGTATGGATTTTAACTGGGAAGGGGAGGAATCATAATGTGAAAGGAAATGCACACACTTGGTATTTACATTGGACTGGTTATATTAATTAGTGACTATTGGGCCTCAATTACTTGGAAGTGATCAGAAAGTCTTGAGAGTTATTTGACATTTTTTCATGGAAGTAATTGGTCCCATGGAAATAATTAAAGGCACAGTGAATACTCTTTATTTATATCCCATGAGGCCTGATTTCCACATTTACTCTTCTCCAGGGATTTAAGCTTTGTTCTTCCTTCAAATGTCTTCAATAAATAGAACAAATAGGTCTTATAACTGGTACTTTAGACTAATTAGAGTGAAGCTTGCTTATCTAACAAAGTCAATATATCTTCTATTTCCTTCCAATGACACACTGGATGCTCACTAGAATAAGTGTTTTAATTCTTCATATATTGAATTACATAGTTCTTAAGTAAGTCAACAAAAAGCACTTTCAGAGGGTCAGTTTTTAGTCATTTGAAATGCTCATTGTCTCCTCCAGCAGCATTGGTGTACACAAATGGTTGTTGGTTGTTGATGTTTAAAAACATAAAAATAGAAGATATGAGAGTGTTTTTCTCCTTAATTACTCTCTAAATCAACTCTTGTGTGGATGAAATAAAGAAAGGGTATATTTACTTCTGAGAGTACAGGGCTCCATTAGGTCTCCAGCCCTTTGGAACGACTTTTCTCCAGGACCGGTCCCTGGCAGCTCTCCTGGGCTTGAGTCGGGACGCACAGCACAACCTCTTATGTGAAAGTGGCTGGCAGAGCAAGACATGTAGGCCTTACAAAGAATATCCAAGTCTGCAGGCCAGTCCTGGCCCTGCTAGATTCAGGAAAAGTCTCAGATGGCTGACCATCACCAGCATTTTCTAGAGTTTGTGACTTATAGCTTTGTGACTGTGATGTTTAAACTGTGTCAAAGGTGAAGTTATTATGTAGGTACCAGGACAACTTCACCAGTGTCATCTGGCAATAGGTCGAAGTACAAATTCTGGTGTACTGGTTCTTTCCCTTCTTTTAAATACTTCTATATTTGAACTCAAATGTGAGCATCCGATGAAGACAAGTCAGGGAACCACAGGACACTAGCACTGAGGAGAACTTAGGGGCCATGTCGTTAACCAGGTCTCAATTTCTTCCCATTCTCATGAAGAAGGAGGCTTATAGAACCTTCAAATGCTCCTCTTTCCAAGCCCAAGTTCTCTGCAGTCTCTCCCACACCAAGATTTTCTCTCCCATAAGAAAAGTTGGAGTGGAAATGACATGACAAAAGGAATAACCAACTTCTCCTTCATACACCACGTACATCTTTCTTTTGATAATGAAATAGTGGAATCATCCTTTTCAACAAATCTCATTACTCAAGTGTGCCACCACATTTTAGAATTGATTATCCACTATCACTTCTTTGTTCCAGTAAGAAACTGAGGTCCTAACAGGCTCAGTGGCTTTGCCAGTGATAACCCAAAATTCTGGCATCACAGGAAATTTCTGTTTAGCATCACCTTCAGGTAAACTTAGCTCTTACTTGCACCTTATCTTCCACTTATTCTTAAATCTTTCAAAGCTTTCCTCTTGGGATTTTTCCTTCTCAATCATACCACCAGCCCCTCAGAGCATGTGAGGCAGGGATCTGGAAGGAAGCAACTGCACTGAGATGCTATTGAGCCTTCCTAGGATTCATTGAGTAATAATGAAAGTGTATATTTACTTGATGGTTCTCAATGTAGGTCCCAGGGCATCACATCAACATCATCTAGAAAACTATAAATGCAAGTTCTTGTTGTTTTGAAAATAGCACCCCAAATTTCACACTAAAAGCAAGGTTGCTGGCTGATCAGCCTTGGGAAAGTAATTAGATCATGAAGACTTTACCTTCACTGATGAGCTTTCATTTGGTGGTATTACTGGGGTGCAACAGAAATGGGGGTAGGCTTAGCTAAACAGAGTGAATCATGGGAACATAACAATGGGGACTCTATTTGTTCCCTGGCACCCTCCTCAGAGGTTCTTGCTGTACTGGCCTCCTGGCTGCCATGAGGTGACCAGCTTTCCGACACTACTGCTTTCTACCAAAATATTCTGCCTTACATCAGGACAACAGTGGACCCAGCCAAACATGAACTGAAGCTCCAGGAGTTACTGACCAAAATAAATCTCTTATATTTTACATTGACTTTCTCAGAAATGTTGTCATGTGCAATGTTGAGATTGTAACAAAAAAGTAAGGAAACAAATTTTATGTATATGGGGGGGTGGTAGGGTGGGTAGGGCTATGGGAAAATATGAGAATTAAGTTGTGTCTTATACTGGTACAAATCCCCATTATGGAGTGCAATCATGATGTGTATATTTAATGTACCAGTAAAGATTTAAAAAAAAGAAATGTTGTCATGTGATGGAAAGTTGACCAACATACTTGTAATTGATCCCTTCTCTTTTTTCTCTCCTTTCACTTTCCTTAAAGAAGGACTTTTCCTTGAGAAGACTAAAACCTCATCTCTCTGGGCCACTCCTCCTAAACTATACTTGTCTTCCCCACTCTCCATCCCCAGGCCAGCCTCTCCTACCCCTATTACCTACTCCATGACATTTTTTGTCTTGGTCACTGTGATAGTCAATTAATTGTGCTGCAGAACCTAGTTAATTAATCAAACAGCAGTCTAGGAGTTGCTGGAATGTATTTGGTAGACACGCTTAACATCTACATCAGTTAACATTAAGTTTAGCTCCAATCTGTGGAAGGGCCTTGCTTGCAAAAACAAGTTTATTTCAGAAGAAACTCTACCTCAAGAATGTAGCATTAAGTCTCACCTAAGTTTCCAGCCTGCTAGCTGATTTCTACAATTGCATGAAGTAATTAATAAATATTATAGGGGCCAGGGATTTAGCTCAGTGCTTCTGGTGCCTGTCTTGCAAGCACAAGGACACAAAATCAATCCCCTGGTAACCATATACAGTACTAGGCATGGAAACTCACGCCCAGCAGCAACCAGTACCACAAACAACAGTGCTGGGCATGGTGGCTCACACCTGTGATCCCAGCACTCAGGAGGCAGAGGCAGGAGGATTGCTGTGATGTGAGTTGGAGGCTGAGCTTAGAACCAGCCTGAACCACAAAGCAAGACCCTGTCTCAAAAAATAAATAAATAAATAAATATTATAAAGATATAAATGAAAAGTAGGGCTTGCAGTGGAAAATACCTTCAGGGAATCTCTCCCAAAAGAGAAACTGGTAATGCAAAAACTGTTTAATGGAAAGAATTAAAATAAGACGTAACAATTGGAGCCCAGTGAGGGAGGTTACAATGGTCAAAATGACTCCACTGTGTAGCCCCAGTACAACTATGAAGAGATTTATCCTGACTGCAGGAATAATCCACTACCAGGAGCATTTGGAGGAGAAAATGGTAAAGACATTTATTCGCATACTGAGTTACATGTTGTATAACAGTCTTGAAAATTCATCATTTTTTCTAGCACAGTAAAATACAAACACTGACTTTTAAATTATGAGCAATGAACAACATTTTATTTTATGGAAAATGGTATGAGTAACAGCCATTAAAGAAAATAAAAATCATTTTCTTTCATTGATTTCATTATTTGCTAACAATATGCTTTTTCCTCAAAAATGGAACAATTTGAACAATAAAATAAAATAATAATGCATTATATCCCAAAGTACAAAACACATACCCATGAATTCGTGATGATATAAATAAGTGATTGAATGAAGAGAAACAGATAAATGGGGGTAAATAGAGAAATCTCCCTGACAAAAGAATTCCAAATAATTTATTCAGAAACTCCACCCTCAAGAAGGAAGAACATAATTCTCCACTCCTTTAGTATGCGCTATGCACAGGGACTTCTTTCCAGAGAGTCATGTGGAAAGATGGGTAGGGTGGAATCTAACAGAGAGAATATCTGACAAATGTTATTTTTGGCTGGGTGCTCAAGGGCCATATTAATAATCCTGAACAACTTGGATAATATATACACTCACTATGAAATGACACGAACGGCATTTCTCCTCTGCAGTCATGCTCTGGAAGAACCTGCAGCTCCACTCTAATCATGAGAAAAACACTAAACAAATCCCATGTGAGGTACATTCTGCGGAATGCCTCCTCAAGACTCCTAAGAAACCCCAAGAAACAGCCACTGCCTGGAAAAGCCTACAGAGACAGGACAAAATGCTACAATGTGACATTCTGCATGGGATCCTGGGATAGAAGTCATCAACTGAAAACTAGGGAAATTGGGTTGAAGTTTGCATTTTAATTAATAATAGTATATCAGTATTAAATGCAACATACCATACTCTTAAGATGTGATTCTACTAGTAGGAAAAATTGAGTGGGGGGTAGAGAGAAAATCTTGTTGTCCTCCCAATTTTTCTGGAAATCTAAAACTGTTGTTAAACAAAAAGTTTCTAAAGCTCGCTATGATGGTACATGCCTGTAATCTCCCTCCCTCTGACAGAGGATTTCAGTGAGCTCGAGGTCACCCTGAGCTATATAGTAAGTTCAAGGCCAGCTGGACCACATGGTGAGACCCTGTCCTAAGAAAACCAATCATAATGATGGTGGTGATAGTAAGATTTCTTAAATGTACACATCTTGTATGAAGAGCGAAGTATAAAACTATCTCCTAAATAGAGCTCAGAGTTTCAGAGGCTCCTGAATTTCTGAAAGGTTTCTTCTGCTTTTCTTGCCCTGCACAGACAGTGGCACTTAAGGACCTGGCACCTACCGATGGACTGTTGACCTTTCTCCAGACAGCAAAATAGCTAGCCTCTCTCCAAAAGGAGAGGCATCATGGGACTGCAGCTGACCTCTTGGGGCCTTTCTGGGAAGTGGCAGGAGGTGTCCCTTCTTCCGGGTAGCACAGCCTCTATGTCATGGGATTCTGTTGGAGTAGTGGGACTAGACTCGAGGCACCACTTGCCCCCTCAGCCCAGCACTGGTAGTTGTACAAGTCCTCAGAGGACACAGACAACGTGTATCTTCCTGCTAGTGAGGTATAAAATAGTGGTAATGGGGTGCTGGGATCGGCCCCTGTTACGATAAAACTCACCAAAACAAACCACTGAGTCAGAAATCTCTGGGTTATTAAAAAAAAATAAGATTCTGGATGTGGGGCTTTGGAAAAAGCACACACAAAGAGAGGTATTGGAGGTATAGTTTGTGTCATCTTTGGTTTATGTTTAACCCTGTGGGGCCATTCTAGGAACTGGCCTTCATTCACACAGTCACTCCCCGTGTTTAGAGGATTAGCCTTCTGAAGGAAACGCTCAGGCAGCTTGAGCTCCAGAAGGCACCTGGAATAAGAGAGTTATGAAAGGGTGTCTTGGTCCACTGGTGCCACTCTAACAAGGTACCACAGACGGGGCAACTACAGAGCCTGCAGACACTTACCTCCTCACAGTTCTGAAGGCCAGGAAGCCCGAGCTGGAAGGAAGAGCATCTCATGGGCCCTCTTGAGGCCTCATTCCAAGTGGAAAGCCAAAGGGCAAAGGAACGAGGGTCATGCGTGATGGACTCAGTCTGTCCGAAGCACCAGTCCACCCGCAGGCACGGGGCCTCGTGGCCCAATCACTACCTGCCCATCCCACCCCTGGTTACTGTTCTAATGTAAGATCAGTAAGTTGGTGGCAATCAAATTTCAACATGTATTTTAGAAGGGACATCCAAACCGTAGCAGCCTTTTTAAATGGATACATTCATAGAAGGAAATATGGCTGTGTGTTTCAGAAGCCTCATACACATTATACTTTTAAAAGTATCTCAAAATCTTGAGGAACTAATCTAATATATACACCAAAATAACAAATGGAAATGTCCACTGAAGCCTCACCCCAAGCTAATATATGTATATAATCCATATATATAATGAATATCTATATATAATCTATTATATATAAATATAATGAGAATAGATTTTTTAAATCACCATCTATAATATTCAATAATAATGCTAATTCCTGAAAATAATTTATTCTAAAACAGATTCACCATCTTCTGTAAAGAAATTGGATTACAGAAATATATACAATACTTGCTTCTTTACACTCTGTAATTTTTCTCTACTCGTATTTCTACATGAACAATTATTACTTTCAGAAATGAAAAGAGGACAACTCATATACTTCTTCTTTCGTTTTTTAATAGTACAATCAATAAAGATGGAATCAGATTTGAGTTCCAGCTCCTACCGGTTGTTGGCTGACTTTAGCCAAGTAAAATTTGCAGTCTATTTTTAAAATAACTCAATAATCCAAATTTCCAACTTCCATAGTTCCATGACTGGAACATATATTTCTATACCACATTATAGGTAGTTCTACTTCAAAAAAAGTTTTAAAGGAAATTGATTTTTAAAACACACACAAAAAAATTCATTAGTACTCACATTCTATGACAAAAATGACCAAAATTTGAGTATTTAAGATTCAATTACATTTAATAAATCTACCACATTTTCATTAAAATCCAAGCAAAAAAGAACTGAGGCAATTTCTAGCCAGGAATGTCTACAGCTCTATCATTATGTCAACCAACGTCAACCAACTAACAAAGCACACTCAGGATTGGAGAATCAGAACCCAAACCTGGATGAGCAGTTTCTGTGCCAGAGTTTGACACCAAATGTCTTCTGGGTGGCAAAGCAACACTCAGGGACACCAAACGTCACCTGTCTCTCTTCTGAAACTTGTACCTAGAACACCTGAAAGTCCAGTGGGTCAGCCCAGTTTAGGACCACAGCCAGAGTGTTTAAATCGCACGCATGCCCAGCCCAATGAAGGGTACCAATGAAAGCAGAATCCTGCGGGAGTTGGCAACAGGAATTTTTAACTCTTTTGAATAATTCCAGGATGCTGCCAGCTTAAAAATACTGGGTTAAATAACAAGACAAAAGAAAAAGAAGAACTGAGAACTGTCAAAAATAATGTTTAAAAAAGAAAAGAACAGACAGACTTCACTTAGAATCATGCAGGTGCCTGGCATTGTTCTTGCTGGTCTACATCACCCTGTGCACCAAATAGGAAAATACATGTTTAACCACAAGGATTCACAGGACAATAAAAATAAGAAATTTAAGGAAAATAACTGTCATGTTGTAAGGACAATGGGAAACTTCTTTTGAAATTAGGCTCAGAAACAATCTGTGGCTTGAGTAGTTAAATACCAAGACAGCTTTCCTGGTTTTACACAGTGTATTGTACAAATTAACCACAGCTTCCCCTCTCCTCTGAGTTAATCCTTCTGGTCTACTGCTGTTGTACTTCCACTCCTCTGTACACTGTCACATTAACACCTCTCTAACCCAAACCACCTGCTTCCCGAGCATCGGTGTCCGGCTCGGGTATACAAAGAAACACCTGACTCCCATCTTCTTCCCAATTCCACAGCTGGAGTTTTAACCAATAGCCTTACAAGGGATACGTAAGGGAAGCAACAAAAACAAAAACAAAGCCCTCAGAGCAAGACAGGCTTTTCTCTGGCTTTTTTGCCTAGCTAGCTACCACTCAAGCCTGGGTGAACCTTCGTTGGGGTTATACCCTCATCTACCATTTGGACCTTTTTGTTCCACATAATAAAACCTGAATACAAAGCTGCTGGCCCATCCCATCAGTTCCCCTTCTTATTTCTTCTCCAACCAGACCAGTGGTGGTCAGCCTCCTAAATGCATGGAATTCTCATATCTATCCGTGAAAACTCATTGCTGTTTTTCCAGTGATTAACAGCCATTAGCGCCTATGGCTCTGTCACTCTCCTTGGCCTCCCACTGAGTCTGCCAGACCTTGTCTGTTCACAGCAGAGAACAGATAACCTCCGTCTTGGTATCTGTCACCATGAAACTGCTACAGGGATCACTGGTACTGCCCCCAAATCCTCCCTACACCAGGCTGAGTTCCTGGGCCTCTTTCTCCTAACATTTCAGTGCCATGGTCACTGCTTGGTCCAATCTGCTTTAGCACGGGCAGCATCCCCCCAGCCTGCCTCTACCTTCCCTTAAGTGTTCAGAATTGCCAAATAAAGTTCCCAGATCCTCATGTCAGGAAACGTTTGACCCAGCAAATTTAAGTTGCTATACCTATTCTTCCCTGCCTCAATAGTCCTAGACCTTTCTACTTGCATCCAAAATTGCCAGTGATTGAAGGTGTTCCCATATCAACCCAGATTTAGCCAATTTCCTGAGCTTAAACTTTGCTATTCAGATCATAAAAGTCCTCCATGTGTTCTTACTAGACCAGACCTCAGCAGGAATGACTTTTGTCCTACACCTTCCCAGGGCTGAGTCCTAGCACACACAGGCCTTGAACAACCTTCAGAAATCGTTTTTGTTTCCCAAACTTTAGCTGTAATGCCTCAGGACTGTTCTAACTTGTTCCTTGGCTGATGGTGAGGTTATATCTTGATAAACTCATCAAAGTTGAAAGTACATTAATACATCTGACCTACTCGAGGTCCTAGCTCAGCAACCCAGAGCATTGAAAGATGCCGGCTGCTGATTGGGAGCTGTGCCCACTGCTGCTGAAGAGCATTAAGACAGAAGGCTGTACTGTATATTGCTAGCTCAAGAAAGAACCAACATTCAAATTCAAAGTGCAAATTCCTCTGAATGCCTATCACTTCTGCACCATGGTGAAGTCTAAACATTCTAAGTTGGTTACCATCATAAGTTGGGCCATCTGTGTCTTTGTCAAGGAGTTCTACTGTTGTCTAAGGTACAAAATTGTGATAGTTTTCCCATTTGCTTTTGTCCAGACTCCCTCTTTTAACTTCCCTGACACTTTAGTCCTTCTCAGCGATGAAAATCACTGCCCAGACAATGGTAATATAAATTTTGATGTTTTTCCTTTCCCCAAAACAACAGAACACACCAAACAAGACAATGGCTCCAGATCCACCCTACCCTCATCCTCTCATCATGGTAAATTGAGGAGCAAGTCAAGTGAAATGATGCTAAAAATGAAGTTAGTAACAAACCCAGAGAAAAAGTTTCAATAAATGCATAATCATCCCAGGGTGACTTTATCTCATTCCAAGTTGTCTCTATTTGCCCAATCAGCTCATTCTGCTAATGTACCAAGAAAAAAAAAAGATTTAGAAAAGCTTCACTTTCTTTTAGTTCCCCCTGAAAATATTTGCCACCATGGATAGAGGATATTTCCCTAAATATAGACTATCTAAACCGCTCATCTCTAACCACTGTGAGAAAAACAGACTTCCGCAGAGGGAAGTTGGTGGTGAAAGGCAATGACACACCAACTCTCCTCATACTTGTGCAAACACCAAACTAAGAATCTACCACAGGCGGCTTACACTTTTAGATAATACAGAAAGATTGTGTGAAGGGTCCTGACCCAGCCATGACTAACTGGTCCCCAGTGACCCAGAAACTGTTACCCGTTCTTGGCATACAGTGTCTTTTTTAGGGAACAGGAAAGTTCAAACACCAGAACTTAACTTCAAACAGAATGTCAAAGTTATTCATTGTCACAGATCGGCCGTTTATCCCTCCCCTACCACCAACTTCATTGTTTCCTGTGAGATGTTATATTTCCTAAAATGGCACCATTCAGTACAATCAAAGCATATATTTGAAAATGGAGCAATAAATAAAAATCTACCCCTCTTTATCTCTGCTTGCAAGTAAATTTTACCAGCCAGCACAGTGGATTTGATCCAAATTCACTGCAACATGAATCAAAACTGACCACCATCTGCCCAAAGCCTTCTCTAATTTCCTGAAAGCAACATTCCTTACAATAAACCAGTTTAACCAACTTCTTCCAACTCTATGAATACTTCTTAAACACCTACTTTGTGCAAAGTATAGTGTTCCAATCTGTCTGGCAACTGTTTTACAAGCTTTTCTTTTTATGTTACCACAGTGGGGAATATGTTAGGTATGTTTATTTAGTTGAAAGCCATCTGACAGCACAGCATTAATGAAACTCACCCATCAAAACTGACCGAGACCAAAGAATCATTTTTCCAGCTAGAATCTCCAACAGTCCCATCATTTGCTGACAGAAGAAATGAGAGCTTTTTGAAAAATCAGATTCTCCATGTCAGTTCTGACCAGGACTCTACAGAAAGCAGGCTCTTTCTCCAATAAATCAGTGGGGAAAAGACCACAGTTTCTATTTGCACAAAGACCTGCAGAGTGAGGAAACAACTCTAGCTGTCCTGCATCACAGGATTGCCCGCCAGGAAGGCGACCTGACTCCACCAGTGACCTCCTTCAACTAGGTCGAGGGTAAAAGCCTCCAGTTGCTTCCCAGCAGCTGATTTCAAGCACACACTCTGGCAAAGGAGCATATGCTTCATCGATAGACTTTCAGCTTCTCTAAAAACAAGAAGGAAGCATTGTGTTCTGGAACATTCTTGTTGAGAGAGATGAATGAGAGAATGTGTTAGTTTGCAGAATGGCTATAACAAAGCACTGGAATCGGTGTTCTATCCAAAAGAAACACACTGTTGTAAGTTTTGTTGTTAGTATTAAAGAAATTAAGTATAGTACTAATGAGCTGATAAGGAATACAATTATGGAAGCAAAAGACTAGACTCAGTGTTAGCAGGATGGTTCCTTCTGAGGGCTGTACTCGTGAATCTACCCAGGCCCCTCCTTAGCTTTTGACAGCTATTAGCAATCTGTGGTGTTTCTTGGCTTAAAGATACATCACTCCATTTTCTGCCTTTATCTCCCCTTGACTTCTCTCTGTGTGTGTGTGTGTGTGTGTGTGTGTGTGTGTGTGTGTATTCAACTCCCTCCTCTCTCTTTTTATTATGAAATAGGTAAATTTTATATGTACATATCATAAACCTCCTCTCTTTTTTTAAGAACATTAGTCTTGTTAAATTAAGGCCAATGCTAATTTCAACTCCACTACCTTCATCAAGACCCTATCTCCAAACCAAGGTACATTCAGAGATTCTGAAATACAGGACTTTAATGTATCATTTTTTGAGAAGACACAATTCAATCAGTAATGGAAAGACATTTAAGATCCTGAGGAAAAGGCAGATTTAATAATGCAAGAAACAACACGAATGACTGAGGATCTGTTTTATGAGAGGAAGAGTAGGCCTATTTCTAATGCATTGCAATTTCTCTGCTTTACAACCACTCCGATTTTATCTTCATAACCCTTCTGTCAAGCAGTCTGTTAGCACTTAGGCATAGAAGGCTGGACGTCTGATAAAAATTTAAAGTTTGATAGCTGATTTGTTAGTCTGCATTTTCCAGTGAACAGAGCTCAGTTCTGAATAGTTCTCTAGCACATAGTTTTGCTTGGACCCTTTTGTCTCTATGGCCTTACTGTACTCAAAATTTCCTCCAGAGGCCTTCTGCCATGAATTTTTTTTACAAGTAGATTATGTGTTTTTTTACTTTGATAACAATTTTGGTAAGTGGTTGAATCTTTCACATATCTTGCCAAATAATTTGCCTGTAAAATTTAAATAAAGGAATCTGAGCGAGCCCTCTTCCCCTTCTTCTCCTCCCCCAGTATACCTACAACCACACAAAGCGCAACACAGCCTTTCGTAACATGATGCCAGAATTACTATAAACGTAATCTGAAACAACTTTTCCTTTGTTATTTTGTGTCATACTTGAGAGAATTCACGGTGGAAGGGTCACCCTTTCCCGACACCTGGGTGCTGTGTCACAGTGCCCAGGACAACTGAGACCCCCTTCTGATCCTCCATGTCTTGTTGTTCTAAATCTCTCTTCCCACCTCAATTTGACAAATCAACCGGTGCAAAAGCATGGTTTCCTATTGTACTGCCCTGTTAAACACCCACGTTCCTTGATTTTCCACAATGACTTGCATGTAACATTGGTTACTAACAAAACCAAAATGAGGCATTTGGGCAGGAGGTGGGAAGGTTGAGCTGTTCATTTCATTAGAAACATTTACCCTTCCTTTTCAAAGCAACATCCTGAGAAAGGCAGGGGAGTTTTGATTTAGAAAGAGAAAATAATAGTCAAGCAGCATATCAACAAATTAATTATTTAAACACATTCTATCCCCAAGAAATTTCTTACTCCCTGCCGTTGTCAGGTTGGTTTTTTTTAATGACAAAACACATGCTCATTTTCTAGACTCAGACAATAGAGTGTAAAATAAAAAGTATAATGTAAAAAGTGAAAGCCTCCTCAGCTTTTATTAATTTCTCCCTGGAGCTAATCACTACTCATAAATAAATTATTTAAACATATATAGTTAAGTATATACAGTTACTGATTCAAAACATAGGATTTATTTGACACTTGACCTACAACTTGTGTTTTTTATTCCATGATGTATGAAGGATTTTCTTCATGTTAATCCCTATTTTTTGGTTTTTTGGAAAGAACAGTTTTACTTTTTTTACCAGTGGGGAAATAACAACCAAGCTATAACTCTAAGAACTTGGGCAGCTAGCTGTTCTACCGCAGGACAAATTTTCAACAGGTTATCCCAGGAAAAGTGGAAACTTTAGAACAAAACTGGATGAAGAGTATTTCTTGTGCTGTGGACAAAGGTGGGGGATTTCATTACTTCCAAGTGCCCAATTTTTCTACTAAGAGAGGATAAATGCTTTCAATTACATGAATTCCCATCAGGCAGACAACAATAGGCATGGGTACAATTCTATAGCTTTTGAGCAATAAAAAGTATATCACAGGATGGAGGACAGGACAAAGAGAAACAGCTCTGCCTCCATAATAAGTCGTTATCTGCAAAATGCTGCTGAAGCACATTAACTGGAAATTTTAAGCAAATAAGTTGTACACTATTTCTGAGTGATTTACAATCCTTCTGCAGAAAACTCTAGTATAATCTGTGCATATCTGGGATATCTTACTGATTTAGGGCTTCCTTTATATTTCTGCTGGGTTTTGGTGGGCTTTTTCTTTTTGCCCTTTTTCTCTACTTCAAACATTTTTCTCTCTAATCTGAATATTTTTGCTTTCTTATATTTTTTTGTCCAGAAACAGCTGAGATAGTAAAAATAATCACTTCCAAGTCCAACCTGAGATGAAGACAGACTTCTGTCAAAGACTCTTTATCTGTCTAAACTTTCTTTGCATACTATTATGAAAGATTCTTTGAAGAAAAGAGACTCAGGTTAGATTTACAACAAAATTATAACCAAAATCAATTACATCAAGCACTTTCTCTTAAAGTGGTTAAATTCTCAATATTGGTGTGATGGTTAAGACTGTCAACTTGATTGGTGCGGGAGTCACCCAGGTCAGTGAAGCACACTTCGGGGTGAGTCATGGAGGTGTGACACTGGGCACTATCTGGGCCTGGGCCCCTTGCTGTCTGTGCTTCTTCCAGATGGCCATGAACTAAGCAGTTGTACTCTGCCAGTCCCTTATACTGTGCTCCTGCCTCGGTCTCAGCCAACCATGGACTAAATCGCCCAAAAGCATGAGCCAAACTGAACCTCTCCTCCTATAAATCACATTGGATACTTACACCTGAGTGATGGGGAAGCTGACTAATACAACTGGCCTAATTCTCTTTTGCTTTCTTCATATGGCACAATGACATCCCAGCTCTTGGAAAGAAGTAGACAATGTTAAGATTCTTCTTTATAGTTTAATTTTAATCTTTCCCAGTTATATTGATCAATTATATTTAATTATAGTTACATTAAATCAAACATTAGTTATAGCTATGTAACAATTATATTTAATAACTGTAATATAACTGAAATTATGTCTGTCTTTATCAATAATGAGTATATTTTTAATTCTGTACAGCAAATATTTCACGAGTGTTTTACTCTAATTTAATAAATATTTATAATGAAATCTCTTTCAAGAAAAATAGTTTTTCCATTTTAATTTCATTAATATTCACACAAAGAAAAGTGTGACAAGTATTGCATAATATTTTCTTATTTAGAATTGAGAAATTAAGAGCACATAGTGCTCAAATGAACTGTTCAGATCTACAGGCATGTCACCACAAATCATCAGTATTAGTTGTAGAGATAAATAATTTCCTTCGTGTTATATTTTCACGGCCCTGTCTCCCACCTCTCCATTTCCTCTATGCTGTTTATTCCCTTCAGGCTAATATGATGTGAGCTCTCCCACCCCTCTTTAGAACTTTTACTAAAAACTCTTCTGTAAGGTACCATGGCATCATATCTTGACATAATATTCCATTTATGTTGTTCAAAAGCCTTTAAATCTCACTTTATTGGGAATGCACTGATTGGAATGTAGAAATAAACATCCAACCCTTGAATCATTATTTTTACATGGAACTTTTATAGAAACCTACTATGTATCAGGACACATAATATATCCCTGACTCACCTGATAAACTTTCCTTCCACTGTTTCCTGCTTCACTATATGTTACCCACATTCAGTTACATTTAGCCAAGAAATTCACTGCCTGTTCAGTTACCAAGCCTGTCAGTTACAAATCCTAAATGTTCTGTGCAGTTCCACTACTTACCATTTCAACTGCCTCTGTGACAGCTCGTAGAGGAAATAAAGATTTTTCCTATGTAAGTGCTTGTTAAGAACTATATACTGATGGAGTTATTAGATAAGTGCTATTAAACAAATTAACCTGCCAACTGAAGCTATTTGGGATTGTCCATTCAAAGTTGAGAAAAGTCAATGCAAAATCAAAAGTTGCCTCTTCTGACATCGGTGAGCCAGAGTTCAACTTCTCTCAGCAAGACTTCTAACCAAGTGATAAAAGATTTACAGCATCAGGACCAAAGAATCCATCTCCTGTTTTCTACACTAAGATAATGTCTTAATTACTTTTCTCATTGGCTGAGACAAAATACTCAACACCCAACTTTGAAAAAGGAAAGGTTTGGCCTGGGTATTTAGCTTAGTGGTTCCGGTTCCTGTCTTGCAAGTACAAGGACCCAGGTTTGATTCCCCAGTAACCACATACAATACTGGATGTGAAGACTCACGCCCAGCAGCAATCAGTACCACACACCACAATGCCGGGCATAGTGGCTCACACCTGTAATTCCAGCTCTTGGGAGGCAGAGGCAGGAGGATTGCTGTGAGTTCAAGTCTGAGCTCAGGGCCAGCCAGAACTACAAAAGCAAGACCCTGTCTCAAAAAAAAAAAGAGGAAAGGTTTATTTGGACAGACGTTTCAGCCAACAGTGGGTTATATCCAAGGGGGGCAGAGAGGCATCACAGAGAAGCAGCAGTCCATGGCAGAGCGAGCAGGAGGAATAAAGCAGCAGGCTACAAACCAGCTTCCTTTTCCCTTTTATCTCATCAAAGCCACAAGCCTTTAGGCTGATGCCCCCCAACACACACTCAGTGTGAAACTTCCAATTATCCACACTCTGAACTATTCTAAGCCAATCAGTGGACTAATTAGGACCATACATGCTAAGTCCCAGTATCAAGTCTATACAGCCAGCCACCCCCAAAAAGCCCACCTATAAAGATTTTAGGGGGATATATGGACACTAGCCATAACAATCGAATGTGCTATTTGCAAGTCAGTTATACTGAGATGCACAAAGAAGTTCATTTAACCTTATTGGAAAACATGAATTTATTGAGCTCATAGGTTAGAAGATTTGCACTATCAAAGACCCTGCTGTCTTGGCCATTTCATCGATAACAGTAAACACCACACATGAGAAGTAATAAGAGTTCAGTGAACATTTGTCAATTGTATATATATCTCTACCACCTCTTCAGTGTATAGTAATAATGTAATTCGAAATCCAAAAGATCAGTAACACTCCTATATCAAGACAATAATTTAAATTACAAATCAATTCCCAATATAAATTCAAAGGCTATGGAAAAGTCAACAGATATTGAAAATAATGTTAAATTTTCAAGACTATATTTCAAATTAAGAAAACTCTAACAGTAAGGCAATCTATGATCACTTTGTCCAAACTCTGGTTTTTTTGCAGTTTATACCAGTGATGCTGAGAAAAATGTGTTCTCTACAGCTTTGCTGATTCTCAAATAAAATTTTGTCTTTTTCCACTCTCTCCTGTGTAAGAAGGTTTTGATCAACTTAATCTGGTTAGTTCAGGGTTTAATTTGAGTTAATTGAATCACTAATATTATATAATTTTAGGAGTATTTCTACCCGATTCTATCATTAATATGAGCAATAAAGCCTTATTCTGGAGGTTGATGAAACAATTCTTTGACAGTGGGATGAACAGACATATGGAAAATGGCCGATCAAAAAGTTGGAAAGAACCCAGGTCTTTGATAACATTATTAAACTGATAATTCAGCTACTCTGGACCTTAGCCCACCCCACCCCACATCTGGAACCTCAGCTTTATAAGATTAGCTTTCAAATTTTCAAAATCAATTTTGAATTTTCTGTTAAAATGCATCCTATCTGATAATTCCCTTATGAAAGATATTTTCTTGAAAAAAGAACTGATAGGGGCCAGTGGTTCCGGCCCCTATCTTGCAAGTGCAAGGACCTGGGTACAATCTGCCGTAACCACATACAATACTGGGTGTGGAGACTCACACCCAGCAGCAATCAGTACCACATACCACAGTGCCGGGCATGGTGGCTCATGCCTGTAATCCCAGCTCTTGGGAGGCAGAGGCAGGAGGATTGCTGTGATCTGAGTTGGAGGCTGAGCTCAGGGCCAGCCTGAACTACAAAGTGAAACCCTGTCTCAAAAAACCTAAGGAAAAAAAAAAAAAAGAACTGATAAATCCTTGGAAGGAATATCCAAAATCAAGCTGTAATGTTATTGAAAGGAAGGATTGCCCACTTAAAGATAAACTTGGCCTTATTTTTACTCATATTGAGAAATCTATAAAAGTACAGATTCTCACATTGAGAAATCTATAAAAGCCTATAAAAGTAGCAGAGAATGCAAAGCAAAAGATGAGTATTTATCCAATTTTCTTATTCAAAAAATATTCATTCGGGCCGGGGAGTTAGCTCAGTGGTTCCGGCGCCTGTCTTGCAAGCGCAAAAACCCGGGTTCGATTCCCCGGTAACCACATAACGATACTGGGTGTGGAGACCCACAGCCAGCAGCAACCAGTACCACATACCACAGTGCCAGGCATGGTGGCTCACGCCTGTAATCCCAGCACTCGGGAGGCAGAGGCAGGAGGATTGTGATGTGAGTTTGAGGCTGAGCTCAGGGCCAGCCTGAACCACAAAGCGAGACCCTGTCTCAAAAAACCTAAAAAAAAAAAAAAAAAATATTCATTCTACCAACTCATCTTTAGGTATCTTATAAACTGTTTCAATTGAAACTCAGAAAAGCTTATGTGCTATTAATCATACTTTTTAAAAGGAAACTGAATTCATAGAGATTGAGTACTTTGACTAGCATCACAAAATCCCTGAGAACCAGTACTGCAACATTAATTTGCCTAACTTCAAAACCAACCCATCTCCACTATTCTCTGTTGCCTGCTAGAATTTAATTTGACAAATAGTTGGAGTCCAGTACCCAAATTTAGTAAGACAGTGATTAAAAAGATGCAGATAGCATATATACAACACTATGAACTGTTAATGACATCTTAAAATAACACAGAGTAACACACACACACACACACACACACACACACACACACACACACACCTGTCAGTCATCTATCAATGTATGAATTTTCTTAAATACAGTAATCTTATTCTAAGGATTTATCCTTAGGAGCTTGTTCAACAGAGGTAAAATGCATGTAAATGCTGTATAGAGCAGCAGGCATTAAATTATCTTTTATTAAAAATATTTCAAATTCTAACAACATTCATGGACTAATTGAGTTCTGACACAAAACTTAATAAGAATATTATGTATTCATGTTCTGTAATTATATTGCATTAGCAATGTAGAAACATTTAAAAGGGTGTATAACATACAGTAGATCAAAGAACATAATATGAATCATCTATATTCCATATAAAATTATTTTCAAAAGTGAATAATATCAAGAGAGTATGATTTTGAATGGTTTTTATTTAGTTTTATTTACAATTAAATCTATTTTATTTGTAGAAGATCTACTACTATTAATAGAATAAAATTGGGTAGTTTCAGCTGAATTTTTTTTTTGTAGAGTCCTGACAAATACATCAAGGTTTTTTAGCTTTGGAGTACTTATCCTTACATGTAAAATACCTGACTTCTAGACCAAATTGTAGTCAAATACAGTCCCACAAATTTAATGTTTAAAATCATTAATTAAAAAGGGATTTTTTTCCCAAAACAGAGCTATAGGAAAGTTGTCCATTGTTACTTTAATATGATCAAAATTATAATTAAAAATTATAGGAACATTAATTTCTCTTTAATTTTCCTCCCTACTGTAGTCTCATGAAGGAGAGGGCATTGCATGTGGTCAGTCAAAATCAGATGTATTAAAGCTCAGTAAGTTGAATACAAAGCCAACTGTTTTAAATTATATTAAAAAAGAAAAACTATCATAATTGCTCCTTGTTCAAAGATAAAAGGAGAAATTCCCTTAGATTCCCAGGGTATTGCAGATTTTCCTATTCTGAAATGTTTAGGACCAGAAATGTTTTGGATTTTGTTTTTTTCTTTCCAGATCTGGAGCACTTTATATGCTAAATGCGGTTTCTTGAGATGAAGCTCAAGTCTCAGCACAAAGTCTGTGTACATCTCATACACATGTCAGGTCGACCCTCCAGGGAATGGCACACAGTATTTGTAACATGGCTGTCTTGCCTGCAACACATCACAGGAGGTCAGATATGGAATTTGCCATTGTTAGTACTTGAAACATTTCAGATTTTGGATGATTTTGGATTTAAAATTTTCAGATTAGGCATTCTTAGCCTGTATAAGTCTTCATTAATAAAAGAACTTGACCATATCTTTTCTTTTTTTCTTTTTTTCTTTTTTTTTAATCTTTATTGGTACATTAAATATACACATCATGATAACACTCCATAAAGGGGATTTGTACCAGTATAAGACACAACTTAATTCTCATTTTTTCCCCTAGCCCTACCCACCCTACCACCCCCCATATACATAAAATTTGTTTCCTTACTTTTTTGTTACAATCTCAACATTTTCCCCCTTCACCCTATTTTACATTGAGCATTTTCTATTTCACAATATATAACATACAATGCTAGGACTCATTTACATCTTTGTTTTCTCATACTAGAGAAAAGATGCGATATGTACCTATCTGTGCCCTATTTGTTTCACTTATGAGGATATCCTCAAGGTATGTCCATTTAAGTATAAATGATTCAAACTTATCATTTTTTATGGCAGAGTAATACTCCATTCTGTAGAAGAACCACAGGACCATATCTTTTCTTAAAAGCCATACTTTGAGAAGTGCTTTGCAAAAGTAGACTCCAAGACCAGTTTCCAATGAAGTCTTGGTGTAACCATTTATGATTTGGGCCTTAAAACCTATCCAGGTGTATAAGATGATATCGAGATAGTAAATGTCCAGAACCTATAGGATCAGTTTGAACATTGGTAGGCAATAGCCATCCATTAAAGTGCAGGTTTGATACTATCAAAAAGTAAGTTGAAATATGGATAACTCTAGTTTTTCCACATGTCCCAGGAACTCCCGGGCTCACTCTGGTGTTAACTACAGCATTAGTGGCCAACGCAGACTGTGACCACCAAAGATTCTTTGACAAAAATGAAGGCAAAGGCACATGAAAGTTGTCAGATCAAGGGTTAGTTATTACCTTTTTTTAAAAAAAATGACTTTAGACTTAACAGAAATGGTATAAAAATGGCACAAAATATTCCCATCTTTACCTTGATTCCTTGATTGTCAACATATTTTAATACCAACATTTGATCAAATTAACTTCATCATCCTTTCATTTATCTCCATCTGTAGACTCATCATCTTTCACATGATTAGAGAGAGAGAGAGACAGGTACAACGATAGATTATAGATTATGCTTTTCTGATATGTTTAAGAGCAATTTTCACATATCTGTAAGGATTTCCCAAAAAATGGTCATATTTTTCTTGCTTAATTACAGTATCAAAATCAAGAAATTCAGATGAGACACCACTATTTTCAAAGCTATAAATCTCATTCTGATTTTGCTAGTTGTCTTACGAATGCTGATGTTTCGATCCAAAATGCAAACCAGTATCACAATTGTTACTCACCCTGTGTCTCCAGCCTTCTCTGATCTAGAACAGCCCATGGGTCTTGACAACTGTGAAGTGTGTTAGCCAGACTTTTGTAGATGTCCCTCAATTTGCAGTTTTCTGATGTTTCCTGTAAGTTAAGGTTTGCAGGAAGGAACACTACAGAAATGATGTCACTTTTCCTTTGTATGTAACATCGGGAAGCACAAGAGATTAAGTTGGACCACCACTAGATCAGCTTTGATCACCAAGATAAGGGGGTGTCTGCCAGATCTCCTTCTCCAGGAAAGTTAATATTTTCCCTTTGCCACTAATAAACATCTTGTATGGAAATACCTTGAGACTTTGAACCTATTTCTTTTCCCACCTATTTGCCCTCACCAGTGTTGGTGTCCATGAATGATTCTTCATTCAAATGCTTCTTGCTCCACATATCACTCACACACCTTTAACTTCCAGCCTGTTAAACCTGCTGTGAGAAGGGGGGATAAAATAACTAGCTATAGCCCATAGAACTGTGATGCCAAGTTGGATATGCCCTTTCCAGAGCTGGCCTCTCAAATGGCCCCCCTTATCCCACAACACAATTTGGATGTATACAGTTAGACAGAGCTCTATGAAAGCTTTGGGGATTACATCAGTAGGTATTTGGATTGTACCATTCAGGAGTCATATGAACATGGACAGAAAAAACCTGTCTCTTCTTTTGCTAATAACTGGAATTTGGCTTTTATTATTCATGAATACAGCAACAACTACAAAAAGGTAGAAAGACCTGTGGCTTTGTTACATGTATTTCACATCACATATACATAGTGTGGTGACTTTGAAATTTATCTATCCCTAATTTGAAATAAAAGTTGAATTTTAGTTATTAGATCTGTTAGGATGTCTTTTTTTTTCTTTTCTTCAAATTTAGAAAACATATCCTAGGAGGAAGTTCAGAAACTTCGCTAGACTGCTAAAGGGGTCCAAGATGTAAAACAAGGTACGATGAAGAAAGTATTGCCCTAAATCATTACATTTTAGGAAGTCCCCCAGAAAAGTAGGTATAGGATATCTGCATTACAATTTATGTGACAGAGATATAAACTCTTATGAATTTAAACTGAGATTTATGAGGGTATTTACTGAGCAATTATTCCAGCCTGACTAATAGAAGAATAAAGCTGTAAATTTGTTAATTATATGCATAGGAAGAGGATTGAATCCAAAGGATTGAATACAGTCATTAAGAAGATGGAGAAAAAAGATAGAAGGCAAACCCAGAATTTGAGGAAACTATTATAGTTCTGGGAGGAAGACAAAGTACTTTTAGTGGAGTAGATGAAAGAATGGTCTGAGAAAAAGTAAAGAGAACCAAGAAGATACAGTCCAACAGATCACATAGATCTGACACCAGATTTTTAATTTCAGATAGCTTACTATAGATTCTGTTGTCATATGTAATCACTGTTTAAACAAAAGATAAGAAACAAAACCACTTCAGTAGATTTTCTCAACTGTATCTGTCATTTATAAGATGATTGGTGTTGAACCTCTACAAGGCCAGGTTTCTGTATCTATTAAAAAAATAATTTTTTCTGTATCTATAAAAAAAATAATTTTCTCTGATATGCTAAAATGAAGATGTAAATGAGTTCTAGAATGTATGGTAGATATTGTGAAATAGAAAGTGTTCAAAGGGAAAGGG
Organism: Petromus typicus; assembly: GCA_004026965.1. Taxonomy (NCBI): domain Eukaryota; kingdom Metazoa; phylum Chordata; class Mammalia; order Rodentia; family Petromuridae; genus Petromus; species Petromus typicus. Next base: position 156,053 of record PVIR01000384.1, read on the forward strand.
AATAAGGGGTAAATAACAAGGGGTAAAATAATGAGATGATAATCAAAAAAGAAAGGAAATGAAGCTTATGTATACACGGGGGTGGGGATTGTAGGGTGGGTAGGAGCATGGGATAAAATGAGAATTGTGTCATGTACTAGTATAAATTCTCATTGTTGAGTGCAATCATTATGTGTATATAGAACCAATACAGATTTGAATTTTTTTTTTAAAAAATTGCTATGCAGTTAAAGGAAGCGACATGAGCACGCTCCTGCCAAAGGGCCTACACATCTCCTGACACAGAGTGTCACAAATAAGGCCAGGGCCCCTGCTTCCAGTCTTCAGCCCCTCCTCTACAGCCTTCAGTAAGCCATTTCATGTTCACTTTGAAGCAGTGAAGAATCTATTTGGAAACTGTAGTTTCTCTTCAGTCAAAAGAGTAGCATGATGAATTTATGATACTAGCTAGCCACAGTACAAATAATCTGTCTATGCAATAAAGTTATGATTAAAATTCAAGCAGAACCTTGATATACTGTTGGGAAACAGATTAAGTAAAATTACAGTAAAGGAAACCTGTGTTTTTAAAATGTCAGTCAAAAAGAATCAAGACACCAAACCACAATGTGCTGGGATTTAGTAGCAGACCGGTCTCAAGCTCTACACATAGATGCACACCACTCCTCAGAAACCCAGCCCTGACTCTCCGCTCTGTCTGCAGTCACTTGCTCTGGACCGTGCCCTTATCTACCACTAGTGCAGAGTGAAGGAGAGAGGGGAGATGCTTCACGATGTAAAAATACAAACTAGGCATGGCAGTGCATCCCCATAACCCAGCACTCTGGGAGCAGAGGCAAGATGATCACAGGTTTAAGCCCAGTCTGGGATATGTGGTCCCTTAGTGAGATCTTGTGTAAAAAAAAATTATTTTTTGAGACAAGGTCTCACTTTGTAGCTCAGGCTGGCCCTGAGTTCATTATGTAGCCCAGGGCAGCCTCAGACTCACAGCAATCCTCCTGCCTCTGCCTCCCGAGTGCTGGGATTACAGGAGTGAGTCACCACACTCAGCTCTATGATATGTGGTTATCAGGGATCAAACTCCAGACCTTGCACTTGCAAGGCAGGAACCAAAACCACTGAGCTAAGTCCCTGGCCCTTGTGTAAACATTTTTTTAAAAAATAATTTTAAGGCCTAAGAATATAGCTCAGTGCAATGGCTCTGGGATAAATCGCCAGTGTCACAAAAAATAATAATAATAATAAACATGAACTTTATACAGCATACAGGTAAACAGTAACCTTGGATGTCTTTTATTAAGTTCTTTTGATCCCAGATGTGGAAATCTTATACATCCTCAAAACTTCAGTTACACTGTCCAGTGGAAAATGAAACCGGCTCATTTTGTCACCGTGTATAAAATAAAAACTGCCTCTCATCCACTTTGAGAAGTTTTATTAAGTACAACTTGGAAGCATCTCAGCTGAAATGTGGAAATAAACAAATAAGATGTTGTGATAATCACTCTCTATTTGTTTCCTCTTTCTCCTCCCATCACTCAGCTTCGTTGCTTTTATCCTATCTGAGCAATTATGCAGGCTGGAGGCTGAGAGATTCTTCCCATAATCAACAGCCATCTGTGCAGGATGACAACAGAGCTAGAAAAAGATTCTGACCTATGCTACCAAAGAATTTTCCAGAGACTTGAGACTCTTTCTATGAAAAAGGCCAGAATCCTAGGGAAGGCCTAGCAACTCTGCCTTTCAGGAGAAAGTGCTGCCACCTACAGGGAGCACGTGGAAGTAATATCTACGAAAATGACACAGCCTCTACTAGATCTTCAAGTCGTCATCAGCTAAAGAGGAAAGCAGAAGTACCACGCCAAAGGAGAGGGATTAAACATACCATTTGAAATTCTTACACCGAGATAGTCTGTGTCTTTATTGTCTAGTAGAGCCACCAGTTACCTGCTGTTAGGAACATAAAACCCTGCTGGGGGTGCTGAGGAAATGTAAGTTCTTACACTGAAGAGTTTAATTGGTTTGGATTACTTTTTAAGCAAGTAATAATACTTCAGTCCTTTAGTTTTACGTGTGAAATATGAATTCAAACCGCAGTCAAAGTAGCATTTCTACTTTTTTTTAGCAGAATGTATTCTCGATCAATTTGAACTTGGAATCACTGGTCAATAAGCAAATGACCTTGGAGTAGCATTTTTAATTTTCAGAATTGTAGTCAGAACAGTGTCATCAATAAATCAATTGCTTATTATGTTTTTCTTTTGAGACACAAAGTGGAATCTTGACTACTAATACAACATAGGAGTTGCAAGACAATGCCCAATTTTATATTTTCTAATTATTGTGAATATGCATCAAATGTTTCAAATGCTGTGAATAAAAAGAGAAACTCTTGTTTTCTGAGGCTGGTCAATTGCCTATCTTGAGGCTTCACCATTTGGAGAACTAGTCTTCTCCTGAACAAGTAAGCCATGTCGCTATGAAGGAAAATACTTCTCGTGTCAGTTAATCAAATTTTAATTTTAAAACTGATACTTAACTCTACCATTGAAAACTGAAATACATTTATCACACCTGAGGGGTTTGAATCTACTTTGTCAAATGTAAATGTATATGGAAAACAGATCAAACATACCTAATAAACACTGTGTGTCTGAATTTAGATGCCCTATAAGTAAAAAATACACACTGAATTTGAAGTACAGTACAGAGCAAAATAGTCATCTATCTCATTAATAATTGTTTATATTGATTACATGTTAAAATTATGATATTTTAGCAACAACATGTCAAGAAAAAATGTAACATTAATTCCATGGGCTTCTTTTTACTTTTTTTTATTGAAATCTTTATTGGTACATTACATATACGCATCATGATTGCACTCCACAATGGGTATTTGTACCAGTATAAGACACAACTTAATTCTCATTTTTTCCCATAGCACTACCCACTCTACCACTACCCTTTATACATAAAATTTGTTTCCTTTCTTTGTTGTTATAATCTCATTATTTTTCACCCTTCACCCTATTATACTTTGAGAATTTTCTATTTGACAATATATAACATACAATTCTAGGACTTATTTACATCTTTATTTTCTCATACCAGAGAAAAGATGTGATATGTACCTATCTGTGCCCTATTTATTTCACTTATGAGGATATCCTCAAGGTATGTCCATTTAAGTATAAATGATTCAAACTTACCATTTTTTATGGCAGAGTAATACTGCATTCTGTAGAAGAACCACAGCTTTTTTATCCAGTCTCCAGTTGATGGACACTTGGGTTGTTTCCAAGATGTAGCAATCACAAACTGGGCTGCTATAAACACGGGTGCACATATGTCTCTGTGATATGAGTCTTTTAATTCTTTTGTGTATATACCTAGCAGGGCGATGGATGGATCAAATGGGACCATCAAGCCTAGCTTTTTGAGGATTCTCCAAACTGATCTCCACAGGGGTTGTACGAGTCTACAGTCCTACCAACAGTGAAGAAGGGTTCCTTCTTTTCCGCAGCCTTGCCAACATTTGCTGCTGGCTTCTTTTTACTTTTTTAATGAGGTTACTAGCAAATTTTTAATGAGATTTCTAACTGACATTCTCTCATAAGGCTGTTTGTAATTGAAATCTTTATTGGTTACATTATATATACATTTCATGATTGCACTCCATAGTAGGAATTTGTACCAGTATAAGACACAACTTAATTTTCATTTTTTCCCATAGCCCTACCCACCCTAGCACCCCCCAATATACATAAAATTTGTTTCCTTTCTTTCTTGTTATAATCTCATTATTTTTCTCCTTCAATTTTAATTAAAGCAAGAAAGGAGGGAGTTCTTCCAGACCTACAGAACCATATAAAACTGTATCTTTACACATGTCCTGCTTGATCTTAAGATTAATTTAAAATCCATGTAGCACACACTGCAACTATGTAAGTGAGTATAATGTAATTTTTAGAAGATATACTCTAAGTCTATCTTCAGTGATTATCACTGTGCGTGACAACTATCTCAAAATTGCAAAAAATAATTTTGATGAATACAGTTGCACGATCTGTCATGGTGAATGAACTGTTAATAGGAACTACACATTTTAAAGAAATTCCACTAAATCTGTTTCCTTTCTTCCATCAACTTCCACCAGTATCTTCCCAGACACATTCTCTCTCACTACATATATGCAAGAACTCCCTCTGTTCAGTCCCTCCTGCCATCCCCCTCCTTAACAGCCCAGCACATGGGCTCCCCTGAGACCCACCCAGCGGTCCTTAGCCGTTGAAACACTCTTCCTCCACAGTCTGAACACAGTCCTCAACAAGGATATCTTCTCCTAGTCCGCACACATCATATCTCCTCTTTCCTGCTCTTCCCTATTCTCTTCTAACATGTCCTTCTATTACTCAGCAGAAAAACAAAACAAATCAGACAGGCCTTTGCTGCGGCTGGCAGATACCCACACAAAGACAGAGTATCCAACCGCCTTGCTTTGTTTGCTCAAGATCGCCTTGGTTGTAATTTCCCTCTGGGAGGTCAGAGTCCTGGACAAAGCACGTACATCCACCACCCCTCTCGCCAATCTCACCTGTTAACAACAAAGCGAGAAGGGTCTCCTCACTCTGCGGGCTTCAGCACATGGCACCACCTGCTTCTCCCTGCAAGTTTTAGCCTCCTCCCCTCTACCCACAAGGCTGTCCTGCTCCTTCTTCCTCCTCCAATTTGCTTGACTACTGGTGATCCTCCAACATCTTTCCCTCTGCAGCCTCTCACTGTCTCTTCCAGGCTGAGATTAATTGTACTTCATATGTTGTATCCCAATTCTCTGTTCTGTCTCCAAGCCTTCCATCAACCATGTGTTCCTTGAAGTTGGGAGTCTTGCTTTTCTTCCTAGCATGCTCATCACGTAATTGCTGAATTTGTGAATGAAGGATGATTGGTGTGTCCTAGGAAGGCACTTGAGCTCTGCGTAATCTCCTTGGCTTTCTTCCAGCTAACACGCTTTCTTCCTATGTAACCAGTAACAAACTGTTCTTAGAACTGGATATCTCTGCACTTCTCTAGCCTGGGAGAAGCCTCGTTTAACCCTTCTAACGCAATGGATAATATTATGTCCTTCGATCTGTAACCCTTAACACCTGCTCCACCCCCTTACTCCCAACCTGTCTGGGGGAGATACACACAAAACATCCACACACTAAAAATCAACAACAACTCAAAGAAAACAATGTGTTTTCACTTTCATTTTCTAAACAGACTACTAATGTTTGCCTTTGGGCTTGGGGAAGGCTCATTATACATTCCAATGGAAGAGGGAGGAGAATCTGTCTTTGCCACTGAGACATGCAGCCAGGAGGAAGTAACGTAGAAATATTGAAAGGAGTGTACCTCCAGTCACTTCACGGAGACAGGTAGTCTCAAAATGGTAAGTAAGAAAGAGGATATAAGGGAATATCAGACAACAGTGCTTCTCAAGAAGTTGCCATGGTGATAATTTGAAAAATATATAAGGATGTCTTATAAATACCAGAACACATAAGGAAATAAATTACGATAGGACATAAAGAGAAAATTAAATATTCAGTATATATTCTGACATATTAATTTATATGTATACCTTATGTGTTTTATACTTGCTTTAATATACTTTGGGTAAAATGTGCATGCATTTATACATTAAAATATATTATAAAACATTAGCTTACTAACGATAATTTTTCAAGACTAATAATGTAAATAACTTTCCTTCAAAAGATTATTGCTCTCATTTATATCTGGATGTTCCCCTAAAGCCTCGTGCAGTCACCGGCAGGACCTCTGGAAGATGACTGGCTGATAGGAACATGATGTGACTCGCTATTCGGAGGTGGGGCCTGGTCTGTAGCATGGCCTAAGCTCTTCTCCTCATCTCTCTTTTCCTCAGCTTCCTGTCTGCCATTTTTCCTAAAAGAGACATTAGAAGTATTGTCAAATTTGGCTCCTCTTGGGAAACATGAAAAACTTTAAAAGCCACCAAGTCTGGTTACCATCTACAGAGATGCTGACTTCACTGTTCTGGCACATGGTGTGGGCACAGGGCTTTCCAAGATTTGAACAGGCAGTGAAGATGGAGAGCTGACTTATTTAGAAATTAAATTGACGTCCAGATTAACGGTGTCAGTGTCACTTATGAACATCTTAGAAATAAAATGATTTGCCCCTACCCCAGACCTACTGAACCAGATACTGAGACAAGGGCTGACAATGCATGTTTAACATACTTTCCAGGTGATTCTGAGACACACTTGAGTTGCAGAACCACTGATCAAGTCTAGTTCCTTCATTGAGAGATGAATGAAATCCAGAAAAGTTAACTAATTTGCTTAAGGTCACATGACTCATGGGCGGTGGAACTGCAGGTAAGATGGTAATATTAACTAACATTTTTTGAGGGCCTCCTGCTGGAAGGAAGTTATTTTGCATTAATTAATTCACATAATCACTCCAACACCCTAAAGGATACATTCCATCATTATCATATTTCACAGACAAGGAAACCAGGCCACCAAAATGTCTCATGGTCACAAAGTTGAGGGCCAGACAGACATGAAGGTCTGAACATGTCATCCATTAGGATTCCACGGGGATTATGTAATATTCCAGAATCTGATCCCATCTAAGAAAGAGCGGCTCAAGTTTACATTTCCTGTGTAAAGGGTCAGAAATATGCATGACAGAGTTGAGTGTTCCTTGCTATACATGATTGTTTTACTATTTTAAAGTACTCCATGGGAATAGTTACTTTTTTTCATTAGTTAATATATTCCAAAGAAAACTGGTTTTTAAAAAGAAGAATAAAGAATAAACATTAAAAGCAACTCTTAAATTACAACCACCAACATATTTCTTTCTTGGTTTCATTCCTTATTTTTGACCTACATTTCCATGTGTTCAATAATTAAGAAGGGGAAATGGCATTGGACCAGAAAAAATGTGTATCGACGTCTGGTCTCGCTCCCACTCCTCAGGAAAGCACAGCATGCTCATGAAAAGAAAGCTGATACACCTTTTTGAAAGCAGTAACCTTAGCTGCAAACCTACCAATGTCTATGAAATAAATTCGCATAAATATTCTCTAATGTTCTATGGCAAATCTTAAGAGTTTTGTATCTCTCGGGCCAGGGATATAACTCAGTGGTTCCGGCACCTGTCTTACAAGCACAAGAGCCCGGGTTCGATCCCTGGTAACCACATTACAATACTGGGCATGGTGACTCACCCCAGCAGCAATCAGTACCACACACCACAATGCCAGGCATGGTGGCTCACACCTGTAATCCCAGCACTCGGGAGGCAGAGGCAAGAGGATTGCTGTGATGTGAGTTTGAGGCTGAGCTCAGGGCCAGCCTGAACTACAAAGCAAGACCTTGTCTCAAAAAAAAGAGTTTTATATCTCTCAAGAGATTATCCCTGAAAGTTTAATTGACTCACTGATTATTTTCTGAGCATTTGAACTAATAACAGTGTCAACTAACTTCTCCAGCACTTTAGGAAGAGATTGCAGTTTTGTCAGTAGCTTTCATTTGGCTCTCTAACACTGTGAGAACTGGTGTGTGCAGTATGAATACTGTCACAGTGGGAATAAAGAAGGTTCAAGAAGTGGCAAGTAGCCTAGTAGAATTCAATGGAAGCTTGTCATAAGAGAATAGTGGGAAGCAGGCTAGAAAAGTAAGAAGAATCTATCTAGGAATTTTACAGTGACCTTACTAGATTAAGGAAGGAGAGAACAAAATAAAAAATGAGCTAAAATATTCTAAAAGAGACCCAAAAAAAAAACCCACTAAGAGGTTAGGCTTGCTTTCAGAGTGGAAATATAGGGGAAAGAAGACAGAAGAGACCATATAAGCCTCAGCTGGATAACGGATTTAAAAAGAGGGCTACTCAGTATTGTATTTCTAGGTACCTGTCTCTCCTCACAGAGTCCGCTGCTGACTACAGTGTCTTATTGGGTTGGTCTTTGTGGAAACCAAAGAAAGATAACAAGGTCTACCCCAGAGCCCACACGATGTGGAACACTCATGCCCACCAAGCAATAAAATAGCCTGTCAATGATCAGTCGGGAAGAGCTGAGAGCCCAAGAGAGCCTGAAAAACAAGCTCATATTCCTGGGAATATGAATGTATTGAAAGGGTAGGGCCAAATCAGACCTACATCTCCCACGTTTTAAAGACCCCTAGAGCCAGTTTCCCCAAACACACTCATGTGCATTTCAGGCAAAGAGTCCAGTAAACTGTGCAGGATTAGTATCCAGCATAGGTTCCAACAAATATGATCAAGCTTTCACCAACTTTAGAACATTTTGAATCCCACCAGCCTTGCAAGGTGCTTATAGAGAAAAATACAGCAGAGGAAAGCCATTTCTCTAAGAGTGATCCCTGCAGAGAGTTTCTTCCTCCTTGAGAATGCCACTGGATGTTTGCCAAAGATAACCACAGGCTTATGCCATTCTCATCAAAATGAAAACACATCCCAAGATTTCTATGGCAGAATATCAGCCTGTGGGTGCATTGTGCACCGTGATGATCATGGCCAGGAAGGGCCAGGAGGGCCAAGGAAACATGACAGCTTCAGTTCTTGTACATTTTTTTTTTTTAGGTTTTTTGAGACAAGGTCTCACTTTGTAGTTCAGGCTGGCCCTGAGCTCAGCCTCAAACTCACATCACAGCAATCCTCCTGCCTCTGCCTCCCGAGTGCTGGGATTACAGGTGTGAGCCACCACACCCAGCACTGTGGTATGTGATACTGGTTGCTGCTGGGTGTGAGTCTCCATGCCCAGTATGGTATGTGCTTACCGGGGATAAAACCCAACTCAGGTCCTTGCACTTGCAAGATAGGCTCTGGAACCACTGAGCTAACTCATTTTAAATACTAAAATGAATCTAATTTGCACACACAATATTTAATGCACTGGTGAGGCCACACTGTCTTGTGAAAGGGAAATCATGGGAGTGTGCTAGTCTCAGGTTTGGTTTTCTAGACCATGTAGACCATTATAATGAATGTGTTTTTGTTATTGCTCTTGTTGTTGCTGTTGTTGTTGCTGCTGCTGCTGCTTCTACTGCTGCTGTCGCTGCTCTAAAGTTTGTAGTGATTCTCACCTTACCTCTTTATGATAGCAAGAACACTGGGAAGAGAGTAGGACAGATGGATTTTAATGTCCAACTCTGACAGAATATTAGTGTGCAACTGGGTCAGTCATTGCCCATCTTCATGCTCAGTTTGCTCTTCTGCGGACCAAGGAATTGAGACAGGTTTGACATTCCTTCAAACATGCTAGTGTTCTTCTTCTAAAAGCATCATCATTGTCATTGCCCTGGAGTTATTATGGAACAGCTTACAAAGAGCAAATTTGTTGAAAATTATTAAATAAGTGCATGAAGACATACAGGAGAAGCAAGTATATTCTAAGTTGCATGGGTGAAAGATGACTCTACAATAATCCAATAGATTGAATCTCAGCATCTATGTTGTTACCTCCATTAGAAAGAAATCAGCAAACCAGCCCATGACTAATGAAAGTACACACAGACTCCTACTAAATCCCAGCACACAATCATCTCTAAAGGGTGCTAAATAACCAGGAAACAAAATCCTAAACCATTCATACAGAATGAGCATTCAAAACCCCTAGCAAGCCTGGAATCTTTGAATGATTTTACATTCTAACACTCTATAAGCTACACTAACCTTTCCAAACCACTTGCGTCAGAGACAAATACTATGCTGCCTCTAGCCCTAGAAATGGCTGCTCCATTTAGAAGTCTGCTTCTGTAGGCTTCTAAAGCCAAGGTCAGACCACTGCCGTGTTACAGGAAGTGGATGAAGTCATTCCTGGCTGCTTCTTTTTCTGAAAAACTACCTGCATCTCAGGTTACCACACCACATCCCTCTGTATCTCTTTTTGCCTCCTTGGTTGCTGCGCTTGATTTCAGACTCTGTTCTAGCTGGGCAAAAGCAAACACATCTGCAAAGCACAAATAAGCACAGGGTCCAAGTGAGAACGTGTGCTTCTGGGGAATGGCGGCTCCCTGAGAGCTTGCTCCTGACAAACATGCATGAGCTCGCTGTACGGCGGTGATTCTAGGTCAGCATCCAGGCTTGGAGGCCAGTTCCAGCCCAGCCAGCCTGCCCGAGCATATCTCTCCCAACTCTTGGGGTCTCACTTTCCGACCATTTGGGGCACAGGGGAGGAAGATGAGAAGGAAGGCTACAGACAAGAGAGATGGAAACTTTTTAATACATTCTTAAAAGCCTCTTTATAGAGATGAGTAATAAAAAGATTGGGGCCAGAAAACATATTCAACCTTTCCACATTTTCTCTCAACAGTTATAAAACCCAGAGTCTTGTAAGGTCAGAGTTAAAGTAATACAGCCTTGTTTTCGAATTTTAAATGCTTTTTAATGGAACGTTAAAATAGCTTCGGTGCTAGTAAAAGGTGCGCACAAGAGTCTTGGTTTGATTTGGGAGAAGGATGACAGCACCCACCAAGGAAGAAGGTAAGATACGTCTGAGCCGAATACCCATCTCAACACCAAGTAAGGCTGTTTGAAAACCACACCCACACATCCACACACACACACACACACACACACACACACACACACACACACACACACATTCTCCTCATCCAATCAAATAATGACATACTGTGTGATCATTTAATTTATGTTAACCAACCATACTTCATTATTAATGTCATTCAACCCACATTAATTGAATGTCTACTAGGTGTCAGATACAGTCAATCCTAAATCTGGAAATAATAGAATTGAACAAAACAGAAAACCCTGATCTCAGAGAACTTATATTCTAGTGTAGGGAGTCAGACAAATGCATAAGTGAAACCACAGTCATCTAGGTGTCAGATACAGTCAATCCTAAATCTGGAAATAACAGAATTGAACAAAACAGAAAACCCTGATCTCAGAGAGCTTATATTCTAGTGTAGAGAGTCAGACAAATGCATAAGTGAAACCACAGTAAGTAAGATCATGCTAAAGGAAAAGAAATAAAGTAAGTTAGGGAGTAAAGCGGATATGAACAGTAGGGAGATGGAGAGAGTTGGAATTTTAAATTGCATGGTGAGAGAAGGCCTGGCCAAGGTGAACTTTTATTAAGCACCTGAAGAAAATAAAGCTACAAGTAGGCCATGCATTTGAGCAGATGGTAAATGTGAGAGTTCTGGATGCGAGGCCAGTTCACGGCATCCAAGGAGCAGCAAGGAGGCCAGCAGCCCGGCAGCAGAATGAGGAGAAGTCAGCAAAAAGTCAGAGAGGTAAGGATGGGCCATGTGGGTTTGGCTTGTACTGAGTGGCTTTTGAGGTAATTGGGGGGATTTAAACAGTCATATGTTTGAAAAATATGATATTTTTCTCCTTTTTTTTTTTTTTTTTTTTTGCAGTTCTAGGGATTGCAATTCAGGACTGTCACATGGAGCTATATCTCCAGTCCTTTAGATCTTTTATTTTGAGACAGTCTTGCTGAGTTACTAAGATGCCCAGGTTGGGCTCCAACTTGCAACCCTCCTGCCTCTGACAGCACTAGGATTACAGGCCTATACTACCATACCTCACCCGATTTTCACTTTTAAAGCACAAAGGACAGAGCTAACTGCTTATGGGTAAGAAAGATAGGAGCAGAGAGACCAATTCCAAAGTGAGCACTGTATTTCAGGTAACAAATGGTGCGAGCTAGTGTGAAAGTGGTGGGAACAGCAGGGGCAGGAAATGGCTAAATTACAGATGTATTTTTATCATAAATCCAGTAGGATTCTTTGTTAGATGAACACTGTGGAAAAGAAGAGTCAAGAGTTACCCTACAAGTCACCCCACAGAACTGAGACCTGGGAAGAACAAGATGGGACCCTCCGAGGTGAGAAGATTTGGGGAGAAATTAAGAATTTGTTTTTAGATACATGAAGTGCAAAAACCTGTTAGACCTCTGATAGTAGAAGCTGAGATGGTAGCCGGATGGACAGTTCATATTTCAAATGAAAAAGAATGACAGGTGTCTAAAGCCATGACAACGGAAGTGAATGAGGCAAAGGAGAGAAGTCCAAGAACTGAATCCTAGGAAATGCCAACTTTGAAGGATTATGGAAATAAGGAGCAATCAATCAAGGAAGCCAAGAAAGTATATCCAGTGAAGAAAGTCAAAGCACTGAAGAACAGGTAGAATGGACAAATCAGAGAGGGCTCAAAATGGCAGGAAGGACCAACTGTGGCTGACCGGTCAGAGAAGATAAGGGCTTATAACTACATCAGATTCAGCAGTTGTCTCAAGTAAGATCAGTAAAGGCTGCTTGAATGGTCACTACCCTCAATAAAAGAAATCAGTCAGGTTTTGGCTAAGTAATTAGAAATGGGGGATTATCATCTTCATTTGTCGTTTATTTCATAAATGTCATTTTACAGGCCAAAGATTGGATAGAGTAGGTGCTCTTTCAGTCTATCTCTTATCAAGAAAACTAATGCAAATCAGATAGAGTATTTTTATGTTCTTCCTAATGACAGATTTAGTAACACTAATAATAATGGAAAGCTTAACTTCTTGTGAGATGCAAATATTTTTCATTTTCTAAACTTAAGAAATTATAGAAGACATTTTTCTTAATTAAAAATAAATTTTTGTTTCTTTTCCAAATCACAACTCTAATGCAAAAAATGTCTCTTTCCATTGACCATCTTGATGTGAAGTATTGATTTCTGTGTACTTTTCCTTCCCATAGGTTTCCTCCTTGTCTCTTGCTCTTAACCCCTCACAAGCTATGGTGCGTGTCCACATCCTCACTCAGCACTATCATGAGCAGTTTGCTCCTGGGCATAACTCTTTGCTCATTCCTATAGCAGTAGACTAATATCAGCGACAGAAAACAATAGACCCTGAGAACAAGCCAGCAAGATAGGAAGTGGGGCAGGGAGGGAAAAAGTGCAAAGCTGGGTAAGAGGAAAAGAAAGAAGCTGGAAGTGGGGAGACTTAACTCTGGGTTTCTGTGATTTCTCACAAACACAGTTTAGGTGAGACACTGCAAAATCTAGAAGTTTCATACTGAGAAAGTCTGAACAAAGTTTAATCTAAATAATGTTATATGTTTAATATGTCAACACTACTGGCAGTTAGCTACACACTCATCTGTGGGTATTCATTGGGAATAAATCCAATGTAAATCCGTCAAATAAACAATTTTGAGAGCCAAGGATTTAGCCCGGTGGTTCCAGCTCCTGCCTTGCAAGCGCAAGGGCTGGGTTCAATTCCCGGTAACCACATACCATGCTGGGTGTGGTGACTCACGCCCACCAGCAATCAATACCATATACTACAGTGCCAGGTGTGGTGCCTCATGCTTGTAATCCCAGCACTCACAGAGGCTAAATTCAGGACCAGCTTGAGCTACAAAGTGAAACCCTGTCTCAAAAAACTAGAACAATTGGGCTGGGGATTTAGCTCCGTGGTTCTGGTGCCTGTCTTGCAAGCACAGGGACCCGGGTTCGATCCCCAGTAACCACATACAATACTGGGCGTGGAGACTCACGCCCAACAGCAATCAATACCACATACCACAGTGCTGGGCGTGGAGGCTCACGCCTGTAATCCCAGCACTCGGGAGGCAGAGGCAGGAGGATTGCTGTGATGTAAGTTGGAGGCTGATGAACTCAGAGCCAGCCTGAACCACAAAGCGAGACCCTGTCTCAAAAAACCTAAAAAAAGCTAAAACAATTAAAAATAAAAAATAAACAATTTTGAGAAAAGCCTCCTATTGAATAATTTATTCAAACTGGCTTGTATATATAAATGCCTAATTCTCAGTGGTCAGTAGGACAAACCAAAATGACAGCAATTTGTGGAATTTTTGACAGGATATTATAATCCTAACTTAAAGCACATCAACAATCACAGAAGCATATAATTAGTGGTTATGTTACTAGTGTGGGATGGTAAAAAGCTCCAACTTTAATATGTCAAATTTATTCATCATGGTGAATCTCAGAATCTCATCAGTTAAGAAAATTTATTGCTTGTTCTTCAGCAGCTTTGGAGATTTTGGTGTTCTCAGCTCTTGAAAAAGAGTGAGAGCGTAAAAGACAGTGACACACGCTGGTTGCAGTGAGATTGATTTTGTCTATTAATCTTACTATGACCTGATAGCATCAGAAAATGCACAGCTCAACAGATGTGTTTCTCCTACATCACCCTTTAAAAGAAAAAAAGCAGAAAAATATGAGAAAGTATTATCCTACAACCCAGAATACTCTGGAAAATTTCTGAATGTAAACGTTTCAAGAAGAAGATGTCAAAGACTCATGATAGAAATATGTTGAATTTAAAAAAATAAGTGCCACCTATCAATGATGACATTTTTAATAGCCTACGATAGTCTCTTCTGTTGTGGTGAGTAGGAAGCCTTGAAAGGAGGTCAAGGAGAATATTTTTTTTCCTGTGTCTTTGCACTTTGAAATGATAATTATTATTATCCTGGTAAAAAAATATTCCAGAAAATAATGTAAACACACATAGGCAGCATGTGGCAATATTATAAATTTCTGAACAAACAACTTCAACCCTCACATTCAGATTGAATTCAAAATTTACTAGTGAACTATTAAACAAAACCAGTATTTAGCAATAATGCAGTTACAAAGTGCCAATCACTACATATGTCCCCTAGATCTGAAATCAATATTAATAATAAATGTCATAGCGTTTACCTTGTGGCATTGCTAATTTTTCTTTATTCCCCCAGAATATGAGTAAAATTTTTTTAAAGGCTACACTGTGAACCAGCCTCAAAAGAAATTGAATTCCTAGTAACACCCAGTGCATGACGCTTACTGCTAATTGGATGCGGCTGCTTTTAGCAAATCTGGTAGCTGCTAAAAGCCACTGTTGTTGCGTCCCTACCTGACCGGCATCCAGGGCAGGGTACTATTATGTCTCCTCAACCAAAGCTGTGTCTGCAAAATCTGTCAACCAAAATACAGACCTAAATCCACCATTTAAATATATAGAGATAGAAATCTCAGAGCAAGGTCACTGCGAGGAAATATAGCTCTCTTAATGCATACTAAGTGTTTCTATTTAAAATATTTTGGTAAAGTATCTTCCTATTATATGTTGCTTCCATCCCTGAACCATATAAAGTGGGCTACGAAATGAAACGTTGTTAGCATTATTTATCTTCTTTCGTGTGTGCTGGACCAACTGGCACTATGGTGTGGGAAAATATTGTGGACCAAGTTCTATCTCTGTCTCATATCATCATTTGTGTTTATGTGGGATATTTGTTCTGAGGAAACTGAAAATGCTTTGTTTAAATTGGATCCCATTATTCTACTTAAGCAAGACTTATCGGGTAAGTCTCCTGGTTGGAATGTTAACTCTTTCAGTGGGGTTTGTTTGTTTGATGTAATTTTTTCCTTTAGAGCTATGAAGTACTCTGTCTTTTCAAAAAATATCAATCCTTTCCAACAGTGACTTCATAAAACTTTCAGAGCCCACCAGAACTGTCCTCCAAGCACCATTGTACCCATTTCCCCAGACTCTTTATATCATTTTTTTAATTCAGATCTTTATCGGTACATTATATATACACATCATGATTTCCCTCAACAATGAGAATTTGTACCAGTATACGACACAACTTAATTCTCATTTTTCCCATTCCCCTACCCCCCTACCATCCCTAGCCTTATATACATAAGCTTTGTTTCCTTTTTTATTACCATTACATTATTTTCCCCTTGCTATTTACCCCTATACCCCATTTCCTTTTAACTATTTTCTATTTCACAATATCTACCATACATTCAAGAACTCATTTACATCTTCATACTAGAGAAAAGATATGATATTTCCACTCTAGCTGATGTATTCTATGTTGGTAAACTGAGTTATTAAAAATAAGTTATTCAGACAAATTAGTCAAATACTCACAGGAGTAATATTAAGACAATCCAACTTTTACACTCAAATGGATAAAGAATGAATTCTCCAGTTCTAAAATTATGCATCAAATATATGCAAATGTCAGGCAAATGAGCATATGCCTGCTTCTGTTTCATAGCTGTGACTCAAAAGAAGTTAGTATCCTATGTTAGGTAAGTTTGTCCAGGTTCCTACTGCAGTCAAGTTCAGCTAAAACAGAGCTCACTCATGCTGATGCTGCATTATCATAGTCCCTAAATGTCTCAATGTCTACAGAGTGCTCTTTTCAGCATCCAAAGACTATTACCAAGACTCCTATGCTATTTAAACTTCAGTTCTGCAAGGCTGTTTTTACTGCATTTCCCATGAAAATAATTTTTTGCCTACTTGTGTTAGTTTTTCAGGTTTCTCCACAAATAACACTTCAGCTCCTAGAACAAAAGCTTACAGAAGCAGGATGAGCCGTCTGCACTGTGACTTCTGCTTTCCAGTGGAGAGAATATAGGTTTTTATTTTTGTTTCTGTTTGAATCATAGTCATAAAATTAAGTCTGATTTCCAGAACAAAGCCAACCTGATTGGCAATGACTTTTTGAATCCTGTCTGCAGGAATTGTTCATTTGATGGCAAAATAAAATCTACCTGAAAACATCTTGTTTTAAGATTAGCATTTAAAAATTTTTCTGCTTCAAGAAAATAAGAGGATTGTTTTTTACTAAAAAAGAAAACCCCTTTGAAAAATGTAGCAAAATTACACCAAGTCATATAATTTTTTCATTTGAAACCTACAAAATATTCTTTATCTAAGGCATCCTCTGGTTCTGAAAGAAAACTACAAAACCTTTCTCATAAAATATCTAGAAAAGAAATAGCAATCTCTACCTAGCACACTGAAGGTTCATTGGTATTATGAGGGGACACTGACCCAAATTTGAGGAAAAGAGCCCAAACACCACCTCGCTTCCTCCCTGCCTATCCCTTGTACCTTACAAATTACTAGCCACCAATTTTCTCAGTCAAAGTCCAGACTGCCAGCACTTAGAAGAATATATGACATAGTATCTCATACCAGAGACAGTTACATAGGTAACTGGAAAACTTTTGCCATAAAAATATACTCACACATATTTTTAAAAATTGAATTTCTAATAAATGTGGATATAAATAACTAGAGTTTCCATGGAGAATTAAATATACAAAACAGTTGAATATACATTTTAAAAAGCATAAAGAAGTATCTACAAAAGTAAATATAAGTTTACATAACTCAGTATCAAAGATCTGTTAAAGATCTTTCTTTGATAAGACCCGTCCAGTCTCCTCCCCCCCCCCATTCTATTTATATTTAAGAAGCTACAATGGTTTGGGTATTAAATATACTTTCAAAGCCCATATTCTAAAGGTTTTAGCCCTGGATCATGGCACTGTGAAGGACGGTGGTAACTTAATGGGCGAAGGATGCTAGGTAGTTGGGGGCATTCCCCTGGAGGGAAAATTGAGACCCTAGAACCTTCCTGTCTCTTTTCTTTCTAGTTTGCTCCAAGATGAAGAAAGCTCCACTTCAACACACTGCCACCATCCCCAAGTGACAGGACCAAGTGACCACAGGCTGAAACCATGACCCAAAATAAAACTTCCTCCTTTTAAATTGATTTATGTCAAGTATTTGTCATAAGTGATGGAACTTTGATAAACAAAGTAGCCACTCCATACAACATCTTGCATATATGGTACAATATATATATTGTACTCCACAGTGCATGTTAAATGATCATATGGGTCACATTCACCATGTCACTGTAAGATTTTATATAGAGTCACCTACTTCATTAATCACTTGGGGTCTCAAGAACCTGTTCCTCAATGAGATTGGAAGCTCTGTGTTGACAAGGTTGTATCCAGCATTTCTTTGCTCCTATGGTGTTAAAACTATCACAGTGGCATGGCCTCCAAATGCTCTCCATGTGCCTTCTGACTCTTCCCATATCTGGAGCCTAAGGCCAGGTGTTTCTGCCTCCAAAGTAATGTGGAAGCCCCCGGCCATGCAGCCAGACTGTGTTCCCAGACCACCTGCAACTGTAAGTGGCTCACTGGTAGATTTCAAAAAGCAGTTTGTACATTTTCCACATTTCCTGCTTGAAAGAAAATGACTTGCTCCTGCCATTCACCTTCTCCAGTTCCACAAGTTTTTCTTGTCTTTACCGGAAAGAATTTTCCCAAATATTTGGGAAGGGAATCTTTGTTTCACAACCACTGAGCCTGTGGCAAAACTACTCTACAGAGCTTATTGTCTTTGCCTCTATTCCTCTATTCATGATGTGCAGAGGTTTATGTATTTTTAGGCCTTCCTAGACTACATTTTACTTGAGCAATGAGTGTTTCTTATGCATCCTTCTTTAGCACCTAAAATTCTGCTTGGAGTATAATAATTAGTATATAAATGTCAGTTGAATAAGTAAAGGGGCCAAACAACTTCTTCATAGGGAATAAGGTTATATAAATATGAAGATAAATTTAGATGCAACCCTATTCTTAAATATATTTCAGAAATTTAAGAGTTTCAACCATTTTACCTAGAGTTCTATACATTTGGAAAGTTCAGATCTTACAGTAGCATACACATTATTTGTTCTTTCTAGCTCAAATTTATTTTCTCTAAATTATTTTCCACCTACCACATTGACCCAAATGGGAAACTCTGATTAAGTGCTAAATTGGGGAGACTGTGGATTAACAGACATTCTCTTTCCCTACTGGTGGTAGCACATAGCAATATAACTTATTTTCCTCATGAATATCTTCACACATGTTTTCTAAGAAAATCATATGGAGATGATTACTTACAACAGCAAAATATTGGAACCAACCAAAATAACCTCCCATAAAAAATTGCGTATGTGAATTATGGTATATCTGCATAAAGAAAAATTCTGTGCAGGGCAACAATTACATAGGTGAATCTATTTTTCTACAGAATTGCTTTAAGGTATGCTATTAAGTAAAAGAGAATGATGCAAACTAGCACAATTCTAGCTGTGTCTTTTTAAAAGATATATCTAAGGATATATCATGTGTTTAGATAATTTTAAAGAAGTATAGACAAAATTGTGACTCTAGGAGACAGTTTTGGCATGGAAAATACCTTATGAATCACTTAAATTTCCCTTTTACTCTACATGTACTCTACAAATACATTATTTTTTCAATAAAAAATAATTTTACCACTTCATCTCTGTATGACATGACAGACAGTAACAAGAGCTACTAAAGATGTAGAGAAATTGAAACCCTCAGACATTGGGGGTGAGAATATAAAATTGTGCAGCCTTTTGGCAATTTTTCCAAACACTGAATGTGGAGTTGCCACATGACGCAACAATTCCACTCGCACATATGTACCCAAGGGAGTCAAAACCATACATCCACATAAAAACATGTGCACAGACTTCCAGAGCAACACTGTTCATAACAGCTAAAGTGGAAACTCAAGTATTTCTTTCACTCATGAATGGAAAAACAAGATATGATATATATGCTTATGCAACAAAACCTTACTTGACAATAAAAATGAAACAGTGCTACATACTACACGATGAATGGCTTTTGAAGACATAATGTTGAGTCAAACAGGCAACATACAAAAGTCTCTAATTGTGTTGTTACAGTTGCGCACAATATTCCAAGACAGAATTCCATAGAGGCATAAAGAAGCTTAGCATATTCAGAAATCAGATTGTAGTAATGGTTGCACAACTCTATACCTATAGTAAAAATCACTGAAATGTTTTAAAGGGAGGATTTCACATCTTCATGTGAAATATATGTTAATAAAACTATAAACAATAGTTTTTGACATGCTGTCCCACATATAGTTTCATCTGGTCTTCACACCCATCCTTAGAGAAAATGGAGAAGTGAAGTCAGCAGATGAGATGACAGAGACAACAAAAGCCAGAAAAATAACTGACTGCTTTAAAATTGACATGTGATTGTTGTCATGAATTGTGATTTGGGTATTTACCTCTCTAAAATATTTCTGTAGTAAGAGAAGAATTTATTCAGGGTTTGCCTCCCACAGCCCATCTGTGTACTCAATGATTCATTCATTAAAAACTCTTAGAGTCGCCCAGAATATATCTGTGATGCATTCACTGAATCTCCTAGTGTTCCCTGTGCATTCACAGCCTGAGCTCTTTCGGGGTACAAAATGTTCCATCCATTACTTTTTCCATTTAAATACCATTAAATGACTAAAAGGGAAGAGGGATTTAGACTTTTGATTTTTCTACATTTAAAAACCATTCAGTTATGAAATGCATATACACTTCTTTTTGCCTATGACGTCATTGTGTGGGATAATCTAAGAATTCATAGCTCGTACAAGAAAATTAATAACAAAATCTTATATCATTTCCTCCATACTAAGCCTTACTTTAACAAGTCATATTTATTGGTTCTTTTAAATTCCACAACTCTCTATTAACTGCATTCACAGAGGAGGCAGCGAAAACCTTGCCAGTGGCACACAGCAGAGGATGGGACAGCTCGGAGTAGAACCCAACATTTTGAATCTAGGATTTGTGCTCTTGACCCTATCCTGCCCATTCCTTACCTGAATCCCAGTTTGTTTCTTAAACAAAGAAGTGAAAGTTATGACTCATATAATCACCCCAATTTGTACCTTTCATCGCCTTCTACTTGCACGATAAACTCAGTATGTTGTACAGGTCACTTCAGTTCCTGCTACCACAGCAAACATCACAATCGTGTCATTGGGAATATCGAGCAAAGATTTTAGGGCAGATCTATTCTCTGGATTCTGATGTAAAATAAGTCAGACTTGCTAGTAGATTTGCTATAAAACATGAAAATAATCATGAACAGTTCAAAAATTATTGAAACTCCACATAGTTTTCCAAAAGACAGTTTTTTGTTTTGTTTGTTTGGTTGGTGAGTTGGTTTGATTTTTTTGAAGTGAGGTTTTGTTCTATAGCTTTTCGACTCTTAGCGATCCTCCTGCCTCATCATCTCTAGTGCTGGGCTTTCAAGCATGCGCCACCACACCTGGCTGTCATGGAGACAATCTATTAGTCATCTCTAAAATGTTATGAACCACACAAATTTCAAATGGAAAGAAACATTTAGATCAATCAAATATTGTTTCTACATGCTCCTCCTCAGAATTGAAGAGAGATTCATTGCTCTTTTGTCATTAGTATGAAATATTTTCCCCTGAATTGAACAATATTTTACTGAATATAGAACTAGCTAGTAAGACAACAGTAAAAATATTGATTCAATCCCTAGTACTTTACATGGGGGTAGATGGTAGGAGAGAGGGAGAGAGAGAAGGGAAAGGAAAGAGAATTGGATGAAAAGGAACAGAGGAAGGAAGGAAGGAGGAAGCAAGGAGGGAGGGAAGATGTTGCGGTACTGCTGTATACCATAATGTGGATGAGCACTGAAAACAACCTAGATGAAAGAAGCCAGTCACCACAGGCCACATGCTTCATTTTTCAGTTTATATGAATAGTCTAGAATGGACTATACAAATGTCTCTACAGAGACAGAAAGTACCTCAGTCATTGCCAGGGACTGAGAGACAGGGGAAATGGAGAGGAAGTAATAGTAGCAGCAGTAAATATTTAACAAGAATAGTAGTAACATTTGGGTTGATAAAATAGTCTAAGATTAGTGGTGAAGGCTGTACAACTCTGGACATACTAGAAACTGATGAACTATACACCAAAAATGGTGATATATGTCATACACAAAATGTATTATTTAGTTAGTTTTATGACATATAAGTCATATATAAAATTTGTTGATCATTTATTTACTGACTTCAAGGACTGGGATAAAAAGGGACTGGGATACTGGGGAAAATCTTATTAAGTCATATTGTCTACTTGGTCAAAAGGAGAAGCCACCATTGAGACATCAAAATCTTGGAGATGGACTGAACTGTTCCCACCATCTCTGAAGCCTCAAAGACTAAGTCACAGGAGATATATGCAGCCTGCACATGAATTGTAGTCTTTGAACCCATTTTTAGCAATTGATGACCAAGGCAGAGGATCACATCAGGACGCCATGACCAGTAGCTCTTCTCCAAACTTACACAATTATTTGTCTGCTTGATAATTTGTTTTAGATTTATTTGTACAAGTAAAGCACTAATGAACAGAGGAGTTACATAGCGCTTTCCAGCAAATGGCTCTATGTGCCCCACGTGACTGTGGGGAGCAAAGCAGGCCAGCAAAGGAGCTTATGGGAAGGAAAGTTGCCCTACAAGTCTCCACTGATCTGGTCTTCCTTCTCCTTCCCGCGCTCCACGTGCCCGTCCCGCTCTCTTCTTTCTCACTGGAAGCTCAGTTCACAGACCTCTCTCCCTGCTCTGGTCCTCTGTGTCATTTGCTCTCTGTGTCTGTGCATCACAGACCTGGCTCTAATCGAACTCAGGGGGAAATCTTGGACAAGTTTTTGATAATAAAAGATTCCTGAAGCCTGGTCTAAAGTACTGAACTAAAATTATTGAGATTGGCTGAAAATCGGCAGTTTTAGTAACCAAATGATTCTTTAAGAGACACTCTTGAGGATGCTGTGATACACACCTGTAATTCCAGCACTAAGGAAACTGAGGCAGGGAGATTCCAAGTTGGAGGCCAGCCTGGGCTCTGTAGCAATTTTAAGTCTGGTCCAGACATTCCAGGAAGACCTGGTATATTCATCAGTTTCCTCACTGCCAAACAAAATACCTCTGATCTGCAACTTAAAGGAAAGGTTTATTTGGCTCATAATTTCAGAAATTTTAGTCCATTGTCAGCTGGCTTCAAGGCAAAAATTCATGGTAGAAAGATGTGGCAGAGCAGATCTCCCCACTTCACAGGGGCTGGGAAGCAGAACACAGGGGACAGGCACCAGGGAGGTGTACATTCTCCAAAAGCATGTCCCCAGCAACCAGCCTCCAACTGGACCCACCTCCTGGAGCGCACTGGGCCATGCATGGGGTTGGACCAGCCCACAGATGTGCACACAATTCTTTGTCACTGCTCCAAGACTCTTAATCCAGTCCACTTGACAATCAAGATTAAGTAGTACATCCTGTCTCAAAAATAAAATTTTAAAAGACTCACTTGAAGTAATATAAACTGGTACAGTTTTAAGTATCATGCCATTATCATCATATCCTTTTCTTGTATTCCCAACCAGCCTATGGGAAAAAAATCATACTCATATTTTTTTACCTGTAATACCTCACTCATTCTTTTATTCATTCAAAAATACTAACTCAATACCTACTATATCCCCAACTGTATCTTAAGTACAGGGACCACCAATGCACAAAATGCATACTTTCACTCAACAGTGGCCAATGATCTTGATTACAATGGGCCTGCTAAACTTAATTCAACATTTTACAGAAAATATTAATCGCATATATTTATATGACATTATTATTATCATTCTTGAGTTATGAAGAAAAAGCTGGAGGCATTTGTCTAAAGTAGGACAGCTAAGAACTAGGATGGGCAAGAGGTGAATGGAGCAGATTGACACCAGAGAAAACGTTCCCAAGTTTGCCACATTGGTTCATCCCTTCCACTCACTGAGCTCCGAGGGAAAAATACAGTGACACCTGGCCTTTCTGTTATCAAAAAAATGAGAGATAACAGCATTTGCAAAGATGTGGAGATCCTTGTACAAGCTTTGTGGAGATGTAGATTGGGACAGGCACTAGGGAAAATAGAATGGAAATTTCTCAAAAAGTGCAAAAAAGAAAAAAAAAAGGAGGACTATGCTATGATTTCTCTACTGTACCCAGCAATCTCTCTTCTGGATATTTATCCAAAGGAAATTAAGTCAGCATGTTGAAGAGATATCTCCATCCATTCCCATGTTAAATTCAGTACCATTCCCAACAGCAAACCTGTGGAATCTACCTGACTGTCCTGCGATGGGTGAGTGGATAGAAAAACTGGTAAATTCCCATGGTGCAATAGTACTGTCCTTAAAAGAGGAAATCCTACCATTTCCCACAAGGTGAGTGGCATGGGGGACATTATGCTGCATGAAATAAGCCAGCTGCGGAAAGAAAAATATTCCATAATCTCAATTATATATGGAATCTTGAAATCAAATTTAAAAAGAGAGAAAATAAAACAAAACAGTGCTTATCAGGAGCAGAAGTACAAAGAGGAAATTGGGAGGCATAGGTCAGAGCATACAAAATAGCATAAATAGAAAATGAACAAGTATAGAGAGCTAACATTCAACACGAAGACTACAGGTAATAACACTGTATTGTACATGGGTTTTTGTTACTAGATCTGGCCACACACACATACAAATGTATACTATGTGAGATGACAGTTATGTTAATGTTTTCATTGTAATAATGATTTACTTATCTATATGTATGCAAGAGCTTCATGTTTTCTATATTAATATATATTCACTGAAGTGTGACCAAAGGTGCTGTGAAGGCTGCTGCCAAGTACGACCCCACAGTGTGTCCTCACCCACCTTATTCACCAGATCTGCCTGTGTATGACTTCTGGCTCTTCCTCCAAATCAAAAGGCTCAGGAGAAGTAAAAGTTTTGTACAAGTCCTGGACAGCAAGGCAGCCACAGCAGCACAAGTGAAGATACTCATGAAAGAGAATTTCCAGAAGTGCTTCAGGAAGTGGTAAGAGCAAGGGAATAACTGTGCATGTGGCAAGGAGGAGGACTGTGGAGAAAATTAATAGTCATATGTATTCTAACTTAATTTTTAATGTAAACTCACTGAAACAAACCACAATTGAAGCTATAATAATGAAAACAACTATTATTGTTCAAACTAAAATAATAACACACTGCTTTTATCTTGTATGAGGTCCTAGGTAGAGAGAAAAATAATATGAAATGGTAAGTACTGTACTTGGAGGTATGTAGAGGAGTCAGAAACTCTCCATGAATTTTATTTTCAAATATGAAGGCTTTATAGTAAGAAACATTTGAGAAACATATGATAAAAAATCCAGGAGAAGAAGAAAGAAGAAGAAAAGATTCAGGAAAAGTAGAAAGAGAAGAGATGGAAGAGGAGAGAAGAATAGGAGACAAGTACGACACCGGGAACACTGTTCTTGGGCATAGAGGAGAGGAGCTGGATGCTGTGGGTTACAGGGAACAGCAGTGACCAAAGGACCCACCTCCCAAGACCTCATCAGAAGTGGAACTGTTCCTAGGAGCTATTGAGCCCCAGCACAGCCACAGGAATGTCACAGCTAGTCACAGCAAGCAGAAGGCAGGAATGGTTTGGGCTCAGATACTAGTGGTCTCTGAATCACGTTCATCCATCTGAGAAAAGCAAAACGTCAGCCCTGCATGTTTTTAATTAAAATCCTAGGGCTCAAGGAGTTGAGGCTAAAATGCTCACACCTGCCATCCCAGCATTCTTAGAGGCAGTGGGAGCACAAAAGGAAGTCTAGCCTGAGGAACTCAGTGACTCAGTGAGAACTTATCTCAAAATTTAAAACTTTAAAGAGGACTAGCAATCGAGTTCAGTGCAAAGGCTCTTGGCTCAATCCCTCATACAAAAGAAAAAAGTATAAGACATTTTAAGAGAACTAAACAGAAAATTGGATATCAGTTTCATAGATGGGCCACCCTGCAGTACATAAAAACTATTATTTTTCAAACTAAAAGAACAATAACAAAATAACCACAAACAAACAAAACAAAGAAAGGATGAGAGAGAAAGAAAAGAGCCCATAAATGAGGACAAAGAAGTAGAAGATTGTGGATAGATTGCCAAGAGATACAGAGAAAGAGCTTCTGTCAGAAGTAAATTGAAGTACGATACTTACAAGTAAAGACAGAAATGAACTCAGAGTATGAAGAATGAAGAAAATAAGATGAAATGAAACCATTTGCCTTAATCTTTGGCACTGTGGCATGGCCATATTTTGAAAATAGGATTAAAAGCTTTGAGAATTGTAGCCTGCAAGGACTTCCCTGCCATTTGAGAGTGTAGGAAAATGGATTAGTGGAAACAACTGATTGAGTTATATTACACAGAGCAGATGTTACAGTCACGGTTCTGATGACAATAAACCATCAGAACTAGACTTCTTCATGTTGATGGAAGAAAGGAAAAAGGAAGCAAGGAAGGAAGAAGAGGAGAGGCATGGGAGGGAGGGAGGGAGGTAGAACATTTACACACAAACAGAAGATATCTAGAGTAAGTAAAATTCCCCTAGAAAGGAGCCCACACTATGGATGCATATGTTTAGCTTGAATATATGGAAGAATGACTGAAATCTGATAGACCTCAAGAATGACAAAAGACGTCATCAACAACTGCCATGTGTATCTAATACTCACAAGAAAAGAACTTTGCTGAATGCTTTTCAGACTTAGCTCATCCCATCTTCACAGCCCTAAAAGTTAGGCATCTTCTTGATATCAATCCCATTTTACAGGCTAGAAATGTAACAGTTATCAAGATTTAGAAACTTGCCTTTCATCAGTGAGTGGTCAAACCAAGAAAGTCTTACTCAGAGAAGCCCATTCTCTTTTTTCTCTTTCCACTCTTATGAGATAAAGGATAAAATGCTAAAAAGGACTCCACACCAAAGAAATCTCTACTAATAATCTTGATTCTCTGAATTGACCATGGCTGTAATCATGCTGTTCTTTCAGACACCAGACAACACCTACTAGATGTTAGAGGATTACTGACATTTCAATCTGATGCAAGTAAGTCGTAATGGAAGTAAATAAAGATTCAATATTGTTCCAGTTCTTCCTTAATGAACATTTACCCACCAATAGTTCTCAAGTCACAAGAAAGCTAATCCGTCATTTCATCTTAATCAACTCCAACTAACACTAAAGCCTTTTTTTTTTTTAAGGTTTTTTTTTTTTGTTTTTATTTTTTTTTTTTTGAGACAGGGTCTCGCTTTGTGGTTCAGGCTGGCCCTGAGCTCAGCCTCAAACTCACATCACAGCAATCCTCCTGCCTCTGCCTCCCGAGTGCTGGGATTACAGGCGTGAGCCACCACACTAAAGCCTTTTTATACCACAAGCATTACACTTCAGTTCATATTCAATAGAAATCACTTTATAAATGAAGTATTTCTGAGATGTAATTAACCTAAAACTAAAGCCTTTCAAGCAAATTTCTCATAGACTGGTTCTAATAATTATATGATATTGCTCTTATAAAATATAGGATGTTAAAGGATATTAAGGAACATCTGACAGGACTTCTGACAGAAGTGTAACATTAAGAACAATGGATTCTCACATCCATTTGAATCACTACTAAAAAAATAGACAATATCAAATGTAAGAAAAGATGTAGAGAGCTCATACTTTTATTCAGTGTTGATCAAATTGTACAATGATGTTGCTATAATGAAAAACAATATGGTAATTCTGCAAAAAAAAATGAAATGTGCAACTAATACATGATGTACCAATCCCATTTCTGGATATATATCCAAAAGAATTAAAAGCAGGATCTCCAAAAGGTAATAATATACTCTCATTAATAACATCATTATTCACCATAACCAGTCCTCCATTTTAAAAGAATCTAAGTAAACAGAGACAATGTCACCTGGGATCATGTAAGAAAATCACTCACAGGCCAAACCAGTAAGAATGACAGATTTCATTATATATGAAAACATTTCTTTATTCACTGTAAAAAAAAAAAATCCACCAAAAAACAAAATGAAAAGGCTCACAATTAAGTGGAAAATAAAATCTGTGTCATTTAACACAAATAGTTGGATGAATTTGTTTTATAACAACATCTTACAAAACAATATCAAAACTTAAAACTATAATTTTTTAATTTCAGAAAACACTGATAATCAGGGCCGGGGATATAGCTCAGTGGTTCCGGCGCCTGTCTTGCAAGTGCAGGGACCCGGGTTTGATCTCTGGTTAACCACATACAATACTGGGTGTCGAGACTCACCCCAGCAGTAATCAGAACCACACACCACAGTGCTGGGCATGGTGGCTTACGCCTATAATCCCAGCACTCAGGAGGCATAGGCAGGAGGATTGCTGTGATGTGAGTTTGAGGCTGAGCTCAGGGCCAGCCTGGACCACAAAGTGAGACCCTGTTTCAAAAACAAAAAAAACAAAAACAAACAAACAAACACTGATAATCATAAAATAAATGTTCATAGTCAATAAATCAATGCTACTATTTAAAATGAGATAATTCTTTATTGATATAGAAATATCAATATCAGGATATAAATATCAGGATATAATGTTAGGTAGAAAAAGGCAAGGGGCGAAACAATATGTCTGATAGCCTTCTGTTGGTGTGAAAAATACACATTTTGCGTGTGCACACGTGTGTGAGTTCACTTAGATGCTTCTTTGACAGTATATACATAACCCTAGTATGAAGGCTATATAAAGTGCTAACCATGGTTGCCCCTGAAAAGGTAACCAATGGATGTCTAGACAGCAAACTTGGGTCTTCACTGCATAATATTTTATTTCTTCAGCCTTTGGAACAGTCTACATCTGCTCAAGAAATAACAAAAAGAAGCCCGCAGGACTTCCATTCCTCAGCAGGCACGTCCCAGTAAGGTCCACACAGAGTTCTCATGTTACCTCCTTCTGCCAGGGAAAGGCCTCTTTGTCATCAAGTCCTGCCCACAGTCCCACTGAATTTCCATTCCGCAACAGGTGACTCTGAGTAAATGCCACAGTGGTTACACAGTGATTTCCCCCTCCAACCAGCAGCCTTCCTATCATCAAGACCAGACCAGAAGCCCACGGGACCTTCACTCCCCTATGGATGAGTCTGGGTAAGAGTCATTGAGGTTGTGCAATAACAACAGCCAGCCAGCAAGCTTCCTGCCACGGGGGCCAGACTTGAAGCCCCATGACCCTCATTCCTGTGTAAGAGTTTAGGCAAGTGCTGCAGAGGTTGTGCAGTGTCTATTGGTACAGGTCAGCAGAATAGAACTGAGAAAGAATTCAAAAACCAAGTTGCAAAGATCATCACCATAGGGGAAATCAGAGAAAAGGGAAATGGAGCAAGCTAAAGCTCAATCCCAGGATTTTCTGAGCTAGTAACAAAAGCAGATCTTGCAAATGGAAATCAGAACTGATTTCTGAGATGAAAATGCAGATACTCTCCACAGTGAAAGATATGATTGAAGAAGAGATCAGGAGCATGATAGAATTTGAAACAACAAAAGCAATGGAACCTTTTAAACAGCTTCAAGCAGAATTCCAGTTGATTAAAAATGAGAATGAAAGTTTAAGAAGTGGGATGAATGAAGCCAAGCACCAAATATCAGAACTAGAGGACAGGACAGCATCCAATGAACAGGAAAGGAATAATCTATGGAAAATGACAAGGGACCATGAAAAATCAATCCAACAGCTCCTAGACAACTCAAAGAAGAATAACATAAGATTGATTAGAGTCACTAAGGAAGCAGGAGACAGCACAAAATACATTTTTTAAAAAACTGTTCACAGATATAGTGGCAGAAAACTTCACTGTAAAAGGAAAAGAATTGGACATAAAGATAAATGAGGCATATAGAACTCCAAAAGGCCATGATATAAAAAATATCTACATCTAGGAATATAATTATTAAGATTCCAGATATCCAGCAAAAGAACGAAATACTGAAGGCAGCTAGAGAAAAGGAAAAAAAAATCACATACAAAGGGAAGTCCATCCACAGCAGACTTTTCAATGCAAACGCTCAATGTAAGGAGAGCCTGGAGTGAAGTGTTTCAAGACTTGGATTAAAACAACCTCCAACCTAGACTGATGTACCCAACAAAACTATCTCTCAAAATCAGTGGGGAAATAGATACTTCCATGACAAACACTTGAAAAACTTCACAAAAACAAAACCTTCCTCAAAAAATTCTGAAGAATATCTTGGAAAGAACCAATGAAGGTCACAAACACATGAGAACCAGCAGAGTGAACTCACTGGACAA
>PVIR01000385.1:0-63456 GCA_004026965.1 Petromus typicus
CCACGCCCGGCACTGTGGTATGTGGTACTGGTTGCTGCTGGGTGTGGGTCTCCATACCCAGTATTGTTATGTGGTTACCGGGGAATCGAACCCAGGTCCTTGCGCTTGCGAGACAGGCGCCGGAACCACTGAGCTAACTCTTCGGCCCCCTTTTCTGATACTTTTATGTAATTCCATTCCTTTATGACATTTTTTATTGGTACATATTTATAGTATGTAATTTTTACAGTCTGTGGGTGGATGTTATATATAACCTTTCTTAATTTCCTTTTTCTTCCTGTTTCCTTCCCTTCTATCTTTACTAATTCTATTAGCTTTGTTTTCTTGCTTTTTTTTTTTTTTTTTTTTTCAATTTTTTTGAAACAGGGTCTTGCTTTGTAGTTCGGGATAGCCCTGAGCTCAGCCTCCAACTCACATCACAGCAATCCTCCTGCCTCTGCCTCCCGAGTGCTGGGATGACAGACATGAGCCACCAAGCCCAGCAGTGTGGTATGTGGTACTGATTGCTGCTGGGGTGAGTCTCCACGACCATTATTGTATGTGGTTACTGAGGCTTGAACCCCGGTCCTTGCACTTGCAAGACAGGCGCTGGAACCACTGAGCTAAATCCCCAGCCCGTTTTATTCTTTAATCAGATTTTTAATCTGATTTCTTTCACTTTTTTTTTTCATCTTTCTTATCTTCCTTTTTTCTTTTTCAGATTTTACTTTTCTGCTCTCTCCATCTTTATTTTATTACTATAGAGCTATTAATTTTTAATTATTTAGTTGGCTATGATATTATTGATAAATTCTTTTCTACTGTTACACATTCATTTAATTGCAAGTGTGATAAGTGCCAAATAGAAAATTTTCAAAAAATTAGCTTTCATGGGCCAGGGATATGGCTCAGTTGTTCCAGTGCTTGTCTTGCAAGCGCAAGGGCCCGGGTTCGATCCTCGGTAATCACATAACAATACTGGGCGTGGAGACTCACCCCAGCAGCAATCATTACCACATATCACAGTGCGGGGCATGGTGGCTCACGCCTGTCATCCCAGCACTCGGGAGGCAGAGGCAGGAGGATTGCTGTGATGTGAGTTTGAGGCTGAGCTCAGGGCCAGCCTGAACTACAAAGCGAGACCCTGTCTCAAAAAAAAAAAAAAAATTAGCTTTCAGTAAAGAAAAGATCCAGAAGGATTCTCTGAAGACAGGAGTCTCGAAAGGAACAGAGAATTAAGACAAAGGTAATCTGTGGGGGGGAAGATGGAAAAAATATATAGAGAGAGAGAGGAAAAGAGGAAATATTTTTATAGTGATGCTGGTATTCCTGGAAGTGAGACCACTGCTGCAGATGATGCATTTTGGTACCATCTTGCTTCTTGGCTTTTGCTTTTTAGGTGGAATCTATCCTGTTCCCAGAGTTGAAAGGATATAACCTATTCCTTGGAACTGTTAACATGAATGAAAACCTAGTTGCTGATTTTGTGGATCAAACATATGAAATATTTCAGAAAAATCAAGTTGGACCCCACAAGTAAGTTATAGCTTGATTACTTAATCTTTTGGTATTGATTCTTTCTGCTTTTATTTTTGAGTTGAAGTCTTGCTATGGTGTCCCCGTTGGTCTCAAACACCCAGGTTCAAATGATCTTTCCTTTGAGTGCTGGAACCACACCTATCCTGAAATTGTTTTTTTTAATTTTCATAAAATAAGTAATAGCTGTTGCTACACACCTAAAATATATGCATAATAAAGAATAGTCATTGCTTGCATGGGTATTATCATCTATTCCTTTTTTACAGCTGTAATTTTCCCAATGTTATACTGCAAGTAAACAGGAAATCCAGGAGTCAAATTCAATTATAGGTTCATTTTCTTTATCTAAAAGCCATGGATACACATAGACTTTGCATTTAGTAATTTCTTGATTTTTAGAAAAGTGTCATAATGCATCTGTCATATATTATGCTATAGCTTCTGCATGGTCTAGAGCAACGTACTCATATTTTTGCTGTGAAACCTAGAGATACTCACATCAGTAACCTCTATCAGTTTAGGTGGCTTTCTGTCACCCAAGAATTTTGGTGCAAATTCCTTCAGAGCTTTTAGAATTTGAAGTGGAAAAAAAGGTTTATATGATTCCATAGGCCAAACCTTTCCACATCACTCTATAGAACATCTTGCAGTTGCTCAGGTGAACAGTCATTAGTTTAGGTGATGGTATTGATGATTTATGTAGCTTCCAAACTTAGACTTTTAAAGGATGAAAGGAGTGTTGTAGCAATTTCCATGGGACAACAGCTGTAAACCTTGACCATCTTAGACAAGTTGGGACATTTGGTTACCTTAGTCTAGTGTTTCTTGACTGACCTGTTGACATTGTCAGTGGGAAAATTCTGTATTGTGGAGGGCTGTCCTTTGTGAAATTAGATGCTTAGCAGCATCCCTTGCCACTGTTCATTGTATACTAGGAGAAACCCAGTAATTGTGACGACTCAGACTGTCTCCAACATTACCAAAAACCTCCTTGAGTTGAGAGCAACTGCTCATCTTACCAGAGGCTGTAGGTTTGGAAGCCCTACCCTCATGAATTTGATCTGGGTACTTCTCCTTGAAATTCCTGTTTTCTCTGTTCATGGAATCTTGTACATTCCTGTTGTCCTTCTGGACTAGCAGTTACATGAACTTCTATTTGTATCTCAATTTCAAAGTCTCTGCTGTTTTTGCCAACATTTGGAAGTGCCCCTCCAGGTCCCACCAAGTTGATTCTCCTTGTTTGGTATCACTTTTACCTTAATTCAAACTTATTTCTAAGTCAGGTCCATTCTAAATTTATCTTCTAATTTTGGAGAAATCTTTTTTGTAATTTTTGCATGATCTGAAAGCAGAGCAACTTAATTTAATTTAATATACTCTAATTCCAAATTTTCATCTTAATAGACAATTTTGGAACTGAAAAAGAGGATGAGAACTGTTATACATTCATTTTAAGTCCCCATAGTGTGTATATATATATATATATATATATATATATATATATATATATATACACATGTATATACACATATATACATACATATATATGTGTATATGTATGTGTATATACATGTATGTGTGTATATATGTATGTATATATGTATATATGTATATATATAATTATTATATATATCCAATATATATTTATAGAATTACAGTTAGGGTTTATAATAATCCTATAAGGTACCATTGATTATTTCCACTTAAAATTGAAAACAGTAATTTTTCCAAAAAAGTGAAATAGTTTCTTTAAGTTCATACAGCGAGAAAGTGGCAGAATTGGAGAATCCAAAACTCTGGATTCCTAATTAAATGTACTTTTTATTATATTTCTCTCTCCTTGCTGAGTTAACTTTTATGCTGTTGTCTATTTCAATTGCCAATCTGACTCACCTGATTTGTTGAATTGAATTTGTGTTTGATTTCATGTTCTTCAATATGGAAGATACTTAAATGTATACAAAAAGTATGATGACTTTCTGGATAACACAGCAGAGCAAAGCATCACTGCATTCCTGAGAGAAAATCATGAAATTGAAGATTTTGTGATGGTAGGAGATGCCACTTGATATTTCATACCTTGATAACATGTGCTACAGTTAATCTCATGAGCAGTTAGTTTGTTTCCATATTGAATTGTACACTGTCCAGAAACGAGGTTAGGGATAGAGGCTCAAAGGCAAATTAAGTTACTGAATGTGCTCCTTTCTACAGAGGATCGATAGCATAAAAAAGCGGAGAAATGCAATTGCATCCATGCACATTACTGTGCCTCTAGCCATGTTCTGTCTAGATGCCATGATGCTGAATTATGATCTCTGTGAGCGAGCACAAAATCTTAAGGATCGTCTAATTCAGTACCAAGTGGATGTGAACCGCAACACCAATAGCAGGTATTATAACAGAGCAAATAGCAATGATATTGACATCAACTAAAGAATGAGAAAGTGACTAGCATGTGTGCCTTCCAGCAATAACCACACTAGACCTCTATTTGAAGTTTTTCTGCAGCAGATTAAGGGTGACAGGGAACTCAGGTTCAGGTTAGACGGTGAATAGTCCCAATAAAATTATGTAGAAATTGGAGCAGGATGATTGAGAACATCCATTGGCAATTTGTTTCAGAACATGTAGTCTTTGCTTATTCCTTCTTTCCTGTCCTTCCATGTCTGCTTCCCTTTCCTCCCAGTCCTGTCATTCTTCTCTTCCTACCTCTTTCTTTGCTTTCCTTATTGCTTCTTAACTCCTGGGTCCTCCCCTCCCCTTCCTTTCTCTTTTCTTTCTTGAGGATTGAACACAGTGCCTTCACACTGAGCTACATTTTCATCCCTTTCTACTTATTTATTTTTTTGAGACATCAACTTCTCGAGTTAGGCTGATGCTCTGCTTTGGCCAACTTCTGTTGAAGACAGTTATTTGGTTTTTGTAAATTATAGCATATTCAAATGATCACTGTAATTTCATTTTTTCCCAGTCTTGTGTTAGAGGGGGGCAGTTAGATCTAGTGGTCCCAGAAGTTGAAGATAGCTTTCCATCACCATGGAACCTGCAACACATGGTGATAAACTTGCTGGTAACCTTGAGGTGTATCTATGAGTGAATTTGGAGCTCGACTTTAGCATAAAAATGTGAGGGATGGTTGTGGCTGGTAGTGCTGTTTGCTGTTAATGTTTTTCTCTAAATACAGATTTTACCCAAGAGAGTGAGGTTTTGTGTTCACAGAATGTCAATGTGGATAAAGGGCCAAAGTTCACCCTCATTGAATTCTTTTATTTTTCTGTAGCATTTGCAAACAGTACAGTATCATCGCAGACAAAGTCAGCGAGATTCCCACCAACACTGAGGAGCTGGTATCCCTCATTGAATTCTTACGGAAATCTAGTGACGTCACTGTGTTCAAACTTAGGAGGCAACTTCGGGATGCAGCTGAACGGCTAGAGTTCCTAATGGACTATGCAGACTTGCCCCGTAAGCCCAGTGCCTTATATGCACATGGATGTTTATATTTTAATATTTATGCATGACATAAAGTCCCACATTTATATTTTTAGAAATAAGGAGTTGAAGAAAGGAGAGATAGAGATTCTACCACTAGATATCAGGAGTGCTGCTTTTCAAGTGTCTCTGTATGTTAGAAGCGCTAACTCCTTTTTCACATCCACAGGAATTTGAGTCGCACAAAGGAAATCCTATTGGATAAAAAGTAGGAGACTTGGCCTCTAGCTTTTAGATGTCTATCTTGGCATTTTGTGTTGTGTCTGATATACTGGGAAAAGTTACTTTCAAATGGAGAATCCTGTTTATAAATTAGTGGATTTTATCTTTGTGGAATCTTAATACATTCCCATGGAATTGTATTTGAGGGGACCAGGACATTTTCCTTTGTGCCTCTTTATATCTTTGTGCATGCGTGCGTGCGTGCGTGCGTGCGTGCGTGCGTGTGTGTGTGTATTTGCGTGTTTGCGTTACTGAGGATTGAATCCAGGACCTTCAAACTGGGCTATATTCTCAACTCTTTTTTTTTTTTTTGTATATTTTGGGACAGAGTCCCAAGTAGCACAGGGGAAAGGGTGGAACCAGAACTTCAACCCAGGTCTTTGACTCTACTTAGTCCTAGCTTGGGAAGCCAGGAAAGCAGAGCAGCTATTAATGAACATAAGCTGTGAAGTTGGTTAGATTCATATTTGAATTCTGCTCTTCTGTCCTCTAGCAATGTAATCTTGGCCACTTGGCTTAGCTACTTTTTTTTGCACTATAAAAACAGGCAGAATACTGTCTGCCTTCTACCATGGCCCCTCAACAGTACTTAGTAAATGTTGGCTATCATTCATGTACTGTGGGTCCATCCATTCATTGCCACTCCAACCCATTTCTGTTGGTCTCTGTCCTGCTAAATTGATTCCTCTGTGCTGAACCATCCTGGATTTCCCCCATCCTGGAATTGACTGTGTGTTTTTTGCAGAAGAAGATATCAAACTGAACAGCACTCTATTCCTCTGGCCGGATCAGATTGAAGACATCTTTGAAAATAGCCGAAACTTGCTTCTTAACAAGAGGGATCAGGCAGAGATGGACCTGATTAAAAGGTACTAGGAAAATCTGGGGGTGTTTGGAAAATGAGACCCAGTTTCATAACCCACACTGAGTTTCCTGGTTCTGTCTAGAAGATTCCCCCCCCCCCCATAATGAGTGGGTAAGGGCTGGAAATAGTCATGGAGAAGGAATTTCCTTTCATTTCCTACTGAGGGATGTTGTCTTGAAGCCTGCTCACTGTAGTAACTAGTGTTGTTGTCTCACCTCCCTCCTCTGAATAATAGGAATGTGGCAGGGCAAAGAGAAAAAAGGTGAAAAAAAATAATAACAGCTTCTGCAATAATACAGTAACAGCAAAAGTGTCAGCTTTGTATTGGAGATCATGGATCTGTGAAATATCAAGATAGGGAAAATAAAGGCATGGCATGGAGCTGAGAAATTGCCTATTTTGCAGCTGGTCTTGTTCAGTGCTAATGTGGCTGTAACTATACTCGTTATAACTATATTCATTATTTGTCAATTTGATGGGTATTTTATGGATTTTTACTAGGTGCTGTGTTCTGTTCTAGAAATGTATTTGTGTTTAGCTGCTCAATGAAGATTTCAATCCAGTGACAAGAGGAAATATAGAATTACTGAAAAATCTTACAATATCAAGTGAAGTGGGTCAAGTATCATGCGCATTAGACAGACAGACACACACACATCAATTTTTAGCATTTTGATTATGAACTGCATATTCATATCAACCATCGTTTCCTCCTCACACTGCCCAACTTTAGCTGCCATAATCCCTGAAAGTACAAGAAAGTAAAGGGGTTGTTAAAGTAAGAATTTCTACACAGAGTAAGAATTCATGCTCACAGCAAAATGCCTTTAGTTCTTACCTTGAAAATATGGCTTAGATCTGCTCTACAGGGAGAGTAAGAAAAATGTGCCTGATTTTCTTTCTACAGCCTCTCTTCCCTATTCCTAAGTGGATATTTTTCTTAGAGCCAGGAACTCAGCCAGATGGATGGACCTGATGTATGTTTAAATTCATAGGCTATTTTAAAGCAGTTTTAGATTTCCAGCAAAATTGAGCAAAAAGCACCAGGGGTTTTCATGCCCTGTACACAAAGATACACAGTGTCCCACGTGGAAGTGATTTTTATGCCTAGCCAGAAAGCAAAACAATTTTTTGCTTAACAGGAGCAGCTTTCATCATCTCTGAGCCTCAGAGCCCCTCACTGGCAACATGGAAGAACATTAGGCCCATTAGACTGAAGGTTGAAATGAGATTGCATTCACATGGAGGCATCCCCAAACTGTCAGCTCCCTCCTTTATTTGGGGGAAAAAATGCTTCTTAACTTCCAAAGCAGTGCATTGCAAGTTATTGCGAGAACAGCAGGAGGAAGTAAGTGCTTTGAGGTTAAGAGGGCTGTTGGCCCTGGGAGAAGTGGGAGCAGTGATGACATCAGATGAGAGAAGAGAGCCATGTTTCTCCATTTGGAGGGCAACTCTCAGTTTGATCCTATCAGCTATCTTCTTGCCTCGTAGCAGTACAGCTCAGCAGAAAAGCAGTTCTAGAAAAGGCGCAACAAGACAGCCTTGGGCTCAGCCCTCTCTTAGGAGAACCTTAAACGTCCACCACATCTGTCACTTTGCATTTATCTTGCAAGAACCTGTGAGGAGGGCTGAGTTATATTCATGCATCCATCTGTATTCTTTGGAATTCCAAAGAATTCTTTCCTTTCCAAAGAACTGACTCCGTTCCCCAACTATATTAAGTTTTTTGGCGTTGGGGCCAGTTAATCTTCATTAGCTGCCCTTGCAATTCATTCTTTTCCCGGATGCCTCTGACATCCAGGCTCCAGCTTCTAGTTTTCTCATCTGTTACATCCAGGTTGGGCTGTGCTAGTGGAGAGCCCTGCAGGAGGCTGGGG
This sequence comes from Petromus typicus, assembly GCA_004026965.1. NCBI lineage: Eukaryota > Metazoa > Chordata > Mammalia > Rodentia > Petromuridae > Petromus > Petromus typicus. The sequence goes on from PVIR01000385.1 coordinate 7,978, forward strand.
AGTGATCAGAGCCTCGCCACATCCACCAGCATTGCTGATTGGCCCTGAGCCTTGGACAATAAGTAGCAGCATCCCTTAGGATAGCAATTCCTGTTCTTCCACAGTCCCAGTTCTCAGCGTCCGCTCAGGCCTAGGGCGTGATAAGGTTGTCTCTCCAAGGCCAGTCTAGTCGCCTGACTACTATTTGTTCCCTTAACCCCACCCATATTTTAACTCTGTAAGAAGTCCCTTCTGTAAAGTATCTTTCTTTGAATATCTCATGAATTCTGTTTCCTGTCAGGATTCTATTCAACGTGCCATCTTTGAATTCCTTCATTATCCTCCCTTAGACTCTAGGAGGTCATACAAGTACAGTGCATTTATTCAATCTAATTTCCTGAGTATACTGTTGTATGTTACGTATTATATTTTAGATATATATAGATGGATAGATCAAGATGTGACATGAACTGTATGTATTATAGTATTAAAGAACTTTAATACTATAATAAATTTAAAGCAATAACAATAGTAATATTTTAATGTAACCACTAATCTTATATATCATTGCCCTCTGTGAAAAATTTATAACTTCTTATCAGATATTTCTCCTTGTATATAGGTAATATTTGTAGCTTCAAAAAGAATTTTGGTGATGTGAAAGGGACCCTATTATGTAGACCGCAGGAAAATTAGCTTTTCCCCTCCTTCTCCCATTTTGTCCATCTCAATCGTAGGTTCCCCTCTATCTCCAATTTTTTCCAGAAATTTATTTATTAAATAAACTAGCTCATTTGTCTGCAAACTTAGAGGCACATATATTGTGCCATTTAATGTGTTCTCCAGTCCTCCATCTCTCATGTAAATATTAAATAACCAGTTTACCTTCTACTGCTATAATCTTATTCCTGACTCTGCTGCTCTTATGGATAGTTGGAAAAACAAGCTTGTCTAGAGAGAAAAATGCAGCATGTCAATACAAAGAAAAAGAAATAAAGTCAGCTGTGTTAATATCAGATGTCGTCTAATTCAAGGCAAAAAGATTAGTAGTTCAAAGATGATTACTTAGATGATTTAAATAAAGCAGTCATCAATTCTTATATATTAAGTAACATGAGTGAATATATAATTAATTAAAATAGATGAATAAAGTAAAACTTAGAAATAATTGCAATTATCTTGATTTGGAGGTGTATTTCTCCTTCTGTCTTTTTTCCCCACTCCCAATTTCCTCTCCTTCTTCAAATAGTCTACCCTATAATATAAAATAATTATTCTTAAATATCAATAAGATCTCTGAAAAATTTGATCACATTTTAAGACTCAAGAATTCTAAGAAGCAGGTGTATAGTACTGTCCATTAGTTATCCACTGAGGCATAACAAAACATAGCAGTTTAAAACAATAAAAATTAATTATCTCCCAATGTCTTGAGGTTCAGAAACCCAAGTGCAGCTTAGCTGTATGCCTTTGCCTTGGGCCTCTCGTGAAGCTGGAGTCAGAATATCTACTAATGCTAAGGTCTCATCTGAAAGGCTCAGCTGAGGGAGGACCCAGTTTCTGACTCACTCACATGATTATTAGTATGATTCATTATCTTGTGGCAGCTGGCCAGCAGTGACTGTGTTCCCTGGCATGCAGCCTCTGTACAAAGAAGCTGCCTTCCTTCAGAGCAAGAGAGACACTGAAAGAACGAGTGAACAGGCCAGACAGAAGTCATTCTTTTTGTGCGCCATCTTGAAGGTGACACCTCATCCCTTCTGCCATATTCCATGTTAGAAGTGAGTTACTGCGTCTAGCCCAAATTCAGGGGGAGCCAATTCCATGGACACAGGATTCTCTGAGATCACATCGAAGCCTGCTTCTCACTTACAGTGAGAAATGAAGCCTAAATCAAATCAACTGAAAATTAACTCTCTTAGATTATATTTCATACAAAAGTAACATGAAAACTGCTATTACATATTTTTAAGATAGTAGCCAAACTCATGAGATGTTGCTACAGTGGGTTCTTGTGACAAATTCTTTCAGTGAACCTAGATTGTGACAGACACTCTAACAAGCACAGAAAATACAAGGAATTAGGAGGTGAAACTGCATAGATTTATATTCTAGTAAATAAATTAAGAGCAAACTTCTATATAGTGATTATAATGTACTGGGCTTAATTCTCAGCATTTTAATGATAGTTTTGCTATTAAGTAGATGCTTTTTTAAAAAAAATCTGTATTGTAAATATTTGAAGCAGAAATAGTTTAAGTGACTTGCCCAAGGCCACATAGCTATTAATCAGCAAAGTAGGCATTTGAACCAAGCCTGCCAGGCTCCAGATGCTCCCCACTAAACATTGTGTGAACACTAATGAGGAAAAGGAAGAGGCAAACCTCAGACCTCCTTTCCTGATCGTATGGATGAAGCAGATAAATTTCCAGGTGAATTAGATAAATCTCTGGAAAGGTATTCCTTGATCACTCTAGCTAATGTACTTCTCGACACAGTTATCGACTAATAACTCTAATAACCACTAGTCATTCTAGTTGCCTTTTTGTCTTTTCTTTTCCTTCTTTTCTCCTTCCTTCCTCCCTCCCTCTGTCTCTCCTTCTCGCCTTCCTTCCTTCCTTTTGGATTGAAACCAGAGCCTCACACATGCTACATAAATGGTCTATGACTATGCTAAATCCTTAGGCCTATTCTTTAGACTATTTATTATTATGAGAACTCTTCATTTTGGCCTTATCCATTCTTCCATCCATTTATTCATGCTTATTATTTGGGCCTCCCCTAGCTAGTACATGTTCCATGAGGGTACTTCACTACTGTATTTGTAACATGGCAGTTCTGAAATGTGTTAGGTACTCAATAATAAATATCTCATGCTAAATGAAGAAACAATATGTATATAATCATTTTATTAGCTACTCACTTGTATGGAAAAACATCTGAAAATGTGTAACTACCAATTAAATTCACAGCTGATTTGATAGATGGAATGTTAAGTAGTTTAACTTTTTTAAAATCTTCATTTATTTTTAGATAGATGAAGATTGAAAGATAGAGAGATAGAGGTAGAGGAGATGGGGCAGTGAAGGTACCAGAAGGTCACATTTTCTCCAGAGTGACTAAGGTTGACACTTGGAAAGAGCACAGTGTATTAAGTCCAGATGTGACTGGGCTGTGTTGACTTTCAGATGCTCAGAGTTTGAGTCAAGACTTGAGAGCTACGGCAAGGAATTGGAGGGCTTTAGGAAGCGTGAAGTGATGACTACAGAAGAAATGAAGCACAATGTCGAAAAGCTTACTGAGCTTTCTAAGAACCTCATTCAGGCGACAGAGGAATTTGAGGTTTGGAATGTTGAGATGGGGACTTATGATTCTGTTTTAGCCTGGTGATTCTGATTTTTGGTTTTGTATTTTCCCACTGACACTGTCAGGTAGTAGTATTGACTGATTATTCAGTAGGTTTACCAGTATAATACTTTCAACTGCCTTTTTTCCACACACCTACATTGCAACAGAATTTTTGGTAAGTCATTGTGTCCACACAGAAAAAGGAAATTATAATAGGGCAACTGCTTACATATATTGAACATTTATTATATACTCAGCAATATGCCTTAGACTTCATGTGCATCATTGTATTTTCCTTAGTGCCTTAAGGCTTGCAAACAGTCACGTAAACAACTAGAGGGCATATGGAAATTATGAATATGGAGATAGCACATTGGTTATAAGTACACTGGGACCAAAAATGGGGCAAATAACAAAGTATTGTGTAGTTTCTATATCTCAGCTGCAATAGTCCTTGGAGGTAGCTGAGGGATCTTCTAGCTGAAGCCCTTGCCTTTTTTCCTCTTGTACTTTCCAAATGTGCATCTTCCTCCACTTGTTTGTGAAGGTGCCATGGAAGCTTCTAGGGCTGGGGAGAACCAGCTGCCCAGTAGATAGCATTCTCCTTTGTCCTGCAGATAATCAATAAGGAGGAAGAGCTGCTGGACAAGGAGAAGAGTATGTTCCCTCTTCTGCAAACCTTGATAACCAACAAAGTGCCTTATGAGCAGCTGTGGGTGACGGCCTACGAGTTTAGCACCAAATCCGAGGAGTGGATGAACGGTATGGTGTCATCTCTTTCTGCTCATCACTTTGGATCAGCTCTCTGGAGGTTGCAAATCCAGATTCAGCCCCAAACCAGCTCTGGCCCCAGCCCTTTTTATTTCTGAGACCAAGCCTCACTAGATTGCTAAGTTACCAAGCTGGACTCAAACTTGTGACTCCTCTGCTGCAGCCCCCGGAGTGTTAGGATTATAGGAGTACACCACCACCCACAACCAGCCTGTGCTGTTCCAGTCCTGTACAACTGGCATTGTCCTCAGGTCAGTGAATTACAGGTACACATGATAGACATGTACTTGGTGTTCTGACTTTCCTTCTTCCTCTCTTTTCTGTTTCAGGGCCCCTCTATTTACTGAATGCTGAGTCAGTCACAGAGGAGATAGGAAATATGTGGAGAATGATATATAAACTGACCAAGACCTTCATTGACGTGCCAGCACCCAGGCGGTTGGCAGAGAATGTCAAGTTGAAGGTTGAAAAGTTCAAGCAGTACCTTCCCATCCTCAGCATTTCCTGCAATCCAGGAATGAAGGACCGGCACTGGCAACAGGTTCATGACCACCCCGCCCTGCCCCGCCTGGGTGGCCCTGCCCAGTCTTGGTCCTGGTGCCCTGCGGAAGACAGGAAACATCATTCCTGAGTCCAGCAGCTCCATGTGAATGGAGAATCTGCTTGGGGAGAAGGGGCAGAAATAGGCCTCATAACCCCCTGAAGGGAGGGAGTGGGTGGGCTGCGGGAGGAACTTCCTGTGTCATAAATAGGTTGACCCGTTTTATTGGGACCCCATTGCTGGTGCTTGAATGTTCTTCCAGCTGCTGGCTACAAAGGGTTTCCTTTTCTGCTTTCCTAAGAAGATAGCCCAGAAGATGACAAGAGTTTTTAAATTATAGCAGGAAAGCCTTGTTTTGTTTCTTGGCCTAGCAAATACACAAAAAGAATATTACATCTTTTCCTGAAGTCTTTCTAATATTGCCATACGAATCCTGTTCAGGCTGACTTTAGTGTGGAGTTTTGTGGTCAAATAGGCTATGTTCAGAAATAATTTTGTACTTTTTTATTCCTTTGAGCCTATAAATGATAATAATAAATATGCTCCCTAAAAATAGTTGGTATTTTTATAAGCAACCAAGTGTGAGGGTGACAAACGTGGTGTGAACACTAAACAGAAAAAGAGAAGATTCACTGTGTTTCTAAAATAATCACATTCAGGGGCTAGCAGTGGCCTTGAAATGCTCTCTATCAGGAAGTTTTTCTCTGGGAGCGTTGAAATGAGACAGAAGGTTCTCTGCTGATTTGGTGTGTCAGCTTTTCATTGCTATGTGAAAATACCTGTGAAAATCTTAAAAGATGAAAGATTTACTTTGACTCACCATGTTAGAGAATTCAGTCTATGGTCTTCTGGTGCCAAAAATTTTAGGCTTATGGTGAGACAGAAACATTATGGCAGAAAGATGTGGTGGAACAAAGCTGCTCACCTGATGGCAGTTAGGAAGTGGCCATTTCTAGAACATAAGCAGGAAAAGCCAGTGCCCTGAGTGGGCTGTATTTTCAGGTATCAGCAGAGGGTTTGCTCCTGTGGTTTATAACAGAATGGAACAGGGTCACATTTGACCTCAGGGAGAAACTGTGCTGGTATTCTTATACCAGAGCCGGTCCTAAAGCTAGGATCATGCTGTCCAACAGAAACACAACACAAACTATGTATGAATGTAGTTTCTAGTAGCCATACTTTAAAGAAAAATGGATAAAATTAATTTTATAAAAATATTTTACATAACTAAATATAGCAAAAATGTTTTATCATTTATGTTAGTCAATATGAAAAAATTTGCTGTGAAATATTTGGAATATGATATTCTTTTACACTTAGAGTACATGTAAATTTAGACTAGCCACATTTCAAGTGCTTGAGAGCCACTGGGGCCAGTGGCTGCACACTGGACAGTGTAGATCTAGGCTCTGATTAGAAAACCAGATGCTTTTTTAACCTCTAAAGACAACTTAAAAACTAAATATGTTGATCTCTGAGTTCTTAACATGGGCAGGTACTCCAGCTGCTTTTCATAGCTGTGTCATTTGGTCTCAGAGATAATCATTGTGTTGCTTTGAGCAGTATTACCAGATATAAGAGAATACAAGAGAGCCCAGGACCAACAGGAACAGTTCGATGGTCTGGGTTCTGCACAACTCTGGGAAATGCTTTTTTGTGTGTGTGCACTACAGTGTGAATTGTGCTTTCTAGAGTTATGGAGTGAATAACTTGCACAAGTATACTTAGAAGACCTTTGAGAGACACAGGATAAAAACTTTGGGTCAGAATTTGAATAGGATCCAATTCTTCATTCTGCCATTTATTAGTGAGGTGGTCTTGGACAAGATAATTTATCTACCTCAATTTCTTTATAGGTAAAATGGAGGTAATCATACATTAGTATCTTCCTATTATTGTGTTGTGAGAATGAAATAAGTACATGAATTTCTGAAATAGTGCCCACCTTAACATTTAAATGCTCAGTGAAATGTTACTTTTATTATTCTCATTACCTTTGTGATCCTCTAGGTGTCCTCAGAACCTAGTGTGGGAAGCCACTTGGGTTAGCTGGTTCATTCATGCATTCATTCAATAAATACTTGGTGCCTGTCAAGTGGCAGGCACCTAGGACACAGGGCTAAGACAGACAGAACAGGACATGGCTCCCATGCCCCTTCCTGTTCTGGCCCTCTTATCCTACAGTACTGGATAAAGACAAAATTGAGCAGTAGGCAAGGTTTTCACAGAACCCTCCAGTCCTCCTCTCCTCTTCAGCATGCAAGACAGATCTTTTAGTCTCCAGGAAGTGTCAGAAGCCATCAGATTCTCACTTAAGATGTTGCTCAGGAAAGTTTGTACTTATGAGATAAGCCTGGGAAAGTATTTACACCAGAAGAATGGGGGACTTCAAACCGACGCCGTGAGGTGAATTTTGTTTGATATGTAAAATTATAATCAGCAAAGTGTTTCATTAAGATATTGTCATCCATGTTTATAATGTGCTTTGATCATACCAAGAAGTACTTCCTCCTCAGCATCCTAGATCACCGAATTTGGGAATCTACCTATCTCTTGGACTCATGACCTCTCTCTCCCCTTTCCTCAGCACATCTTACTGCAGTGTCCATCCCAGACCAAGTTTTGCACAGATCTTTGCAGCACAGTGACAACCCAAACCCCATCCCGGCCCTCCAGATGTGCACAAATCAGTGAGGGGACTTGCCCCTAGGAAATGGACAGGGTGGTTCTAGGTTGCCCACCCAATCCTTAGATCTGCACTGTCCAACTCAATTGCCACTAGCTGCATGTGGTTATTTAACTAAATTTCAACTCATTCCAATTGCATAAAAATGAAAACTCTGTTCTCAGTCATTCTTGCCACTTTTTTAATGTTTCCATAGTCTCCTGGGGCTGGTGGCTATTGTACTGGACAGCACAGATGAAGAACCTTTCCATCATAATTATCACAGAAACATCCATTGGACAGCTCTGCCTTGAACAATGAACATTTTGTTTTCTTTCTTCCTTCTCAGATCAGTGAGATTGTTGGCTATGAAATAAGTCCCACGGAAACGACTTGCCTCTCAAATATGCTGGATTTTGGACTGGGCAAATACATTGATAAGTAAGTTTCATCCCTTTGTGTGATTTCCCACAATAATGCAGTCAGCCCCCTGCTGGTCTGTTTTCTCCTGGCTTAGAGTGATTTAAGATCAATTAATATTCTTCCCTTTTTCAGCTGACTTACTACTGGTAAGGCTTTCATTTTCAACTACAGAGATCATGATGGGTTAGGACAAGTAATTTAGTCAGGGATTTTTATTGCAAAGGTAAATAGAAAAAAATGGATCTGAATCTTAGATCTAGCCCTCAGTGACTTAGGGTAAAGTCACAGCTTTCCTGAACCTCAGTTAATTTGTCATTCAGCAAACAAACAAACAAACAAGTGAACAATTAGAAGTAGTCCCTGAGCTCTAAAATCCCATAAAATATGATCCAATAAGCTATTTTCCCTTATGTTCTGTCTCCAAATCAGGAAATAAACAGGGGTAAGAAAGGTTAAGTAATTAGTTGTTAGTCATAGCTATAACTGAAAGAAACAAGAATTTAACACAGGCCAGCACACTCAAGAGCCTTAACTATTACCTTTTACTCCCTAAAAAGTACATTTGTCTAAGGAGTCAGAAACTGCAAATAAATACACAGTTATTCTTCCTCTCTCTGTGCAGGTGTGTTCAAGTACTGCAAATCTCAGGTGTACTGCCCACATTGTTTACCTTTGTGTCTTGGTTTCCTTGTCTGACATACAAGAACAGTAGCTGAGTAATTAGAATTAATGTGAGAATTACAAAATAAAGCATTGTTTTTGCAAGTTCCTGTTGCTATAACAAAATATCTTAGATGGTGTAATTTATAAACAAAAGGAATGTATTGCTCAGAGCTCAAGATCTAAGCCCTGGCAGATTCTGTGTCTGGTGAGAGCCCATAGATGGCTGTCTCTTCTGGCTACATCCTTACATGGTGGAAGAGACAAGAGTGCTCCCTCAAACTTCTCTTGTAAGGGGTATGAACCCTATTTATGAGGGCAGAATCCTCATGATTTAATCACTCTCAGAGGCCTCACCTCTTAAAATTAGCACAGTGGGTAATAGGCTCCAATATATGAATGGGGTGGGGACCAGAATATTCAGAGCACAGAGAACATGTAACCTAAGCTGCTCTCATGTCTAGGTACTCAGCCACCAGCTATTAATGAGATGTGGCTTTCCCTGTATCCCATTTACACCTTAATTAATGCAGCTTTATTACAGCTCCTAGCTAAAGAGCTTCTCTTAACATATTTAGGTGAGGTCAGCTCTTGGTGTACTTCACGGCTTTCTAAACTAATTAAACTGGCACCTCTGCAGTCATTTACATTTTAAGTCATACTTTGGGTGGTTCATAAAGCACATCATAACTGTTCTATCTTATTTAGTTACACCAATGATTCTATGATATGGGCAGATCAGGGCTACATCAGACCTATCAGGGCCTTGACCTTGGTCATGCATCCAGTGAGCATGGAGGCCAGGCTTCATGACTTCTTGTCTCATGCTTCTCTGAGTTGGTATATTCTTTATTAATATTAGTTCCTGTATTCATATTTGTTTTGATCCTCTCCCCAAGGCCACATGAAGATGGTAACCATGCTTCTGAAATCTTGATTAGTCCTTGTTTGGAATTATATATGCCTGGCCTAACCCTCCTTTCTGAGACCAAATGAAAGTTCTTAGCTTTATTTAATCAGAACATTTTGGTTGACCTTACATGAACAGTTCTGCTGCTCCTTCTGACAAGAAAGGGAAGGAAGAGACCCTAGTTTAGAAGTTGGAAGAACTGATGTTGAGCCCTGCATCCTGCACTCCCCAGCTATGTGGCTTTGGATGCATCGCTTGGTTTCTCTGAGCTTCAGTTTCCTGACTTCTGAGTAAAGATCAGATGGTCCCTTCTGCAGTATAGGATGTGATGAAAGGCAAAAGTCAATACTGATAGAATAATTCCTGCTTCCTCTTCCAAGAATGTGGTTTTCTGGTGCTTCGGCCACACCTGGTTTTAGGGCTCAGGTCTCCATGTAGAAACAAGAAGAAAGGACTCTGCTTTCTTCTCTCCTTCCTTTCATTTCCCTTTCTGTGGGAGCAGGACTATAGGTGATTCTACGTAGAGAGTTGTGAAAGTAGCAGGTGTGTTTTTTTTTTTTTTTTTTTTAGGTTTTTTGAGATAGGGTCTCGCTTTGTCGTTCAGGCTGGCCCTGAGCTCAGCCTCAAACTCACATCACAATCCTCCTGCCTCTGCCTCCCGAGTGCTGGGATTCCAGGCGTGAGCCACCACGCCCGGCACTGTGGTATGTGGTACTGGTTGCTGCTGGGTGTGGGTCTCCACACCCAGTATTGTTATGTGGTTACCGGGGAATCGAACCCAGGCCCTTGCGCTTGCAAGACAGGCGCCGGAACCACTGAGCTAACTCCCCGGCCCAGTAGCAGGTGTTTTTGAGAAGGAGAAGGATGAGATGTGGAGCAAAATCTAACACATAAATTAACATGTGTGCAAAATAGCCATGAGAAATACGAATGTGGCCAAATAAGGATTAACAAAGATGGGTAAGTCTTTTTTCAGTGACCCTAAAAGAGGTTCTCAACAGGTGGAATTTTTTATTCTCAGTATACATTTGGTAACATCTGGAGGCATTTTTGGTTGTCACAATTGGTGTGGAGTTGGGATGGGTTAAGTTGTCTGCTACTAGAATCAAGTGGGGGGAAGGCCATCGATGCTTCTAAACATCCTACAATGCCCAGGAAAAATATCCCATGGCAAGGAATCATCCAGTGCAGGGGCAGAGGATACAGTGTGTATACCCTCACCAATTCATGGTAAGGTCGTAAGCCAACACACCAATGTCAAAAGATAGGTAAGCGAGCAAAAATCATGACAGATTTATTTAATCAAAGTTGCATGGCATGGAACATTTAGAAATGAAGATCAAAATCTCCAGGAGAAACTAATTTTATGTTTAGATTCCATGAAGAACAGACAGCCAGGTAGACCTGTGATTGACAAAAGGCTCTGAGCCCATAGAAATGGACTGAGGGAGGGAAACCCAGTGTCTCGGCATCTCTGCACAGACTTCCTTTGTTCCGCCAGGGTAGGGGGCTAAACCCTGTGGAATGAGGGTCTTAGCACCTATTCTCACACAAGGCAAGTCAGAGAATGAGCTTGTGCCTATTGCCTACATAGAAAGGCAGCGAATTTTAGAGTAATATTTCTACATTTTATGGCTGACTTTGGAGGAAGGAGGTTCTAGTTTCTATGATCAGCCTTAAAGAAGAGGAATTCTGATTTCTATAACTCACCATGGGGAAAGAGAGTAGCAGATGAGGGCAGAAGCACAGAGAGACTTTGCTTGTCAGGCTGTTTCTGAGATCTTCCATTTTCCAATAATTTAATATTCTGAGCCTGCTAAAGTACTGTATTTTGAGGTACCATTTTTTGAACTTTAGCATTGACTGTGCTGCATTTTTAGGGCTGCAATCATAAGGTATTACAACTTAATAATAGAACCTTAAACAGTAGACACTTATTTTATACTCACACTCATACTTGGGTAAGTCTTATTCAAAGACTTAAAATCCAAGACCAAGTTGTCCATAGGGCTGGTCTCTTCTGAGGGCTCTCTCTTTGATTTGTAGGTAGGGCCACTCATACTGGATTAAGGTCATCCCTTGTGACTTCATGTTAACTTCATTACTTCATTAAAGGGCCTTCAAATATATTCACCTCCTTAGCTACTGGGGATTAAAACTTTGACATAGAAATTTGGGGGAATAATACTGAACTCATACTACTGTCCCAAAACCAGCAGTTTTGAGAGTGAGAAACTGTAACACATCTGAGGCAGTTGACAAATCTTACACTTTGGTAAAATTAAAAGCTTTTTGAAGTTTTCTTAAGACTGAAATAATAAGATTATAACAAAAAAGAAAGTAAACAAATTTTATGTATATACGGGGGTGGTAGGGTGGGTAGGGCTATGGGAAAAAATGAGAATTAAGTTGTGTCTTATACTGGTACAGATCCCTATTGTGGAGTACAATCATGATGTGTATATGTAATGTACCAATAAAGATGTCAATTAAAAATAAAAGACTGAACTGAAATTCCACCTCCAATGAATTTCTCTGCCTCCTCTGATTACTGTGTTCTCTCTCTAGACTGGAGCCCATTGGTGCTGCTGCTAGTAAGGAATATTCTCTGGAGAAAAACCTGGAGAAAATGAAGTCAGATTGGTCCAACATGACATTCAGCTTTGTGAAATATAGGGATACTGTGAGTCTCATCTAAGTGAATGAGTCTGGAAATAGCCCCATTATTCTGGTACACTATGGAAGCGACACTTTTGTACTGCAGCAGAACTCAGGGGAAAACGATCCCTGACAGTTGGATTGGTCCCTCTATCTGCCTTCCTTGGACCAATCAAACTGCCTCTCAGATACCATGGGAAAGATGTATTTCAAATCCAAAGGCCTTTTGATTCACTTCCTCAGTACAAAGGAACTGAGCCAACCTCCTGAATGAGCATTTCCCTGGGGGAGTACAGGCTTGCGTACCTTTTCAGTGCTCCCTAGGGTCCTCAGAAGCAGATGTGCGGTGGACAGCGCCAAGGGCTTCTGAAACCTATGTGCTAGACTCATTGAGAGATCTCACTAAACTGCAGGTTGTGACTCATCAGGTCTAGGAGGAGAGGGGCTATAGTTCTGTAGTTCTATCAAGCCCAGAGATAGCGACCAAGTTTGAATAGCAAGGGCATAGACTTCTTTCTTTTCACCAGCACCTAAAGGTAGCATATGGGTTTATACAGTGTATACGGAAGTGTGTAAACCCCCAGCATGTGCTTCCCTATTTCTGGGTTCCAGCTTGTTTCTGGACAGATCATGAGTTAGGGATGGGCCCCCCTGCTCTGTAAATGATGGAAGCAACAGGCTGGTGCTCATGTCCTATGTACCATTGGCTGTTAGAGCAGCACTGTCAATGTTACTGTTCTTAGAAAAACCTTTAGGTGCTTCTAAAAACTGCCTTGGTTTCTTCCTCCTTCTTCACAGTCACAGTGCCTGGGCATTTATATTTTAAAGCCACTCAGGTTTTCAATGTTGAGTATGGATTAAGAACCAAAACTCTTAAAAATTACCTCCACTGGACTGCATGTTATCCACTTGAAACTTCTCTTCTCTTTTTATTTCAGCAGTTGTGAGCTTTGATTTCATACTTGGATAAGAATTATGTTAAGATGTGATATGTATCTGTACCAACTTTAAGTGATGAGTGTATTCATTACATATTACAAACGTATATGAAAAAAGAAAAAAAGAACTATGGATGAGCCCAGCATTAGAGTGCATGCCTGTAATCCCAGCTACTTAAAAGGCTAAAGTGGGGAAATCACAAATTCAAGGCCAGCCTAGGCAATTTAATGAGACCTTATCTCAAAATCAAGGGGTCAGGGATATGTTTCAGTGGTGGAGTGCTCTTGAATTTGATCCCCAGTACTGGGAGGAAAAAAGACTGAGAGGGAGAGAGGAAGAGACAAAGGGGGAGAGGGATGGGGGAGGGGGAGAAGGGGATGGGGGAGGGGGAGAGGGAGAGGGGAAGGAGAGACAAGAGAGGGAAAGAAGAATAAAAAGGAAGGAAGAAGGAAGGAAGGAAGGGAGGTAAAGAGGGAGGGAGGGAGGAATACACAGATGAGCCAATGGGATAGAGGAGAACCAAACACATACAGGCCCATTACTGGGCCTGTACCAGCAAAGCCAGGCTGCATGCACAGTTTGACTGGATTAGATGCGACTGTAGAGGCTGTTGGCTAATTTAGGAAGTTCAGCTGAGGAACCTGGGAACAGCTCCGTTATTGCTAGCCTGTCTTAAGAGTTTTCAGCTGAAGTCGCTATTGACAAGGGTCAACAGCAAAATAGAAATGAAGATACCACTCTAGTAATAGCTGAACACACACTTGTCAGGGCAGAGTTCCTAGTAGAATGTAGATAAGAGAATATAACCTAGGACCAATGTAGCCACACAGATGTAGGCTTAAAAGAAATGAAAACAGAGCAAGAAAGACCAGACTTATCATAGGAACAGACCTTTATTAGCTTGTCATAGTGGCTCAGGATGTCAGGTGCCATCTCAGGAACTGGCCTGGAAGACACTAACCACACATACTTCTAAAATATAACCCCTAAAATATGTAGGATAGAAGTTCCAAAACTATCTTGTTTTAGGGTGGCCTTTGATCGAAGTGTTTTTAATCATAATACCGATATGCCAAAGCAAAAAAAAAGAAAAAAGAAAAAAAGAGCCAAACACCAGCATTAAAAGTTTTGTTTACGAAGTAATAGATCTAAAAAACTTGTATAGTATTTGTGTCTCATTAGTTTAGCAGATTTTTAAAAATAAAGACATATGGAGATTTTATTTATTTATAAATAGAAATTTTAAAATATTTTTATTTTATTTTTAAGTAACTACAATCATTACCATGATTTAGCTACAGCACATGAGTCTAGGCCTTCCCCAGTCAGATTAACAGCAGAGCCCCTCGGAGGAAGAGGAGAGCTAGAAAGCCAGTGGGCCAAGAAGCATGAACATAGGGAAGGAGATAGATGCCCTCATCAACAAATAGACTCTAGTTTCATGCCTGGGATTATACTATACTTTATTTCTGTGGAGGTGGCTAATTAGTATCTTTAAAATCATTTTGAAGAAAGAAAATAGTAATCTCATTTCTACAAGGTACAGATGCCTCTCACTAAAGTAGAGGAGGTGGAGTTCCAAGTTGTGAGGCTTTCAGAAAAAGTGTGTGTGTGTGTGTGTGTGTGTGTGTGTGTGTGGTGACTCATGATACTAATCAGGACATCTTTATTTGCAGGATACAAACATCTTATGTGCAGTTGATGACATTCAACTGTTACTTGATGATAATGTGATAAAGACCCAGACCATGTGTGGCTCCCCATTCATCAAGCCAATAGAGACAGAGTGCAGGGTAAGAGGAAATGGGGTTGCATGTTCTGTGATACACAATTGTAATGCTCTGGGTTTCTCAGAGGAGGGGTTAGGTTAACAGAGATAACAAAAAAACTTACTTTCTCCTGAGTGGAAAAAAAGACCACACAACTAAAACACAAAAAAATGATCTTAGTAAGCATTGGGTTGGCCTATGGACAAGACTTGAATAACCAAATAAGAATATGTTGGGAAAATGTCTCATGGGCCTGTGGTAATATAAAATATGAACTACTTGAAGGTAAAAGTTTAGCCTCTTTTACCCATTGTCTGTAGAAGTGATCAATAGCAGATTTGAGATCAGACTGCCCAGGTTCGAATTCTGGTTCTACCCTTATAATTGTGTGACCTCAGGCAAGTTACTTCAACTATTATTGTGTCTTACTTTCCACATCTGTATAGTGAGATTTGTTAATAACATCTACCTCATAAAGCTGCTGAATTAAATTTATTTCGAATTCATAAGGCACTCAAACCCCCACTCATCATGTAATAAGCATTATAATGACTCTTACTATTTCTGTCTCACCAGAGTATGAGTTCCATGGGGCAAAAAGTCTTGTTTATCACACTTGTGACTGTATTGACATTGCCTGTATAAAAGACAGTCAATAAGTATTTATTAAACAAGTGAGTGAATGAACAAATGAGTGAATCCATTCATTTGTTTAGTCACTGGGTCTGTGGTACAGGGGAACAGCTTAATGACTCAGATGTGAAATGCTAAATTCACAGAAATGGGAAGAAAAGCTCGTTCGTGTGCAGGAAAATTTGGATGCCTGGTTAAAGTGTCAAGCCACTTGGCTGTACCTGGAACCCATCTTCAGCTCAGAGGATATCATAGCCCAGATGCCAGAAGAGGGCAGGAAGTTTGTCACTGTTGACAGTTACTGGAAATCACTCATGTCCCAAGTGGTAAGTTTTATACCCTGGCACACCTCACCAGTGGAGTGTGGGATCAGATGTTCCTCATTGTGCGTGGTGGTCACATTCCTTGGAACTATTAAGTAAATTGGATATTTTAAAATTTGATATTCTTTTAATTTACTATAATTCAGACATGAAAATACATAATATAGAAAATAGAATATTTTTGAAATCTTTCTTCCCTAGAGGTAACTATTAGCAGTTTGCATTATTTAGCTATCCTTTCTAATGAGAGGGAAAACATTATTTGTTATAGTATAATGCAATAAAATTTTATAGATTGAGAATTCTATTAGAATTTCATTATTCATATTGTTATGTAGTTATTTAACAGATATTTATTTGATACCTACAGTGACTCAGGCATTATTCTGGGAGACAGAGAATCCTTGCGGTTGATTCTTTTTTTTTAGAGACAGGGTCTGACTTTGTAGTTCAGGCTGGCCCTGAGCTCAGCCTTAAATTCACATCACAGCAATCCTCCCGCCTCTGCCTCCCAAGTGCTGGGATTATAGACGTGAGCCACCACGCCCGGCACTGTGGTATGTGGTACTGATTGCTGCTGGGCATGAGTCTCTATGCCCAGTATTGTATGTGGTACTGGGCCTTGCACTTGCAAGACAAGCGCCAGAACCACTGAGCTAAATCCCCGGCCCTCAAAATATTTCTTTTGCCTTTATGGAATTTGCTGTTTTATGGGAACATAAGCTTAAATAAATAAGAGCTGTAGCGCATATAGAAATGGCATTTGTAAAAGGAAAAGTAAAGGGGCTTCCAAAAGTAGGTGACATTAGAACAAAACTTTGAAATATGAGAACCTCATTAGGCATATAAGGCAATTGGGGCATTTCTTAAGATTTGATATTGGGTTTCTTTTTAAAGTCAAATATGCTCAAAGTGGGACATCTTTACAAAGAATTTGTCTCAAGGGAATGCATCTGCCCTGGTTGTTTGCAAGGGTAAGATAACAGAATTTATATGGCCCAATCAGTGGTGCCAATTTATATTAGTTTTTTTGCTTACAAGTTATAGAAACCCACTCGGCTACTCAAATAAAAAGAAGTGAGTGTCTGTGGAACCATAGGGGAGAAAACATAGCCAGACTTCTCCAAATGATGAATCTGGAACCCAGAACCTCTCAGGAATTCACATATGTTCTTTCCATACTTCTGACCTCTGCTCTATTTCCATGCCTGCTTGAGTCTCTCTGCAGTGTGGCGTATTTTGTCACTTAGTCACATGGCTGGAGTTGACCCCACACAGCTCCAAATCCCCTAGTTCAAGGAGCTGTTCCAGATCAGAGTGTCATGATCTGTTTGTAAACCTCAAGAAGTTAAAATGTAATTGCTTCAGTTGGTTTCAGGTGCCCAACCCCACCTCAGTCCATGACTGAAGGAATGACATGTTAAAGGAGCGTTCACCTCTGTGGGTTTGGGGATGGCAAAGAGAGGAACTAGGTAGCAATTAGTTTGGCACATTCATAATCATGCCCATTCAGAATTTCGGCACTCTATAATGATTTTAACTTTATTTTGGTGGAATCCAGGTGAAAGATCCAAGGGTTCTAGTGGCAGGAGATCAGCCACGGATGACTGAGAAGCTTCAAGAAGCCAACCTTCTGTTGGAGGACATCCAAAAAGGGCTGAATGATTATTTAGAGAAGAAAAGACTATTTTTTCCCAGGTATCCAGTATTGTTCTGTTGTTTGGAGTTACCCTTTTGAGCCATAAATGAGTAGAATTGCATTTTCACACTGACAGTTGGATTTGAGTAATTTATTCTCTTCTTTGTTTTGCTTTCTCCTAAGACACAGCCTCTTTCAATGAGGCCTGTCTCAGGTTATCTCATAACATTTACAGAATTCACATTTTGGCCAGTCAAAATTATTGTTTCCCAAGTGTAAAGGGATATACTAGTTGTGACTAAGAGCCTGGTGGAGTTAAACAGACCTCTTCTAAAGCCCCAGTCTTTTCACTTACCATTCTTCAGCAAATCTCTATGATCCTCATATTTGCCACAGTAAAATTGGGATATAGTACTAATGGCATCTTTTTCATATTTTTACTGTGCAGATTAGTGAACTAATGCATGTAAGACATTTAACTCTTAGGTGTGTTTGAGAAATGCCAGTTAAAATTTTTGCTGTCAGAATGTATAGTTTCTGGTAGGTAAGTTTATAAATAGTTGACACTCCACAAAAATGTTCTGAATATGGGCCGGGAAGTTAGCTCAGTGGTTCCAGCGCCTGTCTTGCAAGCGCAAGGACCCGGGTTCAATTCCCCAGTAACCACATACAATACTGGGAGTGGAGACTCACGCCCAGCAGCAACCAGTACCACATTTCACAGTGCCCGGTGTGGTGGCTCACGCCTGTAATCCCAGCACTCAGGAGGCAGAGGCAGGAGGATTGCTGTATTGTGAGTTTGAGGCTGAGCCGCAGGGCCAGCCTAAACCACAAAGCGAGACCCTGTCTCAAAAAAAAAAACAAACAAACAAACAAACCCCCCCCCCAAAAAAAAGTTCTGAATAAAAGTCAAAGTAGTTCTTAAGGGCTAGTTCCAGAAGGGAGGTCCTCAGTCCTGAAAACTTACCCTTGTCTAGTTCATCCTGGATGGTTCTTATGGCAATGATCAAAATCTATGTTTAATCATTATTTGTCCTTTAGTGTTCTTTTAGATGGAGAAAAGATTAGTTCCTTACTCCCTACCAAAAACACGCAAGCAAAAGGTGGGAAGTTCTTTTTGTAACTCTTAAATAACCTTGGTATTTTTTCGGTATGGTGTTATCCAATAGAACCTTTTTCATAATGGGAATATTCTATACTGGTGCTCTCCAATATAGTAGATATTAGCCATATGTTGCTACTGAGTACTTTAAATCCAGCTAGTGTGCCTGAGAAAGTGAAATTTTCATTTATTTAATATTAATTTTTAAATGTAAATACCTACTTTTGGCTAATTGCTTCCACATTGGACAATACAAATGCAGCACAAATAATGGAAGAAACCCTAAGTATAAGTATAAAATTCAGAAGAGATTAAACTCAGGAAATTCTCAAGCTTTAGATTTGTAGTTCTATATCCACTGTTGTCATTCTTAATAAAATATAAAGAGCTGATACTAATATAGCACCAGAACACTGCTTAAAATACCTTATATTTATAACTTAATTTTTATAGTAATCCTGTGAGGTTGTGGGTAATATTGTCATCCCTAATTTATAAACAACAAACAGTAATTTGCCCACATACACAGAGTTGGTAAATGGCCAAGCTGGAATTCAAACCCAAGAAGTCTGAATGTTATACTCAGTCATTTAACCCTCTGAGCCACATTTCCTGCCTAAGTCTATCTAACTGTCTGTCTGTCTCTCTCTTTCTTTCTCTGTCTCTCCTTTCCCCTCTTTCCTACCTTCAACACTTTATATATTATATGAAATAAAACTAATCTCAGAAAAATTTATGAAAATATTAGCATTAGTCACATAATTTAATTTTATATTAAAAATACAGAGTGCTAAATAAATAATGATGTTATTCATCTACATCACTAAGCCTTATTCATGTGCATACATGTTACAGACAAAGGTAAAGTAAGTCCATAAAGATCACCTATTTCAATTTCACTTAGAAATGAAACTGACATCCCTATTAAATAGTGAGGCAGTGAATAATTATTGAATTCTTCCTACTCAACACTTCTGATACAAAGAATTGTTTCTTTTGCTGAGAAAAACCAAAAAACAACCATTTATTTGGCTCAAAATTCTGTGGATTGGCAGATTGGGCTGGGCTAAGCTGGATGGTTCTTATGGCTTAGGATCACTCATGTGTGACTGCAGTCCGTTGGCAGTTGTTAGCTTTGGTCACTTGCCTGGTGGTTGGCTTCCTGTTGCCTGGGGCTACACTAACAGTCTTTCATCCTCCAAAAGTCCAGTGAGATTTCTTTACAAAGTAATGATCACAGGGAGAGCAGAAAGAGTTGAAGCGTCAAGGCCTCTTGCTGTCTAAGCTTGGCCCTTGCACAAATTCAAGTTCATTAAATTCTCTTGGCCAAAGTAAGACATAGAACCAGCCCAGGCTCAAGAGATATGAAAATACACTTTAAAGTGAGCTCAGTATTTGTTTTTCAGAAAATCTTTTGGCCCATTTTGTTACTACAGTTAGTAAAGACCAGAAACTTGTGGTCCCTTCATTATGAAACTTTCAGCCTGATCATCCTAGTGGAGTTTGAATCTTGAACATTTTCTGAAAGTTTATTGTTGCTGATTTTAGAGCTTGAGCAAGAGATGAAGACATCTTATTTCCACCTAGTTTAAAAGATAGTAGAAGGCCTCTGCATGTAAATAGATTCATTCTTAACAGGTACTTTCTTTTGTTTCACACCTGTAACATTTCCTGGCATACCTAGAAAGAAGCAAAAGCAATGAAGTCTCTCTCTCCTTCTTTCCTTGCCCGGGAGTTCTGAACACCTGAAATTTTTAAAAAATACAGATTTATACTGGATGTTCCCCAGATCAACTATATTAGATTCTCTGGGCATTAGAACCTTGGCACGAAAATTTTTAGAAACTCCCCAGGTAATTCTAAAGTACAAGCAAAGATGAGTACACCTGATCTATCCAGGCTCCTTTCAGCTAGTAGCACTCTACTCCCCATTCCTGCTAAATTCACATATAACAATTTTCATCTTTTCTCTTACTGTCGAAATCAAAACTACCTTTAACTTCTCTGCCTCAGGTGAAAACAGTTAAGAAAAGTGGGCCTTAGAGAGGACACAGGACATAGCTGGTATTCACCTGCGTGTGATCTATCTACCTGTCACGGGGTATCACCTCGCTGGAAACAGAAGTTCTGAAAGAGGTCTCCGTTATCATCTTCTTTTGCTTTGAAATAGGTTCTTTTTCCTGTCAAATGATGAGTTGCTGGAGATTCTGTCTGAGACGAAGGACCCACTCCGAGTGCAGCCACACTTGAAAAAGTGCTTTGAAGGAATTGCCAAGCTAGAGTTTACAGACAATCTGGAAATCACAGGCATGATCAGCTCAGAAAAAGAAACTGTTCCGTTCATACAGAAGATCTACCCAGCTAATGCCAGAGTAACTCCTCTTATTTGTTTTTGTTTCTTTTCTCAGAGAAAGAAAAGGAGAAAAAGAGGGAAGGAAGGAGGAGAGGAGGGGAGGGCAGAGGGACAAGGAGAGGGAGAGAGAAAAGCACTGGTTAAATTTGTTTTGTTTTGTTTTGTTTTAATCTTTGGAACAGGGTCTTGTGCTCCTCTTGCTTCAGCCTTCTGAATGCTGGGCTTATAGGTTTGTGCTACCATGTACAGCCCAGTTCTGGATATGGAACATTTGGGTTCCACAATTTAATAACTAGGTGATTTAAAGAAGTTACTTACTCTTTCCAAGTCTGTTTACTCATCTCTAAGATGGGAATTATACTGCAAACTACATGACATGTTAAACTTGCAGAAAGATTTCAAACAGATCTCTGTATGCCAACCCCACTGAAGGTGGCCCAGTAGGGTGGTGGCTAGTCGGGTGGACGGCCTGCTGAGGCACTTATTTTTAAAGACCCATAAAACATCAGAGAATCCATGAGAGATCTGAAGCCACTTAACTCAGGTCTTCATACATGTCTCTTTCTTTTTTGGCATTGTTGGGAATTGATCCACGGGGCACCAAACTGAGCAACAAGGCCAGTCCTTTTTTTAAAAAAAAGAAATTAAAAAAAAATTTTTTAAGACAACATCTTGCTAAATTGCCAAGTTGCCCAGACTGGGTTTGAACTCACGGTCTTCCTGCCTTAGCCTTCCGGAGTGCTGGAGTAACAAATCTGTGCCACCACACCAGGCTCATATGTACTTTTATAAAGAATACAGTATAAATTAGTCCCATTCTTGTTGAACAGGGCTGCACTGTCAAAAAGAGATAAACAAGCACTGTTTGCCTTCCTCTGTTGCCTGTTCTTGTCATCCACACATGTAGACTACAGCAACCAGGAGTTTATTACCAAACCAGATGTCAGCTAAAAAGGTTTAAAAGCACCTAAACTCAGTAACCACAGTAATTTGAAACCCTAATACTTTGAAACCCTAATTCAGATTACCTGTGGAGAGTTAATCAAAATCCATATACTTGGGTTGCTTCCCTTACCAATTATATCAGAAAATATGGAGGTGAGGTCATTTTTAAAAAGGTTTCCTGATGATCCCAATACACAGCATAGTTTGAGGACCAGTGGAATAATGCCTAACTTAGAAACAATCATTAAAATGGAGCAACTTATTTTATTAACTAAAATGCAGATATTTCATTTTTTTCCTGAGAGGTTGTCTATTTCAGAAAATGACATACAAGAAATAAATACGTGTTAAAAATCTCCTGTTTTCTCTGAAGGGCATGTACCTAGACTTGCTATAATATTGTAAATAAATGCAAAGCAGATAGTTTAGGAATAAAGTACTTGTGTAAAGAGATGTCAGATCTATGGCCTCTCGCCCACCCCATCCAGAGGGGGAGCTGAGCTCTTCCCCTCGCCCCGCTAAATCCTGGTTGACTGCTGCTGCCTCCTGTCTGTCTTGTCCCTCAGGGAATGGTGGAAAAGTGGCTTCAGCAGGTGGAGCAGATGATGCTTGCCAGTATGCGGGAAGTTATTGGCCAAGGGATTGAAGCATATGTGAAGGTAAATGAAAACTGGTGTATGCATGTAAGGGTGGCATATCCTAAAGAAAACTTTGGGGAGAAAGGTAAATGGATCAGGCCTCTTGGCCCTTCTGTGTCTGTCCTTCACCTATTAATCCTAGGCACTGCTCATATTTCAAGTGAAACGTTTGCACTCAGAAACAGGTGATAAGAGGGTAAAACAGAGCCATCTGCTTGCCTACAGGCCAGTCTCTCCTATCGCATGGAATTAATAGGACTCATTTCAGTTGCATATGCCCTAGATGGCATAACTTATTAAGCTTCCAAAGCTTTCAGGAAAACAAGTTTGACAAAAAGCCTAAAAGAACCTGTCATAACATTTTAGCCAGCCACTAACAAGGTTAGTGTTGACAGACTCTGAATTTTGTCCTTTCTACTTTATCTTTCATTACTTCTAGGCCTCTTCATTCCCAGGACCCCATTCCATAAAAAAACAAAACAAAACAAAACAAAAAACATATTCAGTTGACACCTTCATGTTGAAGTGGTTTTTTTTTTTTTAATAAATTGAGTTTAATGGTAGATTTTAGGAATACATTATGATCTCATTCTTCATTGATAATTTGTACCTGTACATATATATCTTGATTCTCATTTTTCTCCCATTCCCTCGCCCTCCCTTCAACCTCCTTACTCCCGTATACATAAACCTGGTATCCTTGTTTCCCTTTTCCTATCAATTTTTTTCCTTCTCTTCACTTTTACCTGCCCATACTCAGTTCCCCTTTCTCTTTGAACATTTTCTTCCTACTTCACAATACCTGTTATACCTTCCAGACCTCATTTACACTTTCAGTTTCTCACACTAGAGAAATAATGTGGTATTTACATATCTGGTCCTATTTATTTCACTTTTGAGTATGACCTCAAAGTCTGTCCATTTAGCTATAAATGTCTCTAATTTATCATTCTTTATGGCTGAGTAATACTCTATTTTATTTTTTTAAAAAATTTCTTCTTTATCCAATGGCCAGTTGATGGGCATTTGGGCTGTTTACAAGATTTGCCTATAAAAAATTGTGCTGCTATAAACATAGGTACATTTGTATTGCTGTGCTATGATGCTTTTGATTCTTTCATGAATATACCCACCAGGGAAATAGCAGGGACCTCTAATCCTCTATTTTTGAAGAATCTCCATACTGATTTCCAGTGGTTGCACCTATCTGCATTCCCACCAACAGTGGAAAAGGGTTCTTTTCTCCCCACAGTCCTACCAGTATTTATTATTGGTTGATTTCTTGATAGCCATTCTTTCCAGAATGAGGTGGAATTTCAGTGTTGGTTTCATCTGCATCTCTCAAATGACCAGTGATGTTGAACATTTTTTCATGTGTTTCTTTGCTGCTTTTACTTCTTCCTCTGAAAAATGTCTGTTCATTTCAGAAGCCCACTTTTGAATTCGGTCTTTAAATTTGAGAGGTCTGATTTTTTTAAAGTTCTTTATATATTTTAGAGAGTAGTATTTTAGTAGTACTTTGTCTGAGTAACAGCTGGTAAGAATTCTTTCCCGTGTTGTAACTTGTCTTTTTGCTCTGTTGGTGATCTCTCTTATTGTGCAGAAGCTTTTTAATAAAAGATGAGATCCCAGTTGTTGATTCTATCTGCTAGTTCCTATGCTATGGAGGTTTTGTTTATAAGTCTTTCCCTGTGTCAATGACTGTAAGAGTTCTCACTAACCTGTTTTTCAGCAGGTTTAGTGTTTCTGTTCTAATATTTTGTTATTGAATTCATTTCTATTTTAGTTTCTTGCATGGTGAAAGATGTAGGTCTAGTTTTAATCATTGGCAAATTGAAACACACTTTTTCTAGCACTATTTATTAAAAAGATTATTTTTTTCTGTTGAGGGTGTTTGGCTCTTTTGCCATTGATGAGATGGCTTACTATGTCTGGAGTTGTTTCTGAATCTTTTGATTTGTTCCATCAATCCTTGGGTCTGTTCCTTTGCCAGTGCCATGCTGTTTTTAATCACAGTGGCTTTGTAGTATAAGTTCAAGTTGGGGACTGTGATACCCCCTGCCATATCTTTGTTGCCTAGAATTGCTTTTGCTATTCTAGATTCCAGATGAAATTTTGGATTATTTTCTTGAGTTTTGTGAAATACACTTTTGGGATTTCAATCAGAATTGCATTAAATCTAGATGGAAGTTTTAGGAGCATGACTGTTTTGACAATACTGTTTCTTCTTACTCAGGTACAAAGGATGTCTTTCTATTTTCTGATATCCTCTCTGATCTTTTTCAGAGTAGAGATCTTTCACCTTTGTTAGATTGATGCTTAGATATTTCACTTTTTTGGATGTTATTGTGAAAGGAATTGTTTCCCCAGTGCTTCTCTCAGTGAGTCTATTGCTTGTGTATAGGAAGGGTTTTGATTTTTGAGTGAATCTGTTGTGGTTTCATCCTCTTTATCTCTAATTGTATAGATTTGAGCCCTTTCTCTTTTTGATAAGGTTGGCTAAGGGTTTGTAAATTTTGTTTATTTGTTCAAAGAAGCAACTCTTTCATTCATTGATTTTTTTTGTATTATTCACTTCGTCTCCATTGTGTTAATTTCTACTCTGATACTTGTAATGTCCTCCATTGTATGTATGATCTTCAGGTTTGTCTTGCTCTTCTTTTCTCTAGCTTAAAGTTCAGCAATAGGTTGTTTATTTGAGCTCACTCTGTTTTCTAGTATGGGCACTCATTGCTACGAATTTCCCTCACAGAACTACTTTCATTATGTCCTATAGATTCCTGTATGTTTACAACAATTATCATTTAATTGTAGAAACTTTCTAATTTCTTCTTTAACTTCTTCTATGACCCATTGGTTGTTCAGGAGAGTATTATTCAATTTCCATGTGTTTATGAAGTTCTTGGATTTTTTTTTTTTTTTTTTTGCCATTGATCTCCAATTTCAAAGCATTGCAGTCTGACAGTGTACAGGGTATAACATCATTTCCTTTGCATTTACTTAAATATATTCTGTGAACTAGCATGTGGTCAGTTTTGGATAATGATCCGTGTGTAACTGAGAACAATGTGTGTTCTGACTTTATGGGCTAGAATGCCCTGTACACATCTATTAAGTCCATTTGTTCAAAAGTTTAGTTCAATTGTGGCATTTTATTTATTTATTGTCTAGTTGATCTGTTTATTTGTGACAGTGGGACATTTAGGTCCCCTACTACTATTGTATTCATGCTTATTTGACTTTTCATGTCCATTAATACTTGTTTTATATAGTTGAATGCACTAACATTTGGTACATATATATATTCATAAATGTCATCTCTCCCTTTTGTATTGTTCACTATAGAAGAATATAGTGACCTTCTTTGTCCTTCTTAATTAGTTTTGCTTGAAATCTACTTTGCAAATAATCTCCTCCTGCTTTTTTTCAGTTTCCCTGTCACATGGAGAATTGTTTTCTATCCTTTTACTTTCTGTCTATGAATTTCTTTTTGAATTAAGTGTGTTTCTTCAATGCAACATATTGTTTGCTCATGCTACTTATTCCATTCTGCCAGTCTATTTAATTGGTGAATTGTTAGTTAATTTAATTAACATTGATGGTTATAACTGACATGTCTTGACTTATCCTTGTCATGATATTTTCCTGTTGTTGGTTCTTTTATTATTATTATGTTTTAAGCTTTTCCCTTCTTCCATTTAATTTCTTGCCTTGCCTAATGGCTTCCCTCTGTTAGGCCTTATGCAGTGGTGATCCCTGTTGTTCTTTTCTAAGATATTGTTTAGAATTCTTTGAGGGTTGTTTTGGTATCCATGGAGTTTCTCGGGTGTTCTTTGTTGTGGAAGTATCTTATTTCCCCACTGATTTTGAAAAATAGTTTTGTAGGATGCACCAGTCTAGGTTGGAGATTGTTTTAAGTCTTGAAATACTTCAATCCAGTTTCTCCTTTGCTTTGAGGATTTGCTTTGAAAAGTCTCCTGTAAGTCTGATGGGCTTTCCTTTGTATGCAATTTGTTTCTTGTTTTTAACTGCTTTCAACATTTCATTCTTCTCTTTGGATTTCTCATATCTTGACTATTATATGCCTAAGGTATGCAGTTTTTTTGTTTGTTTGTTTGTTTTTTTAATCACAGCTAGTTGGAGTCCTGCATGCCTCACTTACTTGAATGTCAAATTCTTTTCTTCTCCTTGGAAAGTTTTCTGCCTTTACATCTTTTATATTATCTCCTATTTCTTTGTTGAGGCCAATCAGTTTTACATTATTCTTTTTTTTTTTTTTTTTTTGGTTTTTTTGAGACAGAGTCTCACTTTGTGATTCAGGCTGGCCCTGAGCTCAGCCTCAAACTCATATCACAGCAATCCTCCTGCCTCTGCCTCCCGAGTACTGGGATGACAGGTGTGAGCCACCATGCCCGGCACTGTGGTATGTGGTACTGGTTGGTACTGGTGCTGGTTGGTGCTGGGCATGAGTCTCCATGCCCAGTATTGTATGTGGTTAACCGGGGATCGAACCCGGGTCCCTGTGCTTGCAAGACAGGTGCCAGAACCACTGAGCTAAATCCCCAGCCCCCTACATTATTTTTTTTACACCATCTAGCAGCTGTTGGATTGATTTCTCATGGTTCCTTACTGTTTTTAAGAAATATTTCATCTCTTGGTCACTAACTGCAATCCTGTTTTCTTTGTTTGAAATTCTGTTTCCACATTCACTATTTCTACCATATAAACTTCCAATGGATTTTTTTTTTTTAAATCTCTTGGATTTCCATTTGAACTTGTTTATTGGATTCCATTTGTTTTCTGTGCTAGGATTCCATCATGCCCCTGAGGTTCTTATTGTTTTTATCTGTGTCTTTCACCATGATCATTATCTCTGTTGTTATCTGAGAGATTATTTTTTGTCTCATCCCCCACCTCCCATTCTCTTTTGTTGCCAATTCAGGCAGTCCAGATGGTTGAGTTTTAGACTGGTCCTCATTGTTCCCTAAATGTCCCTTTGGTGATCTGAAATTCTGGGTTTGGATCTTATTTGGGTATCTTCTCATTTCTATTTTTTTGTTGTTGTTGATGTTTTTGGTTTAATTCCTAGGTTGTTATCTGCAAAATGTTTATTCCAAGTATGTTTCTTGCAATATTTAGAACCCTTAAGAAATAGCTGCTTCTTGAGTCATCTTCCTGGTATAATTGGCCCTTAGGCCTTGAGTCTATAATGGACAATCTCACTTGTGGAACACCAGGAAAGATACTAGAACAGAACAATCACATCATCAGCCACTGTAGCTTGGTGGCCCTTTATTGTAAACTTTCTTCACTCTTCCAGTAGGCTTCAGTTTTCATGGAGGAGCTTTGATGAAGCCTTCTCTTTGCTATTTACTATTGCTGTTTTCTGGATCTTGGCCTTAATAGCTCAAAGGGGCTGTGCTGCACATATCCAGATACCTGAGTAGCCAGGGAGGCCTGCCGCAGCCCACAGCAGAGTTTCTGGGTCTCCTCCCTGTGTGAGAATCCCACAAGAATTGCTGGGCCCACCAATATGCAGAGATCAGGGCAGAGTTGCCAGGCCTCTTCAAATGTTTCAGCCAAACTGCCAGGCCCACTCACTGCGCAACAAACTGGGGCGCAGTTGCTCAGCCTTCTCCCTACATATGGTTCTACTAGAATTCTGGGCCCACCACTGTGCAGAGTTCAAGGCAGAGTTGCTGGGTCTTTCCAAATGTCCCAGCCAAACTGCCAGTCCTATTCATTGTGTGACAACCCAAGCCATGTTGAAATGTTAAGAGACAAACCCTACTATCCCTCATGGTAGTATATGGATTTTAAATGAAAGGCCAATTTTTTCCCTTGTGATATGTTCTAAATCAAGAATTCAAAAGAAAAAGCTACTAGTATCAAATTATTTAATCGATAGGAAGAATCAACAAACTTTTTCAATAAAGGACTAGGTGGTGAACATATTCATCTCAGGGGCCACATTCCCAACAAAACTTATTTGTTTTTAGTGCAGTGAACCAATGTGGCATAACTGTAGCATAGACAATAGACAAATTAGAACATGACTGTGTTCCAATAGAAATCTATTTACAAAAATAGGCATGGCCAGTTTTGGTCCCCATACTCTTGTTTGCCCATACTCCTGATCTGGAGTTTTAAAAAATTAAAAGAGGAGGATATGTCTAAGAAAACTGTGACATAGCCCTGCAGTATTATGGAGGGCAATTAAAGTAGAGGGGACAGTTATAGATATTCTCTGGACACTATCTTGATCATAGGTACTGTGAAATACGCAGAAAATTTTCAGTAGGAAATGGGAAAGGGTTGATAGGGGAAAGTAAAGGGAAACATAATTTCATGGTTAAAAAAGGAAATAAAGCTTATGTATATGGGGGATTGTAGGGAAGACAGGGGGAAGGGGAATAATGAGAGTCAAGATGTGTCATATGCAGGTATGAATTTTTAGTATTAAATGTGATCATAATTTCTTGTATAAAATTTTATACATAATGTATGTATAAATCAATTTTTTAAAAAAAAATCAGTGAAGGAAATGTGAGAAAATGCATTTGCTGAGTTTGTTAATGGTGTTTTCTTTTTCATGGACTTCAAGGAGAAAGGCATAAATCATTAATCCCAAGGTGTCAAGCCTCATAGAATCCAAGGGAGAAAATTTTGTTTTCATTGAGGGGGGTGAGGTGGTGGGGAAAGTGTTTAGAAAGTCAGTTTAATCTACACATGGTAAACAGAGCCTACGGTAAATTCTCCTACCTCTTCCCAGGTCCCTCGTAACAGCTGGGTCTTGCAGTGGCCTGGCCAGGTGGTTATCTGTGTCTCCTCCATCTTTTGGACTAAGGAGGTGTCTGAAGCCCTAAGGGAAAATGCCCTGCTGGTAAGTGAGCTTGCCATGAGGCCTGTAGAGGAGAGCATAGCATTGACTAGAATGTGTTGGCACATAATTTGAGGAGGCATGTTCTATTTTCTAAACAAAGTTAATATCAGCCATGGCATCACAGAAGACATAGTCCTCCTGGGGACAGTGAGATGAAGATTTTGGAGTTAATGTCCTGAGGGTAGTATGAAACTGCTTCAATATTTCCTAAATGGAAATTCTTGGCTGTATCCTTATTCTAGATTTTATCACTCTTTGCTTCCAAGGGTCATCGTGGCAGAAGTTGCACCAGTGGAGATCCCCATCTTCTTCCTAGGCCAGAAAACCATTGTCTTCCTCTCTTCCTCCACTCCTGACCCCTTCATACCAGCAGTCTCAAATGAATCCACATGCAGCCCTTTCTTCAGCTTTCTCCTGAGCCATAGAATACTTACCATCTGCTTATACTGAGATCAAACATACATCACTCCAGTCAACTGATGCCAGTGCTTAAGAGCACAACAGTTAGGTGGATATGACTTCAAATCCTAACACATTTCCTTGCTAATTGCATAACTATGAGCAATGTATTTACGCTGAGTCTCAGTTTCCTTGTCTGTAAAGTGCAAGAAATTGTCACATTACATCATACTATAGTGGAAAGATTACACAAGATTGTAACGAAATGATGCACTGTCTGAATGCTAGGCCTTAAAGGCTACAGAGAAGAAATCTCATCTGTTCTGCTCACTGTTACATCTCCAGAATATAATGTTGTGCCAAGCACATAGTAAGTATTTAATAAATATTTATTGAATGAATAAATGGTCACTCTGTCCAAATTTTCTGCCATGGTATAATTTCCTGTGAGTATTTCATCAATCCTTGTTATTCCTTTCTAGAGTTTGGCCAAAGACCAGCATATGTTTTACTATATTCTGCTTTATACATTAAAATTAGAATATCAGTACATGACCAAGTTTAAATTTATGAAGATTCTACATTGATAATTCATAGTGTATACATTGCTCTTACTGCAAACTGCAAAATGGGTATCAGTCCAAACTTCTAAAGTCTTATGACTTTTGTGCATCTCCTAATTTTTCTATCTGTAGTTAGGGAAAATGTTTCCCGTTGCACATACAAAGCCTAGAGTTCATGCTGAATAATGTGCCTTGGTATTCTTAAAGAATCTGGTGTTCACACAAAATAATATATTCATCCATCCATTATTCATTTAACAAACACTTTGTTAATGCTTTGTATTGGGGTTATGGTACTACTAGAAAAAGGAAATTAGAGGCAAATGAGACCTATTGTTCCTATTCACATGGATGTATAGTTTAGTGAGGGATATAAAACAAGATCTTACATAAAACTGTGATAAGGAAAGAACAAAGATTCAAGGAGTGTGGAGGGGCTGGAGGGTTATGACAATGGGCCTGGAATTCAGGAAGATTCCACAGAAAAGTAATATCTAAGATTGAATCTAAAATACGAGTAGGGATTAGCCAACTGGAGAACAATAGGAAGAGTGTTTCTGAGAGAGGAAGTAGAATATACAATACAAGATTCTGAACGAAAAGCATGGTGGCCTGAAGGAACAGCTGGGAGGTAGAGTTTTTGTTCAGCATGCACAAGGCCCTAGGTTCCATCCCAGCACCACGAAGGGAAAGAAAGGGAAGAGGGAAAGGAAAGCATGAGAAGGAAGGGGAATAAAAAGGAAGGGAAGGAAGGGGGAAGGGAAGACAGCATGGTGAAGTCCAGTAGCTGAGGGCACTTTGATCTAGAATAGCTATGGAATGGCTTCATCAAGAGAGAGATGTGGAGCAACACCATCACCAGGGGCTTTAGAGATAAGTGAAGGATGATGGGAAAACATTGAGAATCTTCTTGTTTTGTTTTGCTGTGTTCTGGGCACTTTATTATTCATAATAACCACTGCTAATTACTGATGTTTCAATCATATCCGACATTGTGGCACAACTTTACATACATTATCTCACCCAATCTTCAAAACAGAAGAAGATTGTAGCTGTAATTTCTTATAGAAGTAGCTGTAATTACCTACATATGGCCAAATAGGAGACTGAGACTCAGAGACCTAAAATCATTTGCTCAGAACCACATATCTAGAAAGTATAGAAGGTGAAATTTAAACCTAACGTGGTATACACCTTTTCCTTTAAAAAATCATTTTTATCTTTCACCTCTTCATTTTCAAATAGTTTTAGCCTTACAAATAATATTGCAAAAATAATACTTAAAATTTCTTTGAACTCTTCATCCATACTCCCCAAATGTTAACATTTCACATAACTACAGCAAACTGGGAAATTGGCATTCATAAACTATTTATAATTTATTAACCCTTTGTATTCAGCTAGTAGCCCCTTCACTAAATATCTGTTTTTTTCTGGCCCACAGTCCAGTTCAGAATTACATATTGCATTTGGTAAACACTTCTTTGTCTCTTAACCTCAGAAAGTTTCAAGAATTTTTTCTTGGTTTTTTCCAGTTCATTGTATAATTCCCATAAGTAAAATTCAGGTATTTTAGCCCATAGAATCCAGTTTTGACAAAATATGCATTTATGTCACCACCAGCATGACCAAGGTATTGAACGTGGGGCCAGGGCTATAGCTTAGTAGAGCTGTACCTGCCTAGCAAGTGCAAGGTCATGAGTTCAACCCTTAGTACGAGGAGAAAGAAAGATGTTAAATGTTTCACACCCCACAAAGATGTCCTTGTGTCCATTGTAGACAGCTGATACCCTAAGCCAAGCCTGTGGAAGTTGCCTATCACTTTTCTGCCATTACTGTTTTACCTTTTCCACAGTTTTTAAAATAAGTAAAATCGCAATGTGTAGCCTTTGAAATCTGGCCTCTTTCAGTGATCATAATGCATGTAGGAATCATCTGTGCCTGGTGGTGAGGTAAAGGATGATTTGGAAGCCTCACCTGGGCCACTGGATGCTTCATGGTGTCAGATGCTAAAGTAAAGATTGCCAGAGGAAACTCCACTTTAACCAGTTGTCTCCTCCTGTTCTCTTGTCAGGATTTTTTGAAAAAGAGCAATGAGCAGATTGCACAAATTGTGGAGCTGGTGCGTGGGAAGCTGAGCAGTGGAGCTCGACTTACTCTTGGGGCCCTCACAGTCATTGATGTCCACGGTGAGCATGGAGACTTCTCAGGGGTGACTGATTGTCCAGGAATGGCAGCCAGGCTTGCAGCTCAGTTCTTCTGAGTAGAATTACTAAGGGTTTCCTTCTCCATCAGGGAGAACTTCTCCAACTGAGAGTAACTTGAAGGGATGAGGAGAGAGCCAAGGGTAACAGATTCTGTCTCCTCATCTTATCTTTTGCTCTGCCATTCTCAACTCTGCTTCTAGGAACCTTCCAAACAAGGGTCTTACTAAATCTGTGGTGGACGAATCAGTTCTGAGAGTCACCAAGTTGGTGAATGATTTCTTTGGCCCAACCACTGTTCACATTTTTGAATACTCACTAGGTGTCAAGCTTTGTGCTAAGTGCTTGCATTGTCCTGTTTTCATATGCGTTTCACAGATGAAGAATCTGATGCTTAGAGAATAAATGACTTACTGAGAGATACACAGTAAGTAGCAGAGGCTTCTCTGTCAGCTTCCAAATCCAGGAGACTGGAAATGGGCAGTGAAGCAGGAAGGGGGTAGTGTGAGATGATTCCTTCCAGCTCTTCCTTTAAAAAAGAAAGAGGAGGAGAAAAAAACTGAAGTCATAATATAAAATAAACTACTTCTACACTCTTGCTCCGTCATTACCAAGGAAACTAGGGATGGACCAGGCCAGTTACCTAGAAACAGCATCTCTCTTGTTCACGCACCCAACTTCTTATTGGTGTGTTACAACATCTCATTCCCTTGGGGCTGTTGCTCATTTCAGTCCAATCTCACTCATAGAGACTAGCATAAATTCAAAGAGAGACGGAGACAGAGAGGAGAGAGAGAAAAAGAGGGAGGACAGAGACTCAGGAGAGAGAAAAGGGAGAGGGGAAAGAATGTGCTCCTAATAGAGCCACATACTCAGCTGTAGGGTTGATAAATGCAGGCATGGTGACTGCCTAGGTTCCCTCAGACTGGACACTGATTGGGTTCCCAGACATAGTAGGCATGCACATACTGGCACACACACATGCATACATACTGCATGGTGAAGGCAACCCTACTCCACTCTCTTGAGATTCACTTTCCTCTGAGAACTCTCATGTAGACCCCGCTCCAGCCATCACCCTATTGGTTCTCCTAAGAACCTGAAAAGGAATTAAATTCTTCAAGAAGGAAGAGCGTTTGCTATAATATTCTTCAAGGACTCTTAGCTAAAAGGCTTTGGATTTTACAGTGATAAAGAAAATTTTACTCCCAGAGAGGCATAAGCTTACATAAGCATGCCTTTGCAGAGTTGCATTTCTAAGAACCTAATTTCAAGCCCACTGTGCTAGCTGGGAGATCTCAGTAAGCTTTACCTAAAACGTAATGAATAATCTTATAAACCTGTATCCACTTCTCAACTTCAGGGCTCTTGTCACTGTGAGAACATTAAATTAGTTTCACAATCCTATGAAAAAATAGAGAAATCTAGGAATGTATCTCCTAGCTGGCTCCTCAGGCTCCAGCGAGGAAAGAGTGCACCTAACCATGGACTCATGGGACACCTTTCCAGCTGACTATCACCAGCAGGCTGATTGCATTCTCTTAAGACAGTGATAGCCAACCTTTTAGAGCTTTCAATGGTACAAACAGCCCGCTGTGGCATGTGTGCCATGGATTCCCCACCACTGTTCTAGAGAGGCCTAGAACGTGGCTAAGAAGAAGTCTTCTGGGATAATCCTCCAAAAATTGGGGAATAACAGTAGTTTTTAATTATATCTCTGTAAAGTTTTTACATGTTGAACATAGTGTCTCTTTCTGTGTATATATTTATGCTTCATAATTAGTTTTCACAATAATCATAAAAGATAAGTGTTGAGTTGTTCCCATTTTACACATTTTGCAACTGTGAGACAGAGGGCTTGAATAACTTGCCTCAAATCACATAATCAAGCTCGTGGTGGAGGCAATGTGACTTGAAAGGATGCACATTTACTATCTCTGCTTTGCTTTCTGAGAGAAAACAATGTAGCAGATCCTCTGCCCGGCCCCTTGGGAGAAAGCAAAGGCAAACTTCTGGACAGTGTTACCTGCCTGCAGGCTGGGGTGGGCAGTAGGGTGCTAGAGGCTGAAATTGAATGAGAGATAATCTTGATAGCATCCTCTTCTTGCTGAGGAGTCCGCAGAGAAGGGGAATTCTGATGGCTCCATGTGTGTTTCCCTCCTGTGTCCTTATAGCCCGGGATGTGGTGGCCAAGTTAGCTGATGACAAGGTCTCTGACCTGAATGATTTTCAGTGGACCTCACAACTACGCTACTACTGGGAATCAAATGATGTGCATGTACAGATGATCACCACAGAAGCCTTGTATGGGTATGAGTACCTGGGAAACTCCCCACGTCTGGTGATCACACCCCTCACTGATCGCTGCTACAGGTAAACTCTGGGTTTCCCATAGCTAAGGGGACCTCCAGAGGGAAAAGACTCTGGGAAGAAAGATTTCAGGTCTTTTGGGCTTGGTATCCTCTACATTTCAGATTTCAGAGTTCCCCCAATAGTCACCATAGTCCCAGAGGTAGGCATGGAAACTAGACTGTCAGGCTGGAAATGAGAACCTAGGAGGAATCTTAGTACAGAATACTGGTATATGATATGGTACTTAATTAGAAACTTCCACAGTGGCAGAAATCAAAATAGTACCTGAGGACCCCATGTGCAAGAAACAAACAAGGCAGACCAAGGACACAGGCAGGGGGTCCCTAAGCTGTGACCCCAGTCCCATGAAGTGGGATAATCATTCTGCATTCAGAAAAACACTGTATCAATTTTCTTGGAAGTCCTTACAATAGAAACCTGTATTTGTGAACTTTTCCGTGTTATGATGTTCAGATTTTCTTTGATTTTATATTTTATACTATAAAATTAATACTTAAGAATATTTTCTCCTTTCACTTTTTCCTAGTTATGTGATTTCTGTTCAATTTATTCTAGTCATTATTTAATAATTTCCTTTTCAAAATATATTGAATTAAGTATATTTATTATATTCAACATCAATAATAAAGCTACATATCTAGTGGATTGATTACTAGAGTGAAGTAATTAACATATCCATCATCTCACATAGTTATCCATTCCCCACCGTACCCAGTGGCAAAAGCAGCTGTGATCTACTCATTTAGTTAAAATCCCAAATACCACTGTACTATATTAGTTACAGTCCTAATGCATAACCATTTCTTGAACTTGCCTGTGCACCATACATAATATGAAGGGCCCCTAAATCTAATTAGATTTGGGGAATACATATTCAGAAGATTTCCAGATAGTGAGTTAGCTAAAATTATAAATTATACCAAGGGATGTGAAACCAGTTATGTACCAACATCATTAATTTCTAAGATTTATCTTGTACCTACCACATACCAGATGCTGTATTTATTTGCTAAGGATATGAAGTTGAGTCATATATAATTCCTGAACTTAAGAGGTTGTAATTGGTTAGAAGAAATAGATTTATTTTTACTACTCCTTTAGCACTGGTAATGTTTGGAATATAAAGTTTACAAGCAGTTTCATGTTTATTTGGCTCATTTACATATGTATGTATTCCTTTATTTACTTGATCATTCAAACAAGCATATTTATAGTGCTTTCCATGTATTAGGTACTGTCGGTTCTCTGTTTAAAATGCTATGTAAAACATAATTTTTTTCAATGATGATGTATTTATCAGCCGTGTAATCTGGGGGAATTTTCTAAAATATGTGTCAAAATTAACACAGAGCCAGTTTCTTTCCTGCATCTTGGGATTTAGGCATCGAGTTCCTGTTTTCATCCCTTTAGGACACTGATGGGTGCTTTGAAGCTGAACCTTGGGGGAGCTCCTGAGGGCCCCGCTGGAACAGGCAAGACAGAGACCACCAAAGATCTGGCCAAAGCTTTGGCCAAACAGGTGAGGAACTGTCATTCATTGCTACCATCTCTTCTCAACCATCTTTGGACCTCTGTCAGGAAATTGAGCATGAATTTCAGGATGATTCAGTGTGGAGTGGAGCCCCTATATATTCTTTTTTAAAAGAGAAGAGCCCTACCCCTGTTCAGTGGTGCTGGGTGATTCACAGGTGTTAGAATCCACCCTCAGTGGTGCCCATGTCTTCCCTCTTTCTAGTGTGTGGTCTTCAACTGCTCGGACGGCTTGGATTACAAGGCCATGGGGAAGTTCTTCAAGGGGCTGGCACAGGCTGGAGCATGGGCCTGTTTTGATGAGTTCAACCGGATTGAGGTAACTCTGCTTGTAGGCTGCAGAACAGAGGGGTTAGACAAGAAGAGGCCTTTTTCTGCCCTCTCAGCTTCATAATGACAGGGCCATGTCTTCTCTGCTGTCCCTACATAACTGATACTTAATGAACTGAACACAAACATCTACAAGGAGTCAGGATCCATATTTTATTCATGCATCCCCACCTCCCATTCACATTAACTCATTCTCTGACTCATTCAGAAATGTACTGAGTAACTATTTACTGTATATTAGCAACTTTGCATCTGCTCATAATACAGAAACAAGTAAGAAATGATCTTACTCTCTAGTAAAAGGAATAAAAACTAAATGAAACAAATACAATATAAGAAAAATCTATGGTAGTGTTACAGGAAACACCACAAAAGGGTGAGTGATTAATGCTATTTGGGCAGAGTATGAAGATCAATAAATGTAAATATGAGGTTTGAGTCCATAAATACTAAATACCGTTTATGCACCAAATACCATGCCCAGTGTTAAATTTCCACACACTGTAAACTACACATGCACACACACACAGACACACACCTTTTTCCAAAATTTGTGTTCCTACTTTTAAGTATGGAAGTCTGGGTTCTCAGGTGATTGGATTCTTTCTTTGCTAAACAAGAGGAACCTGTCAGAGCTCATGCTAGCTGGGCTTCTCATTGCAGGTAGAGGTGTTATCTGTGGTAGCCCAGCAGATACTCAGCATTCAACAAGCTATTGTCCGGAAGCTGAAGACATTCATCTTTGAAGGTACTGAGCTCTCTCTGAACCCAACCTGTGCTGTCTTCATCACCATGAACCCTGGTTATGCCGGCAGGGCCGAACTGCCAGACAACCTCAAGGTAAATGAGAATGTGTATGTCTAAATGCCTGGTATACTTGATAGTACAGAAACTTTTGAAGGTTCCCACCCAAGGGTCTCATAGAGAAACCCAAAAGTAGGAACAGTTGGCATTTTTCAAGTTGTGAGAAGTAATAATAGAATATCAATGCTAAAAGTTAGTATTTGGCCCCCAAACATAGCCACTTCCCTTGAAAGGTCTCATGGAGAAGGAAGGATTTATTATTCATGACTGATGGCAAATAGAAAACAATGAACACTAAAAGAAGAGTCACTGTGGGTAAAACAGGCAGTATGAACCAGGGCTTCTTGTGAATGCCTCATTCAGAGGCAGGAGCCATTTTTTAGCTCTGGCCTACAATTGCTAAGCAGGGATCATCAAATATTCTCATTTTCCTGGGAGAATCAGGAAGTTTGAATTATTAAATGAAATCTGATTTTAGATGCTGACTCAATCTGTAAAAGTTACTGTAGCATGAAGTAGATCTACTCACAAGAGAAAATCAAAATGCAGTATAGAGAACTGTGGCAAACCTGGGCTAGACCACTAGGAGCTCCCCATTGATTATGTAGCTGCTTAACTTTTAAGTAGTTTCCAAACCAAACAGACTGTTCCTACCAACTGGAGTGATAGCAGGAGTGCGTGTTTTTCCTCAGTGCCGACTGCAGATCTGCCTTAGGTTACAGCCCAATTAGTAGGCATTGGATCTGCTGGTAGGAGAAGAAAGAAAATGTATCTGAAGAAGAAAAGGCCAGCCGGGCTATAGAGATGGCCCTAGCTGACCTTAGGGTGCTGCTTTCCTGGAAGGCAAAAATACAAAGGACATAAAATGGGCAGGTCTCCTCCTATGGGAAGAACACCCTCCTATGCACATCCAGATGCATAAAAAGATTGACCAAAGAAAGACTTCTAGACCTGCTTCTTGATTGACTTTTGTGTTAATATATTGCTCTATCCTGTTGGATAAAAGTGATTAAAAAAAAGACACAGCCACCTCCACTGACCTCAACACATGATACTCCTCCTGCTAGAGATGCATTCTGATTACTGCCTTAGAACCTTGTTCAATGAGACAACTTTTCTTCCTATGAACAGAAGAGAGTCAGGAGATCCATCAAATACTGCTTCCCTGTAGGTCAACATAGGCCAATGCATGCCAAAGTAAAACTTGGTCAAATTAAGTTCTATCTGACTGGAGGTTCTCTTGATGTATAATGATCTTTTTTTGCTAAATGACTTTGAATATCTATATTGAACATGGGGAGGCTCTAAGGGCTGAATAAGCATCATTTCGACATAGGAGAAACAGTACTGGGACACTGACACATAGGGCCTTACATGCACAAGAGACCTGCTGTAATAGCACGTACCTGAAAAGGGTCAGTGCAAAGTTTATCTGTCCATTGAAAATAGTCCCCCTGCATTAGCTTAGCCTCTGGTGCTCCTTTCCTTGATTGTCACTGGAGTAGCCTAAATGATCAGATACTTTCTTTTGCCTCTATAGATGTTTCCCATTCTGTGTTTCAACGGGTTCTGATTGCTTCTTTTCTAGGCCTTATTCCGGACAGTAGCCATGATGGTACCAGATTATGCCCTCATTGGAGAGATCTCCCTCTACTCCATGGGGTTCCTAGACTCCAGAAGGTATGTTATACTGGTTTTCTAGTGAGTTCTAAAAGTCTTTACAGTGTGGATTTTTGTGTGTTAGATGCAAGGTGAATTACTCATTAGAAGAGAAGAGAAAAACTTGAGAAACTTGCTTTCTATCACTTGCTGATCTGAGAACAGTACCTTGACTTTGCTCTGACATCATTCCTAACTGAGAAATGGCCCGGATGCCCAAGAAAGGGCCTCTGTCTTCCCTAAACTTCATTAAAGAAGGTCACCACTCGTATCTTCCCCACTTCTCACTATAAGACATCCACACATTCATTGTTAAATGGTTTAAGGGAAGACTATAAAACATGAAATTCAAAGTTGAAAAGAAAAAAATTAATACTATCTAATTTATCAGTTTAATTGAATAATTCTCATTATGGCATTTACTGACTCTGGGTTAGTTATAACATTTACTGATCAATTGGGTCATTTCTCACTTTAATATTATGTAGTTTTCCAATGTGCACACACACCATTATGTTTATGTGTATATGTGCACATCTAACACACATTTCATAGTTATGAAAATGGCTTTTATGGATATATTCCAAATTTTACACTTTTATTTTATGTTGTCTTTTCCATAATCAACCTTGGGGGGTCACAGTAGAGATCTCCACAAGTAAACAAGTAGATGTTCTTATTTGTAATCCATGAGGTTGCAGAAATTCTCAGTAGAATGTGTTACCTGTCCGAGGCCAAGAGGCTTCCGCCATCAGATAAGCTTTAGTTTATCATATCAGTGGTAAGCCTGGATTACATTTGTTTGCCAATTCAATTCTTTTATCTATTCAGTTTTCAAACCTTTACTCATTGTTGCTGGGGGATGACACAGAGTCTTTGTTTTTAAAGTCAATCAGTTTTGTAAAAGGATCTCCCTAACAGAAATACATAGTAATACATTATTTAGAGCAACCCTGACCCCCACATCCCAGTGGCTTGGCATAACAAGAGTTTGTTTTCACTCAGTAGAAACCCAAAACAAGTGCTTATGATTAGAAGTGGTTTTTCCCCAAAATATGGCTGCAGGACCCAGGACACTTATATGTCACAGCTGCAACAGAAGATGTAGAGAATCTCGAGGAGGAGATTTTAGTGGCATATGTAACTCACACTTCATTGTCTAGAACGCAGTAGCGTGGCCTACCCGAACTGCATGTGAGGCTTTGAAGTATGGGCAAGCCGTGTGTCCAGGAAGAATAAGAAATTGACGTGGACAAAAGTATATATGTGTTATATGCTGAGTATGTTACATTTTAAATTGATTTTTCTCAAAAAAGTAAAACAGACATTGAACAAAATTATAATGTTACAGAATTGGAAAAAGTAAGTATCCCTTCAGTAACCCTTAGTCCCCATTCTTTAGGGATTAACATTGTTAATAGTTTGATAGATTCTCCCTACTGCATGTGTATATACTTATGTGCACATCCACTCCTATGTACATGAGAACTTATCATGTCACTTTATACATGCTACCTGCTATACATATGTGTGCACTTTTTAATCCTAACTTTGAAAGATCTATGTTTCCTTAGTTTATTATGCTAACTCTATTAAAAGACTCTAGTGACAGGCCCAGTCCATCCAGTCTGTGGGTTCTGAAGGCACAGGGACAGGATCTGCAGACGTGTCTTTGTCCTCCTAGTCTCGCCCAGAAGATCGTGGCAACGTACCGCCTTTGCTCTGAGCAGCTATCCTCACAGCATCACTATGACTACGGTATGCGGGCTGTCAAGTCTGTGCTCACAGCTGCCGGCAACCTGAAGCTCAAGTACCCCCAGGAAAATGAGAGCGTCTTGCTGCTACGGGCCTTGCTGGATGTCAACCTGGCCAAGTTCCTAGCTCAAGACGTTCCTCTGTTTGAGGTATGAAGTAGGTTGAGATCTTGGTTAAGGATGTAGGCTCAGCTGCTAAAGAGAAAATGTTTTCTTTGGCGCTGTCTGCATGTCTTCTATCTTTTGACAATCTGTCTTCTCTTATTCAAGCCACCATTTCTGTGGCCTCATTCTGTCCTTCCAGATGTTAAATGATAATGGTAATAACAAACATCCATGTCTAGTTCCCAATTTTAATTTTTTTTTTAAGACAGAGTCTCATTTTGTAGTGAAGGTTGGCTGTACACTCATTATGTAGCCCAGGCCCGCCCCAAACTCACAGCAGTCCTCCTGCCTCTGCCTTCCAAGTACTGGGATCACAGGCGTGAGACACCATGCCTGGCATTCCCAATTTTAATTTTAAAAATGGTTTTACTGCTAAAATAGTATTCACTATTGAGTTTGGGTGGTGTCTTTATCTAATGTAATTAGTTTTCCTAATTGGTTTAATGCCTATCTTCCTTACCAGCTCTGAGCTCCATGACGGTAGAAACCATGACCATCCTTATTACAGTGACTAGAAAATACTACTATGAATTCATCAAATATTTCCTGGCATTTAAAATTATTTGGAAATTAAGAATAATAGACAGTGGTGACTTGTAGTTTTACATGAGTTTTGATGCAAGCAAACAAACTTTGGGTGTTTTCAAACTCTCAAATAAGAGATCTTATTTTAGGAAAATATTAGATTATCTACCTGATACCTGAGCCTGTATCTGTTTAATTCTTGTTAACAGGGAATTATATCAGATTTGTTTCCGGGGGTTGTTCTTCCAAAGCCAGACTATGAAGTTTTTCTTGAAGCCCTGAATGATAACATCAAAAAGATGAATCTCCAGGCAGTACCTTGGTTTATCGGGAAAATTATCCAGGTCAGTTTCTTGTATCTGTATGGGAACATGCCTGTTCTAGTGAAGATGAAACTAGGAAGTCCTCAGTAAAATGTGACTGGACTGGCTGCAGCCAGAGGCGCCTGAGGAGATGAAACTACTTCAGTTTTGTTCTTAGGAATTGAAATTTAAAATCCAACAGTATTTCCATAGCTATCTTCCTTAGAGTTTCTTTTTTCATTTGAAAATGAAATAAAGCCTGTAGGGGCATTGAACTTTGAATCAGTCAGGACTTTTGTCTATTCCAGGCGGCAGAAATCCAACTCAAATCACCTTAATCAATAAATACAAGTGTATTTACTCACCTAATTTAGAAAGTACAGGGATGTATTGTTGACCTTAGACATAGCAGGCTCCAAATTTTTTGGCAGTGTCCTAAGAAACCCTCCTGTCATCATTTGAGTACTTCCTCCCTTTGTATTAAAACTTCATTCTCAGGTACCCATTCCTTCTTCCAGTAACCTTAGGCTTACAGTGTCTCAGGTATAAGCCCAGAAGAAAAAAAGAGCATCCCCTTCAACGTGGCTCCAGCACCAGGGATGTAGCTCAGTGGTACCATGTGTACCTTGCAAGTACAAGGTCCTGAGTTTGATCCCTGGTACTACAAAGAAGAAAAAAATAACAAAACACACAATAAAGTGGCTCCAGCAGAAGTGTTAGAGTCAGCTTTGAATAGTTCTGGTAAAGTCACATGACCATCTCTGAGCTGATTACAGAGAAAAGATCTGGATCATAACCAAGTAGAGATAGAGTCACCCTGACCCAAGTCAGCCCCATCTCACAGGTGCTGGCTCCTCAGGGAAAATCAGGGTGCTGTTATCAAGAGTCAACTAAAAGGATGATGGGTTGGGAAATCACAGATATATCTATAGTACTGACCTTGGAGACACCCATGAAGTTTCATGCTAATCTCAGTGTTCCCTCTCTAGGATTGCCTCTATGCAGAACTAACTTACAGTGATATAAGCCTAAGTGTATAATACATTCTTTATAGAATCACAAGCCAACTGACCCATATGACCCAGTCTTTAAAAGGACACTTGAGTCCAGAGAAGAAAAAGATATTAGTTTAATACAGACCTAGGTTCAAGACTCACTCCCCTGAGTTTTTTGTTGAGAGTTGGAGTAAATTACTTATTATCTCTGAGCCTTAGTTTTTCCCTCTGTAAAATGAAGAGAGTAAAACCTTCCCCACAATTTTAAGAGAGTAGGTATGGAAAATGCTGTGTACAGTCCTTGATACTGTGCCCTTATTGTCCTTCTTATCTCCTTAGCCATCAGCATCATCATCAATATTTGTCATTTCACAAAGTCATCCTGTAAGTTGGAATAAACGGGTTGGACTCAGGTCCCCAGGTTCTGAGATCAGACTGTCTGTGTTAAAAATAATTATATATAATCCTCCTCCACATGAGCTCCTTTTTAATATACTTCATCTAACCTAATGCTGAATCCTAGTTCATTTGCTGAATGTTGCA
The DNA here is from genome assembly GCA_004026965.1 of Petromus typicus. Taxonomy (NCBI): domain Eukaryota; kingdom Metazoa; phylum Chordata; class Mammalia; order Rodentia; family Petromuridae; genus Petromus; species Petromus typicus. The sequence goes on from PVIR01000385.1 coordinate 51,303, forward strand.
GACTAAAATCACCCTTTAACTAGGCGTGAGATTTTATTTCCAATATTTTGTTATGAAATATGTCAAACTGCAGAAAAATTAAATATGTTAGAATATATCTATGTACCCACCACCAGGATTTTACAATTAACATTTTATAATATTTGCTTTATCACTTATCTATCGATCCATCTACTAGCCCATCTGTTCATCCATTTGTCTATCTGTCCATCCATCTATTCATCTTTTTTGTGTACTTTGAAGTCACTTGTTGACCTACAGATAAACTTTTATATAGGTTAGTTCTAATTTTCAAAAACAAAAAACTAATGTTTTTGATACCTGGAACTACCTGTATTTTGATGTTTTGATAGTTTCAAAGTGTGAAAGGGAAAAGCTGAGCGGCTGCTGAGTCTCTCTCTGTTGCCTTCCTCTCATTTCTGATCTGTAGTTGACTTCATTCACCTCTGTGCAGTCTGAAACATCTTCCAAACCTAGATGGTTGATAAGCTGTTGTTCTTACTGGGCTCTGTCTGCAGCATCTAGACATCTGGCACAGAGTGGGTGCCTGATGTATTTTCTGGATAACATATGTCCCTTCCTCTACTACCCCCACTGTCACTACCCTACTATTCATTGACACCCTCCTTATTGCTCACATGCAAGGTGAAAAATGATCAGAACTTGATATTAAAAGATTTATTTCTCTGAAAGACCCACAATTAAAAGGAAGGCACAAATTTTCACATTAATACAAATGACCAAAATGTTTTTTTCAACAATTATAAGTTACTTATTACAGACAAAAATGAATATTCAGAAAATTCGCTATATAGCTATATACTTATTTCCACGTGACTAGATTCTCAGGGGTAGGGACTAACATTACATGGACTGTTGTTAATATCTTCCAGCACAGAGCTTGGTTTAGAAAATGCATTTTCTTCTACTAAGAGTTCCAATCAAGTCAAAGCAGCAATTTTAGGCCTCTAGAGTGGAAGTTTCCAATACAAATACAGTTGCTAAAATGATCACTTCCAGTCTGGGCATGGTGTTGCATGCCTGCTTGTAATCTGAGCACTTGGGAGGCTGAGTGAGGCAGGAGGATCACTTTGAGTTCAAGACTAGCCTGGGCTACATAGTGAGAACCTGTCTAAAAAAAAAGAAAAAGCATAAAATGTTCGCTTCCTTTTAAAAAGTAAATGGTATTATAATAAATTATTGTGGATGACACCGTGTGATAGAACACCAGAAGTAATTCTTCTTTACTGTTGGTACACGTAATATAATCTCTCTCTATCCTTCTTTTCTTCTACCTCTTCTAAACTCTAGTTACCATCATTCTACTCTCTAATTCTAGAGAGACCACAGAAATGATAAATGTTTGAGGGTATAGAAAGGTTAATTGTAGTCACCCTGATTTGATCATTACACGTTGTATATGTGTGTTGAGTATCCTATTGTACTCCATAAATACGTACAAATACTATGTGTCAATTCAAAATTTTAAAAAGAAAGTGGCAATGATGTAATGAAGAGACTAGAAACATTGAAGCCAGAAAGTCCCATGTCCAAATCCTAGCTCCATCCCTGAGAGGCCTGGGTAAGCTTCTTAACCTCCCTTTCATTTGGGGTTCTCATTGTGGAAAGTGGTTCATGATGCCTAGCAGAGGAAATGAATGACTGGGACAACAATTTGATGCTTAGCACATAAATAGGTGAAAAAAATAACATCTCCTATCCTTAAATAATCTGAGACACACACATATTTATTTATCCAGGAGATATTTAAACAATAGATCACTAAAGGGATAAAGTTCACCAAAGTTAGAAGTGTCTGTGAAAATTGCATTTCAACCCCTCATTCCTCATTGACTTCTAACCTACAGTGTGGAGAGGTTTGCAATGACTAACTTCCATGATATCTCCTCCCAGATTTATGAGATGATGCTGGTGAGACATGGCTATATGATTGTTGGAGACCCCATGGGAGGCAAGACATCTGCTTATAAGGTGTTGGCTGCAGCTCTGGGTGATTTATATGCAGGTAAAGCTCACATCCCTGGTTTCCCGGGTGGGCAAGAATCCTACTCTGTCAGCTGGCTCCATGGAGATAATGCCAGGCTGTGAGTTTTGCCAGCCCTGAATCATGACGTCAGAACTAGAAATAGAACATGGCCCAGATGTCTGCAGACAGACAATAAAGGGTAGGGGGATGAGAGCTTCTAACAAGGGACTTAGGTGCATGTCATTAAAGCTGGAGGAATTTCTCAATTGCTCAACAGCGGTTTCTACAACCGTTCCCCAGTGGAGGAAAAAATAACAACAGAATCCTTCATTGGCCTAAACAGAATTAGTCCAAAAGCAATTCATGACATGGTTCCTTTCCTTTCTTTTTCCCCTTTCCTTTTCCTCCCCTCCCCTTGCGTTCCTCCCCCCCTTCCTTTCCCATTTTTTTTCTACCTACTCTTCTCCCATTTTTCTTTGTTTCCCTTTCCTTTCTCTCCTTTCTCTCTGTCCCTGTTTCCTTTCTTCCTTTCCAGGTTGAGGATAAGAACTCATACTTTTGAATCAGACGCAAACTTGGACAAATAACTAGACCTCTCTTATCCTTTGTTTTCCCAGTTGTAAATTGGGATTGTTGTAAGAATTAAATGAGATTATGAAGTAAATAACTTAGCATGATACATTCCCAACAAAGAGAAGCAATGTTTGTTGCCAAAGAATCAGTTTTTTAATTTATTTGCTTATCTCAGTATAATATGCAAACCTGTAGTTTTGAAAAATAGTCCTATGATGTATATGTTTGCAAATTATTTCAAGTGCTTTGCTTAAAACTGTTTTCTAATGATATTTGATAATTAAATTGCCTTTGATTTTTTGAAATTTTGTTTTGGGGCTAACAACCTTAATAGCTAATTTGGCATTTCAAATTTAAGTATAAAATAATTTTGGCATTCGAATACAATTAAAGAAATTAAAGAAAAGGAAGGCTAAATCGCTGATTTTTGCCTCAGAATTCTGAAGCAATCATTATTTAGTGCATGGCTCTCTAACTTTGAAGAATAAAAGTGTCATTTTCTGTTATTAAATACGATGCTGTGCTATCTGTCAGCCCAATATGTGCTTCTCAACGGACAAATGACACTTATCAAGCACTTAAGAGAAGAATTTCACGGGCTGAACTAGCCCTTCAAATAGAGAAAATAACCATCGTTTTCCAGAATCAGCTCTTTCATTATGGCAAGCCAAAGCTAAAGTTCTTACAGTGACTATAACAGCAGGGTAAATAAAAAGTCATTTGTCTTCTTTCCTCCTGGGTGTGTGTGTGTGTATGCGCACATGCACGCGCGCGCACATGTTTGTAAGGTGGTGAAGACCAAACCCAGGACCTCGTACATGCTAAGCAAGTGCACTACCACTGAGCTAGACTCCAGTTCAACATCTCTCTTCTTTAATTCTTGAGGTTTTTTGGGGGTCCATTCAGATTTCTTTAGTCCTAGATCTAAGCAGCACATTTGCCCCTCTGGAAATCAGAGTCAGAAGAAAGTAAAGTGAAACACTAATGACTAAATAACGCAACAATTTAAGATATAACCTACTTGTTTATAAAGATTGAGCATGTATTTTATAGACTGTCCTTGGATCACATCTTGGAAAAGACTGGTTGGTCTTAGGGATGGCATTATGTTTTGTCTAACATTCTGGTCTCACCAGAGCCTTTATAAATGGTGTTTATAACCCAGCCAACCAGATGGAGGAGTTTGCTGTGGAATATAAGATCATCAATCCCAAGGCTATCACAATGGGGCAGCTGTATGGATGCTTTGACCCAGTGAGCCATGAGTGGACAGATGGTGTCCTAGCCAATGCTTTCCGGGAGCAAGCATCTTCAACGACTGATGACCGCAAGTGGATTATATTTGATGGACCAGTAGATGCTGTTTGGATTGAAAATATGAACACTGTCCTGGATGATAATAAGAAGGTAGTCCTGAGTCCTTAGCTTTCTTGTGGGTGGGGTATAAGCTGCTTTACTGAAATGAGTGGTTAGCAGTGAGTTAAGGGAAACAGCTCCTTGGTTTGTAGGGCCACAGGTATGGGGAAGGTAGTAGGAAGAGGTAACTGAATTTGTTTGGACTTTTAAAGTTGTAAACTTATTTCAGTGGTTTTTCTCCTGGAACATACTTACCTTTACTAAGAATATATAGTTTACATTTAGAAATAAAATTTTCATTTTTTTCCTGGTACACATTTACAGTACTCAGTTTTTTATAGTTACAAGAATTATTCCTTTATATTCTCTATTAATACTAAGTAAGTTATTATGAAAATTTAGTTGGTGTCAGTTATGCTGAATGAAAACAAAGAAACAGATTTTATACAAATTTATATTATATAAAAGAGAAGCACAAGAGCCAGCAAAAAATAGTGAAAACTTATTATATCCAAGCACCAGATTAAATAATTTCCATCCATCGTCCCTGAATCTATAAAGTAAGTATTGCCATACCCATTTTATAGATAGGGAAAATGAGAAACAGCACATAACTTTGAGAACACTACATGGCAGACAGGTAGATTCAAACCCCATCTTTCTACTCTTGTGCTCATGATTGTTCCTAGTATGCTTTCTGCCTACCCAAAATGAGAACCAAACTGAAAGAATGCCCAAAGAGGGGGCCAGGGATTTAGCTCAGTGGTTCTGGCATCTGCCTGCCAAACGCAAGGTCCCGAGTTCAATCCCCAGTAAGCACATACTCCAATGCCAAGCATGGTAATTCAGACCTATCAGCGATCAGTACCACACACCACAATGCTAAACGTGGTTCATGCCTGTTATCCCAGCACTCAGGGAGACGGGGAGACAGAGGCAGGAGGACTGCTGTGAGTTTAAGGCTTTCCTGGGCTACATAGTGAGCTCAGGACCAACCTGAACTACAAAAGCAAGACCTTGTCTCGAAAGGAAGGAAGGAAGGAAGAAAGAAAGGAAAGAAAGAGAGAAAGAAAGGAAAGAAAGAGAGAAAGAAGGAAGAAAGGAAGAGGAAAGAAAAGAGAGTGAAGAGAGAGAGAGACAGAAAGAAAGAGAAAAAAAGAAAGAGAAAGAAAGGAAGAAAGAGAGAGAGAGAGAGAGAGAAAGAGAGAGAGAAACAAGGAAAAAAGAGAGAGAGAAAGAATGCCCAAAGACAAATGAAGACTCAAGGAAGGGTTTAAATTCTTTACACAACACCTTTTCTTCCATTGCACTCCTGTCCAAGAGTGAGTATTTTCATGTTTTATGATGTGACATTCTTGTTCTTGCGTCCACATTGGCAAAGGCAAGTGGTATCCTAAGCAGATATTTCAAGGCTTCCCTAAGAGTTTAAGCTGTTTCTGCAGAGATATGCCTGCGAAACACCAGGACTTCCTGTAGTCTTTGATTCCATTCTAAAAGGGATTTATGGAGAGATTCTTGTCACTCCAAATATGAATTTGTCCATGTGGGTTTCAAAAGAGAGACTTTCTTTTCCTCTTTCTTTCTCTCTTAGTTTACAAATAAAATCATATGTACTTAAGGTGCACAATACTGTCTTTTGAGGTACATATACATTGTTAAATGATGACTATAGTGAAGCTTATTAACATACCATCACCTCACATACTTGTAGCAATGTTTAATTTCCTCTGTTTAGAAATATTTTGTAATACTACATGTTAACAAATATTTTAAAACAGGAAGAAAAATATGCTAATCACTTCACAGAGGGACAGGACCAAAAAAAAACCTTGCATAGTAATGATAATTTCTCAGTTCTTCATCTAAAATTGAAATTCAGTGATGTCTTGTTCTTTACCTCGATAACAACCCCTTTCTATTTTACTTTTTCTCCAGGGAAATTTTTAGTACTGTATATTTGGTTTATCATGCTTCCTCCAACAGAATGTAAACCCCAAGAAGACAGAGATTTTTTTTTTCCTGTTTTATCTTGTGTACCAATAGCAATACACATAGTGGGTGCTCAAGAAATCTTTGTGAAATTCATTCAAACCACTTTTGTTTGCCCTGAGATCTTTCATTTGCAGTTGGAATTTAACCTCTGTGTGCACAACCCACCTTTTGCACTTGCAGTTGTGCTTAATGAGTGGAGAAATTATCCAGATGAGTCCCAAAATGAGCCTGATCTTTGAGCCAGCTGACCTGGAGCAGGCATCCCCTGCCACCGTGAGCCGGTAGGTCACCCTGTGCTGCTTCCTTGAGGGAAAGTGTGGTCCCATTGGGCCTAGCAGGAGGAGCTCTAAACTACAGATACAATGAGCCCTAGAAAATTAACTACAATATTTGTTGTTCACTTAGATTTGTCATAAAATATAGTGCTCAGTCCAGTGCCGATGGGTGTCTAAAATCAAGCAAGAGCTTCACATTAGCTCTGAAAGTTGAACCTCTCTTTGCCCCTAACCCAGCAATTCTGCTTTCTGGGATGTGTCCAAAAAACTTTTATCTATGAACAATAAGAGAACTATAAAGAATATTCATAGAAGTATGACTCACAATAACAAATAGTTAAAAATAGCCTATTAAACAGGAGTGGATTAATAGTACAAAGTAGTTGAATTTTATAATAGTTACACTCTGTGTAAAACAAATAACCTGTATTCACTACAGTTATGTGGGTAAATCATAGTAAACATAGGGTTAAATCTTCATGTTTAAATCTTCTTAACCCTAAGCCAAAAATATGACCTACAGCATGGGACCTCCTTTTAAATTGTTTAAAACAACCAGATTAAAATCTAGAAACATTTTAGGAGCATACAGAATGCTGTAAAACTATCTAAGAAGGAAAGAAATCAAGATTCAATATGATATTGGGCTGGAGATTTAGCTCAGTGGTTCCGGCATCTGCCTGGCAAGCATAAGGTCCCAAGTTTGGGTTCAATCCCTGGTACCACATACCACAATACTGGGTATGAATGCTCACACCTGTAACCCCAGCACTCAAGAGGCAGAGGCAGGAGGATTACTGTGAGTTTGAGACTAGCCTGGGATACCTAATGAGTTCAGGGCCAACCTGAACTACAAAGCCAGACCCTGTCTCAAAAAACTAAACTAAAAAAAAAAAAAATGATGCTATATTACCTCAGAGGGGGAAACCCAGAGGAATAGGCTAAGGAGCATGATATGGTAAGTTGAAGGGTATTGCCCAGGTCCATTTAAAGGCTAAAAGAGTGTATGACATATGGTAAATGTATTAGCAGTATTAGCAACAAATAAAAGAGCACTGAAACCTATTCTTTTTGTACTTCCCAGATGTGGGATGATCTACATGGAGCCCCATCAGCTAGGCTGGAAGCCCTTGAAAGATTCATACATGGACACCTTACCCTCCACCCTTACTGAGGAGCACAGGGAATTGGTGAGACCTGGCCCCTTCTCCTTCCATCCTCATTTCCCTACTCATCTCAAAGACCTTTTAGACCTATCTTCACCTTCATAATTCCAGAAAGCAAGAAGGGCCAGGGAATTCCCTGCCCATCCCTAGTTATCTTATTTTCTGGCTGCCTGCCATTTTTCCATCTTTCTGTGTGTGGTTGGGATGGGGTGATACAGTCAGTCTCCTCCTTCTGCCTTTCTATCAACCTTAATGTACTGCAGAGTGAAAGTCACAAAGTACAACAAAAGTTTTTTTAAAACTATAAAATAAAAGTAGAATAATAGTCAAGTAATTTAAAAAATGAAATAGGGTGAGAAGCAAAAACAAAAATCACCATGTATCCAAATAAGCATATATGTGTATGTAATACATAAGGCAAATTACTAAGAATGAGCACTCTGCACTTCCTATGGCCATTTTATGCAGGGATATTACCTTACAAATCCCTGACAGTCATTTGTCAATCAGTTGCTTGGAATTCCTAATTTTTTTCTTTTATTAAAAACAGAATAAGATACAGTAGCTGGCTCCTAAGTTTATTTCATGCATCCAGAGTATTTCCAGGGATGTGGAGTTAGCTCAGTGGTTCTGGCGCCTGTCTTGCAAGTGCAAGGACCCAGGTTTGATCCTTGGTAACCACATACCATACTGGGAGTGGAGACTCACGCCCAACAGCAACCAGTACCACATACCACAGTGCCGGGCATGGTGGCTCACGCCTGTAATCCCAGCGCTTGGGAGGCAGAGGCAGGAGGATTGCTGTGATGTGAGTTGGAGGCTGAGCTCAGGGCCAGCCTGAACCACAAAGCGAGACCCTGTCTCAAAAAACCTTAAAAAAAAAAAACAGAGTATTTCCAGCTTTGGGAAGTGGAAAAGGAGTGGGGAACTTGAGTTAACATAGCCTGTGAGCTGTGCGGTCTTCAGGCCGTTGAGAAGGCAGGGCAGGATTGTGGGGGATTATGAGCCTTCTCCAGTGCACCTGCCCTCAAAAGACCTCATCATTCTGCCATCATTTCGAGCCTATGGAGATGGGCCCAGCTCTTGGGTGTCAGTTCCCTTTTTGATAATGTCTACAAATCTCATGTATCTTGCTCTTCCCAGGTCAATGACATGTTCATGTGGCTTGTCCAGCCCTGCCTGGAATTTGTTCACCATCAGTGTAAATTTGTGGTCCAGTCATCCCCCATCCACCTGGCCTTCTCAATGATGAGACTATACTCCTGTTTGCTCGGTACGTGACACCCATGATTCTTAAGCCACACGGGTGTTGGGTATGCTTTGATTCTTCTGCTGTCACCCTGTGTTTATCTCCCTTGAGTTGTAAGAGAACTACCCATAGTATTTGGGCAAAAAGAAGGAATCTTTTGAGTTGTGTAGATAATGGTGTTTGATGAAAGAATACATCTGTGTTATCTTGATTTGATATTGAATTTTTGTTGGTGTTCTTATGCAAACTATCCGTCCTCTGCCCAAGGTTCATCATCCACACAACAGAGTAATAGGTCCTGTGCCACTTCACTTCACACAGATGTCCTTGAAGGAAAGGAATTTAGATGATATGTATGAATATATCTCAGAAAAAATATTATAAAATCTATAAAAGAATTTTTTCCATGTTGTATAAGTACCACATGCTAACTGATTACTGGAGCTCGGTGGAAATTTTCCTATATTAAAAAAATTTATGTTGCACAAATCTGAATTCACTAAACACATAGCTACACTACAAGAGCTGCAAAACTAGTGAACATCATCAGAACATTTAAAATAATGGTTCTGTGATTTATTTATTCCCCAAGTTAAAATCATACACCACTAGAACTATTTCACATAAATCAAATTTCACTGAGTTTTACCGCAAAAGATAATATGTGTCCATTTGGAGAACTTCTGTTGGATGCCATTTTTTCAAGATGGCGAATAACTATTACTCAAGATGAACTTCTTTATGACTTCTGTTACATGTACTGTTACATATATATTTTTTTCTCAGCTCATTTCTTTCTAAATCATTGTACTTATGGATAAAAATAAGTAATTTGACAAAGAGTTAAGTGGAGAATTTCTACATATCATTTAATTTTGAAATTGTACATTTTGAGGCCTTTTCTTCACAAGCACACCAGTTATACAAATAATGCCTTGTTTGCATTTTTATTTGTAAGCTCTGTCTTCCGTCTCCTAGAAAAAAAACAAAACAAAAAAAACACCAGCATGGGAAACAGATACATTATTTCCGGCCCTGAGTGAATACATCCTTCCCTTCCCTCATCTGTAGCTATGACACCTCTCAGAAATGCTCAGATGCACACAACTGCTAAAGCTGGGAACTGGGTTTAAATGCACATGCAGCTGTTATCAGAACTCTAATTTTATATTGTCAGTATTAAAATGCAGTAGCATTATAGCTGTGATTAACAAGGCTTTAACATAAGGAACACTAAGTACAGTTTTAGCTCTTTATTTTGAAATAATTTTAGACCTAGAGAGAAATCGAGAAAAGAGTACACAGACCCTTCACCTGCCCTCAACATCTTACATAACCAAGGTACAATTATCAGAACAAAGACACTAACATTGGTATTATATTCTTAAAGAGACTATATACTTTGCTTAAATGTTACCAGTTTTTCCACAAACTTCTTCTTTGTGTTTTGGGATCCAGTGCAAAATGCTATATTGTGTTTGATTGTCATATCTCCATAATTTCCTCCATCTATGGCAGCTTGTCAGTCTTTCCTTGTCTTTTTTTTTTTTTTTTTTTTTTTTTTTTTTTTTTTTTTTTTTTTTTTTTTTTTTTTTTTTTTTGCGACAGGGTCTCGCTTTGTAGTTCAGGCTGGCTCCTGAGCTCAGCCTCAAACTCATATCACAGCAATCCTCCTGCCTCTGCCTCCCGATTGCTGGGATTACAAGCGTGAGCCACCACGCCCGGCACTGTGAAATGTAGTACTGGTTGCTGCTGGGCGTGAGTCTTCACGCCCAGTATGGTATGTGGTTACTGGGGATCAAACCGAGGCCCTTGCGCTTGCAAGACAGGCACCGGAACCACTGAGCTAAATCCCTGGCCCTCCTTGTCTTTTATAATTGCAGCTCGAGGAAAACTGGCCAGTTACTTTATAGAATGCTTCTCAACCTAAGTTTACCTCATGTTTTCTCATATCTGATTTAGGCATTTATAATAAGAATGCTAAGGAAGCAGTGATGAATATATCTTTCTACTAGAGAGAGATCTAATCCAATCTAAATTTAGATAGTCAGAGCCACATTTCTCCATCATCATGTAGACTAGTTTTTCTTTCCATTAAACAAATGTCTTGGAGAAGATATTTGCAAATGCAAATATCCTATTTCTCAAATTTAGACTCATTGATTTTAGTATCCATTGGCATATCTTTCCTATAATAGCCACCATAGTGTTTATAAACTGGTAATTTTCTACTTCTAATCCTTCTGTATTAGTAATCATAATTCTTCTGGAAAGAAATGCTCTTCTTCTGTGTTTACTTATTAAATTATTTATCAAAATTTGTATATTTATTTCATTATATGATTTATAACACAATGCTGTAATTATTTTGTTGTTCAAATGGCTGCACCTGTTGGGAGCTCCTTTAGGTGGGCTTATGTGTCTTTTCAGTATCCTTTTTCTCATTCTTTTTGCAAGCGTTTTTTATTTTCTGACACCACAAGAAACTCCAGGTCCATATTGTATTTTCCCTGGTTCACTCTGTAACCAACCATTACTCTAAGGAGTCCTAGTTCTTTATACCGAAGAATAGTATTTATAAGCCAACATTTTTGTACTAGAGGTACTTATTGTCATAGAAGAGAAACATCAAATATTTCTGTCAAGGAAAAGTAGAAGTAGAAAGGCTAGAGGGAATCATTATGACTGTAAGCCTCAGATAATAAAATACAGTGGAATCCTAAGTAACTTTGAGCAACACAGAGTATAGGTGAACCTATCTGATGAGAAAAGTAGGAAGAGTGATGCTATAAGGGAGAAGAGAGCATTGGGAAGATAAGCTATCTAATGCTTAGGTTATATTTCCTTTGGCCTCTTACCTGAAAGAGGGAAGTGTATTGTATGACTTGATTTTCAAAGTAGTAATGGCAAGAAATATTATATCACTTGGAGACTCATTAGAAAAGGAGAATCTTGGCCCAGGTGACTCAGAGTCCATAATCTTACAAATCACCAGGTGACCTTTGTGCATATTAAGGTTTATAGAGAATTGGTTAAGTGGTGGAATGTAGGCTTTAGAGTGAGCCAGGTTTTGATTCAGATCTTACCTTATGATGTCTAAGTTGTATAACTCATGACCTTTCTGAGCCTTGATTCATTCATGCATATAATATGAATAACCTTCCTCTTTCATAAATTTCTTATGTAAGTTAAATTAATATATAAATAGATATCATATCTTTTCTCTGATAGGAGAAAATGAAGATGTAAATGAGTTCTAGTATATACAGTTGCTATTGTGAAATATAAATATTTAAAAGGAAAGAGGTGTAGTGGTAAATAATGAGGGGGAAAAAGAATGTGATAGTAATAAAAAAAGGAAACAAAGCTTATGTATACAGGGGGTGGGAGGTCTCAGGGTGGGTGGGGAAGGGGAAAAATGAGAATCAAGTCGTGTCATATTCTGCTACAGACTCTCAATGTTGAATGAGATGATGATGTGTATTCATAATGTAGCAATAAAGACTTGAATTTTAAAAACATATAAATAGGGGCCGGGGAGTTAGCTCAGTGGTTT
>PVIR01000385.1:63556-86198 GCA_004026965.1 Petromus typicus
TGGGTGTGGAGACCCACACCCAGCAGCAACCAGTACCACATACCACAGTGCCGGGCGTGGTGGCTCACGCCTGTAATCCCAGCACTCAGGAGGCAGAGGCAGGAGGATTGTGATGTGAGTTTGAGGCTGAGCTCAGGGCCAGCCTGAACCACAAAGCGAGACCCTGTCTCAAAAAACCTAAAAAAAAAAAAAAAACATATAAATAGATAAAGAATATTCTATGAAGAGTTGACACAAAAGGCACAGGTCACAAAAGAAAAAGTTGACCAGTTAGACTTCATGAAAATTTAAAACTTTTTCTGCATTAAAAGGCACTATCGCTAGAGTAAAAAAGGCAACCCATACAAAAGAAAATATTTGCAAATTATATATATGATAAAGGATTAGTGTTTCAAATATAGAGAGGACTACTAAAATTCAACAAAAAAATGCAAAAATAAATAAAGGACTCAAACAGGCATTTTTCCATAGAGGATAAACATATAGGCAATAAGCATATGAAAAGATTTCATTCACATGGTACTGTATGTCAGAACATGAAGAGGGTCAAATTCAATAATCATTAGAAAAATGCAAATCAGTAGCACCAGTACATCATCTTGAGAAGGATGGTTATAACCAAAACCAGAAAACTGGTGAGGCTGGGGAAAATTGGAACCCTTGTACACCACTGGTAGGAATTTGATATGGTACACCTACTATGAAAACAGTTTGGTGGTTTCTCAAATAAGTAAATATAAACTTAATATATGATCCAGATTTTTACTTCTGAGTATATATCCAAATACCTGTGCTCATGGCAACGTTATTTATAATAGCCAAAATGTGGAAATAGCCCAAATGTCCATCAGCAAATGAATGGATAAAATGTGGCCACAGTGGGATATGATTCATTCTTAAAAAGGAAGGAAATTCTGATGCATTATACAACATGGGTAAATCTTGAAAATGTTATAAATAAGCCAGATACAAAATGACTGTACGATTCTACTTCTGGGATGTCCCTACACCAGTCAAGCTTAAGGAAAGTAGAATTCTGGTTATATGAGAGATAGAATTAAGATAGAGAGCAAGTGGGCCGGGGATTGAGCTCAGTGGTTCCAGCGCCTGTCTTGCAGGCGCAAGGACCCAGGTTCGATGCCCGGTAACCACATACTATACTGGGTGTGGAGACTCACGCCCATTCTCCAAACCCAGCAGCAACCAGTACCACATTTCACAGTGCCGGGCGTGGTGGCTCACGCCTGTAATTCCCGCACTTGGAAGGCAGAGGCAGGAGGATTGGTGTGATGTAAGTTGGAGCCTGAGCTCAGGGCCAGCCTGAAGTATAAAGCGAGACCCTCTCTCAAAAAAACCAAAAAAAAAAAAAAAGTAGAGCAAGTTATTCTGGGTATAGAATTTTAGTTCTGCAACAAGAAGAATTCTGGATATGAACGGTGGTGGTGGCTCTACAATATAAATGTACTCAATATGACTGAAATGTACACTGAAAAATATTAAAGATGGCAAATTTATTTTACTTTAGCACAATTAAAATGTATGTGATAAAGGATCCTGGTATGTGATGGGCACTCAGTCAAGTCCATAGGCAACACCAGTGAGTTCGCATCTTTTACATCCATCCATAGCACTGTGTTTTTCATCCTGACCTATTTTTCTTTACTTTTAGATGAAATTAAAGCCTCAGGAGATGAGGAAAATGAATCACTTGTGTCAAGTCAACAGATCTTCCTCTGGCTTCAAGGACTCTTCCTCTTCTCCTTGGTATGGACTGTGGCTGGCACAATCAATGCAGACAGCAGAAAGAAATTTGATTTGTTTTTCCGCAACCTAATCATGGGCATGGATGACAACAATCCCAGGCCCAAAAGTGTGAAACTCACCAAAAACAACATTTTTCCCGAAAGAGGTAATTTAGTACTTGTTTGTTGCATCCTATTATAATGATCTGGATCACATATCCCAAACCTAACCAAAACACACGGGCCACATACCCAGTTCCTTCTTTGATTTATTTGATCAGAGCTTTGTGATTTTCATAATGTAGATCTTGAACTTTTTAGTTAGACTTGGACTAATTTCTCTCTTTTTGCTACTGTAGATGGTATTGTGTTTTAGCTTTCACATTCTACTTATTCATTGCTGGTAAGTATGAAATCAGTGGTATTTTGTATATAATATTAAGCTTGGGTCCTTGCTGTGATTACTATTAAGTTCCAGAAGTTTTTCATTAATTCTAGGTAAACATGTCGTCTATATTTCTATACTTGTATTTCTTCCTACCTTTATTTCCGTTTCTTGTTTTATCCTATTAGTAGGATATTTGATATGGCTTTAAACTGGAGTGATAACAGGGGACATAATTAACTGTACTCAGTATTGGGAGGGAAGCAGCTAGTTCATAACCCTAAGTATGATGTCATCTCTAAATTTTTTGTTGATATTATTTATTCAATCGAAGAAATTTTCTGTGTTCCCAACTCATGTTTTTATCAAGAGTAGATGTTGAACTTTATCAACTGCTTTGTCTTAATATATTAAAATGATCATTTTTCTTCTTTAGCCTATTGATAAAGTAGATTATATTGATTTTCAGATGTTGAACACCAGCTTTGTACATCCAAAATAAATTCCACTTAGTTATGGCATATATTTATTTACAGTACTGATCCTTTTTACTAAATGTCCTTAACCCTTTCTATTCTTTCTTTCTTTTTGTCTTTCTTTCTTAGGGAGAAAAAAGTAGATGTATTCACATCTATCTTTCCTTTCTTTCTTTCTTTCTTTCTCTCTCTCTCTCTCTCTCTGTCTTTTTCTTTCTTTCTTCTGCTAAATCACTACTTTGCCCAGGCTAGGCTCAAACAAGGTCCTCTTGCTTCAGTGTTCCAGACTGGGAATATGGTAGTATGCCACCATCCCTGGCTATAATTCTTTTTATATATTGTTAGATTTGGCTTGATAATATTTTGTTATGGATTTTGATATCTATGTGGCTATGAGATAGTTATCTTAGTTTTAACTTTGTCTGGTTTTGGTATTAGGACAAAACTGACCTTACAGAATGAGTTACAAAATGTTCTCTCTGCATCTGTTTTCTGGAAGAAATCACAGAGTTGGTATTATTTCTTTCTCAAATGTTTTATGACATCAACCAGTGAACCCATCTAAATATGATTTTTTCTTCTGGGAAATTATTAATTATGGACTCAATTATTTAATAAATGAAGGTTTATTCAAATTGCATTTCTCCTGTGAGTTTCTATAGAGTGTTTCTCAAAAAATTAAAATTGTCAAATTTGTGAGTATAGAGTAATTCATAATATACCTTTCTTATCCTCTTAATCTCCGTGGAATTAGTAGTGATACATTCTTTATAATCCCTGATACTAATATTTTGTATCTTCTTTGTTTTTCTCAGTGAGACTAGCTAGAAGTTTATAAAATTTGTTAAACTATTTAGTTTATTACAGCTTTTTTGTGGTGTTTTGAGACAAGGTCTCACTTTGTAATGCAGGCTGGCCTTCACTATATAGCCCGGAATGTCCTCAAATTCACAGTAATCTTCTGCCAGCTTTCTGAGTGCTGGGATTACAGGTTGCACCACCATGCCCTATTTAAAACTTTTGGGTTTTTTATCCTTTTGATTTTGTTGACTTTTCTTAATAATTTCTAATCATTTTCATTGCTTTCTACTATATTTTCCATTGTTTCTTTTATTCTACTTTTTTAGATTTAATTTGTTCTCTTTCTAACTTGCTAGAGTGGATGTTTATTAATTTTAGACACCTCTCTTTCTAATAAATGTAATCAGTAAATTTCACTCTACGTTTTTCTTCTATTGCAAACAGACTCTTGAAAAGTTATATTTTGATTTCCATTCATTGTTCAGATTACTTTTAAATTTCTTTTGAGATTTCTTGATCTATGTGTTATTTTGAAATATATTGTTAAATCTTGAAGAATTTGGGGGTTTTTCTAGCTATCTTTTCTTACTGATTTTTAGTTTAATTCTATTGTAATTGAAAGAATGCATTGTATGATATCTATTCCTTTAAATGTGTAAGGGTGTTTTAAGACCAAGAATGTGGCCTCTCGGTGAGTGTCCCATGTGAGCTTGAGAAGAATCGTGGTCTTCTGTGGTCAGGTGAAGTTGTCTTAGTTACTGTCTCATCCCTGAGATAGAATACACCCCTAATTTAAAGGAGAAGAGGTTTGTTGGCTCATGTTTTAGAAGCTTCTGCCCATGGCTGGCAGTTTCAAATGCAGAAAACAGCATAGTAGAAAGTTCTGGGGGTAGAGGAAATCTGTTTGTATCATGACAGGCAGAAAGCAGAGAGAAAGAAGTGAGGAGCCAGAGAGGAAAAATTCCCTTTGAGATCATACACATGCACACACACACACACACACACAGAGCTTACTTGGCTCCTCCAACCAGACCTCACCTCCCAACAGGACATCAACTCTTGCCCCACTTATGCCATCTTGAAGGCCTGACTCAGGGACTGTAGGGAACATTCTTGATTTAATCCACAAGTGAAGTAATCTGCCAATATCATTTAGAGCCAGTTGGTTAATGGTGATGTTCAGTTTAACCGTGTTCTCACTTGTTTTCTAATTGAGGGGCCTGGAAGTGCCTGACTATAATGTTAGATTGACTTTTTCCTCTGAAAGTTCTATTCATTTTGCTTCATGTATTTTCTCATTCTTTTCACATTTCAAATATGAAAATAGAATCTAAATTTCTTCTTTAATTATAAGTGAGGCTGGGTTTTACATATAACAGTAGTTAGTTTTTCATATGTTCTGTATTTAATGTTCTATTCTAAGTTTTCTTTCTGTTTTGACAGACTACGTCTAGATGTGGATCTCCTTTTATTTATGCTGCCTGGAATGTGATCCTTTTAGTCAGGAAAGGAAAATTTTCTTCTCTGGTTTCTTTGTCTGTTGTCTCCTCTTTCCCTCTGTTTTTCTCCTTTTTAGAAGGAGGACTTGGTATTGTCAGGCCCCCACAAATTCAGTTAGTCTCTTACTGCCTTGAATGATTTTGAATTCTGCTTTCATAATTCTTGTTTCCTTGCCACCATTTGTTAGTGCAAAAATAAAAACACAGACTGTGGAATGAAACTTTCAGAGCCAAAATTGTGACTCCAACACTTAGGTAATTGAATGAAGTTGAGCAAATGCTTTGGCCCCTCTCAGTTTCCACAATTACAAAATGTATACAATAATAATAGAACACTTTCATTGTGTTTTGGATGAACTGAATGCAATTTTATATGCAAAAATACTTAGAATAAATCATGGAATATTGAAAATGTTACATGAATTTTATAAATTTAAAAATTTTAAATATGTTTATTTTTGTGGTTCCCAGGATTGAGTTTGGTACATTCACACTGAGTTATATTGCCAATCCTCTTTATTTTTTATTTTGAGCAGGATCTTGCTAAGTTACCAGGCTGGCTCAAAGTTGTGACTCTTCTGTCTCAGCCTCTCAGAGTACTGGGATTACCCGTGTGTGCCTTCAAATCAGGCTTTTTGTATCCTACTGAGGATACTAAATAGTTTCCAGTCCTGGATTAAAGTATCAGAGATACACTCTCAGGCTATTCTCCATGTATCCTCCTTTCCATTGCAGTATTTTTTCACAGGTTCCGTATATTGTTGTAGGCCTTCCTCCTTCAGTATCAGTCATTTTCGCTCTGTGTCTACGGAGACTGTATATAAGTTGCCCCCACTTTTGGTCCTACTTTGGTCCTACTCTTGTCCCACTTGAATATACAAATTGGTAATTTTCAGTAAGTTTAGCTACTTGTACAACCATTATCATATTCCAGTTTTAGACCATTTTTTACCCCTTTAGGTTCTTCATGTTTTCAATTAACCCCTGTTCTCATCCTCAACCCTGTGCAACCAGTCATCTACTCTATAAATTTGTCTTTTCTTGGTATTTCATATATGCAAAATTAGGTAATATATGATCTCTGGTACAATCTGGCTTTGATTATACTTTCTTAAAACCATCTATAAAAACCTAAAGTGCCTTTCTAGCCTTTCACAGGACCCAGGATTAAAATTCTAAAAGTGAGAGCACAAAAAAGCCTTCCCTAACTTTGTGGAACATTGTTTGCTGGATTTATCATGATCTAGGAGTCATGGGGTAAATAAATCACTCCAGAAAACTTTAAAGGAGCCATAATGGGGAATATAAAGGAAATAATCAATACTTTAGGGGATTTTCTTAAGAGTAGGTTCAATCATCTGTCAGGGATCCTTGTTTGTCAACTGGGGATTGATTTCTCAAAAAAAATGCTATATGCCCTTTAATTCACCCATTCATTGTATTATTGTATATAGTCATTCATTCATGACTTTTGAAAAGTTGAAACATTTGTTTTATTCTCCAAGAGCTGGACTGAGAGATATTCAGAGGTAATGAAAGTCATTTATCTTCTTGCATTTCTGCTGTTTCCTCCTTCCTTTCCCTGAACACAAAACGGAATTTGAGTTACAATCACAATGCAAAGAAAGTGAGAACCATTATTCTGAGAACCAAGTAGACCTATGGCTAACAGTTACCAAGCGCCTTTCTGTGTGGCCAGGACTGTGCTAAATGCCTAATACATCACCTTACTCTCCACAGTGATTTCTAAGCTCAACATAAAAGAAGGCCGCTTGTATAGTTGTACAATTAGCAGCCTTTAAAAAATGATAATATTGCCCAAAGACACTCAGCTAGTAAATCTAGTTTCACTCAGTTAAATCTGTTCTGTTTTCCTTAACTGTTCCCAAATTAAGTCACAAATTAGCTCTAGCTCAATGTCAGTAAGGGAAGGAGAAAATATTTTATTAATTTATTTTTGTACTGTCCTTTTCTTTCTTGTAAAAACAATTCTAATAAAGAAAAATTTTAAAATATCTTTTGTTCATACTATTCTATCACGGATATTTCAGTTAAAAAAAAACTTTCTCCTGTTTATAAACCGGTTTTCATCTTGTTACAGAATTATCATAATGGTATACATTCGGGTTTTTTTCCATGTTCCATTGTTTCTTTAAAACATTTTTATGTTGATATTTAGCTTTTGCAACTATCATTTTAATGACAAATATTCCATCTGTCTTAGAAGACATAATTTTCACTGGGCTCCTATGTAGGCTGTATAAGTTACTTCCTTGCTGTCATAGATAATGTCGTACGCTCATGAACACAGATTATTTTCATTGTGAATTGTTTCCTTATGACAAAGGCCCCAAAATGGGATTTCTGACTTACATTTATTAGCTCTGGAAGGATGGTATCAGATTAGTTGCTAAATGTGCTACACCAGATTGACTTCTAGGGAAAGTTAGAGGGTAACAAAGGATAACAGAAGCTTCTGTCTTAATATCTATGAAATTAACATAAAAAAATTTTAATCCAAAAAAATTCCTCAGCAATAACCAAAACAAAAAAACAGTGATGACTTAAACATTAGAATGTGGTGGACAGAGAAACCTAAGATTCTGGGATGGTGCATCTTTCCACCTACCCCACTATTCATTGAGCTACTGATGGCACTGCAGAGAAGAAAGCAGGTGGCTTGTCCAAAGCTGAAGAGTTGTCACTGGAGAAAAGTAGACTCTGATGGTGGCTGGACAGACACAGAAAAGGTCAAATAGAACCTTCCATCAAAGAGGTCCCTCCACAATGCTAAAAAGCCTCAGAGGGGTAGTGAGCCTCCGAGAGTTTCCATTATCCAGAATCTCATGCTGGGTGGCAGTGTGAGCTGAATCCTGCAGGAGTGGGCCTGTCACTGGCTACTGTGGGGAATAAAAGGGGTTTGTAATTTGAGAAAGTCAGCCCAATTTGAGAGACAAGAGTGCAGAGCCCAAATTTCCTTGGAATTTCCTAGGACAATGGACTATTTCCCTTTTACACAACCCTTATAGCCTCAGGGTACAGAAGAAAAGCCACACACTAGTCTTGAAATGGAGGCCAAAAAAGTAGGTAAGATAAGTTGGTCTGAGAAAATATGAGGTAAACTTAAGAAGAATTCCTGACTATATTAGAGCAATAGTGGTTGGGCAATTATGCAAAGATAAGAGAGTGAAACAGAAATGAGGAAGAGAGAAACAGAAAATATGAAGAAAAAAAGAACATACTATTCTGTTGAATAGTATGGGATAGTGGTTAAAAAAAAAAAAAAAGATAGATATAGCTAATCTCAGCTACTTAGGAGGCAGAAAAAGGAGGACTGCAAAGGCCAGCCTGAGAATTTTAATGAGATCCCGTCTCTCAAGCTGTAAGAAGTTTGTAACTGGGATTGTAAAAGAGAGTAAAGAACCAATGAAAAATTTGAAAACCAAATAAGGGTATTAAAGACCTACTACTTGAATTAGAACCGGTAAGGAAGAAAGTATGTAAAGCTGGACTTTTAATAAATGTCTTAAAGGAAAAGTTTGAAATAATTACATGTACTCTGAGGGAAAAAAGGATAGACATTCGAGCAATTAGAAATAACATGATTGATATGAAATTTTAAAAAAAAAAGTTAACTCCTTAAGTAGAAAACCCAGTAAATGCTATAAACAATATACACAAAGATATGAAGGTAGACATTTTTCCAAAATGAAGAGGCATTTCTATAAATTGTAAGAGTATGACATGTTCCAAGAAGAGCTAAAACAGAATAGTTGACCAAAACAGTATATACTCATTAAATTATTAGATTTCTAAGTTAAAAGAGATTCTGTCAGACATGTGGTTTATTTTTTAAAGTTAATAGGGAGAAATATTGACAAGCCTCAACTTCTACCCAGAAACTTAAAATAAAAGAAAACAGAATTTTAAAATGTCTGCAAAATGGGCCAGGGATTTAGCTCAGTGGTTCCGGCACTTGTCTTGCAAGCGCAAGGACCCAGGTTCGATCCCTGGTTAACCACACACGATACTGGGTGTGGAGACCCACACCCAGCAGCAACCAGTACCACATTTCACAGTGCCCGGTGTGGTGGCTCACACCTGTAATCCCAGCACTCAGGAGGCAGAGGCAGGAGGATTGCTGTGATGTGAGTTGGAGGCTGAGCTCAGGGCCAGCCTGAACCACAAAAGCAAGACCCTGTCTCAAAAAAAAAGAAAGTCTGCAAATGTGAAACTATCAGCCAAATCACTGTTCAAATACAAAAGTGGCAGCCAGAATTCTTAGATAGAAACTGAGAGAATCAACCACCCGTAAGGCTCTTCTTGAGGAAAAATGTGAAATCAATCTCCTAAGAAATGGACTGAAACAAAGAAATCCTTAATGTTCTGTGTTAAAAGGCCTAAGTCCTAAGAATGGCATTTTTAAATACTATATAGACCTAAGACTGAGGAATAGGAAAATTGTGGCTGCAGAACAGGACCTGAATATTATAAGCCCAGACAACATAAAAGTTGTATCATCTACAACAGCAAAACAAGACAGAAGAGAGACAGAGGAAGGAAGATTGAGGGTGACGTCTGTGTTCATAAAGAAATTGAGGACACAGATCCAAAACTGAATGTATATTTACAAATGAAATTGTGCCATGTCAGGTTTTGCTTTAAAATAAGCAGAGAAGGGAAGGGAAAGGGGAAAAGAGGAAGAAGAGGAGGGGAGGGAGCGAGGGAAGACGGAGAGAGAACAGACAGAGAAAGGAAAGAGGTTAGTGGAGGGAAATAGATGAATCAAGATTTGTAAAGTGTTGCTGATCATTGAAGCTGGTAAACAATGCATGATAGTTTATTATACTTTTCTCTTTATTGTGTATACTTAAATTTTTCACAATAAAAAGTTTAAAATACAATAAAATTGGATTACCGGATTTTAAGAACCCTAACTCCTTAAAGGCTGTGAAATATTTTTTAATTGAGAATCACCCTTTAAAATACTAATATGTCAGAAGATCCCTTTCTTATAAATACTTTGTTATCTGTCTGTCCCTCTATCTTTATATGGTAGCAGGAAGGATTGCCATTAAAAGTTATTTCTGCATGTGGGATTTGTTTTGTTAAGACAGGGACATGCTATGTACTTCAGGCTTGCCTTGAACTCCCTGTGCAGTCCAGGCTGATCTCAGACTCATGAGGATCCTCCTGGAATTACAGTCATTCTTCATCATGCCTAGTTTTGGTGTGATTTATTGCTTTCCTTTTTTAATTCTTTTTTTAGCCCTTGCTGTTTATATTATTTAAAAGGCTATAATAATATGTAATCAGCATTTCTTATTGCTCTTTAAAAAGTATTGCTTTGGTTTATATGGTTACCAACAAAATTTCACCACGACTGGGCCAGCTATATATAATGTGGGTGCTCACAGTTAAGGTGGTCAGCTGTGTCAGGTATGCAATGTAAACCCTTGGCACGCTGAGGACCTGTTCTATTTCTTTGAGTCTAGGAAGCATCTATGACTTCTTTTTCATCAAACACAGTAGTGGACGTTGGGAGGCATGGACAGAGTATATCACCAAAGAAGAGGAAATCATTCCTGCTAATGCAAAGGTAAAAGAGAAGGCCTGGCCATGGAACTGTAGTCTCTCAAACTACTAAAAAAAAAATTTTTTTTTTTTCTGTGCTAGGGATGCAACCCTTGCTCACACTAAGCAAGTACTTTATCACTGAGCTAATAAGCTCTCAGCCAAAGGTATGAGCATTTTGGAATGCTTTCTTTAAAAAAAGATTCAAACATGAACCAGATGGAACTCCCAAAGCCTGGACCTTTGAATCAGTGAGACCTAGATTTTTTTGCTCAGCCTTCACATTCTCTACCTTAGTTTCTAAGAAAAATTGATGTTTTCCACGGGTGAAGGTGGTATATCTGAGCATCTGGCACATACTCACATTTAGACTGATGTCACCTGCTGTTCTGATTATTATCAGTAATACCCAGGAGATTGCTGGGCTTGGTGGCACACGTATATAATCTCAGCATTCAGAGGGCTGAAGCTAGAGGATTTCTTTGAGTTCACAGCCAGCCTGGACTATAGAGTGAGTTTCCTCAGCTACAGAACAGGGACATTTATATGGTCTCATTTAACTCAAATCAATTCTGTATATTAGTTGCCATGATTATTCCCAAGTCACAGAGGAAGAAACTGAAGGTCCTGGAAAGTTAAAAACCCATTCACAAAGATAGTAAAGGATATAATTAGAATTCAGCCCTACCCCTTGAATGCTAAGACCTAGCCCACTGAGTCTGGAACAAAGATTCTCCCTGTGTCTTTGTGCTATAGGTCTCAGAACTCATCATCCCCACAGTGGAGACAGCCCGCCAGTCCTTCTTCTTGAAAACCTACCTGGACCATGAGATCCCAACGCTGTTTGTGGGTCCCACAGGCACCGGGAAATCCGCCATCACCAACAACTTCCTTCTCCGCCTTCCCAAAAACATCTATGTGCCCAACTGCATCAATTTCTCTGCCAGGACTTCAGCTAATCAGACCCAGGATATCATCATGTCCAAGCTGGATCGGAGGCGGAAGGGTCTTTTTGGGCCTCCCATCGGGAGGAAATCAGTGGTGTTTGTGGGTAAGGCACTGGCCTACGTATGGATACAACTGAGTTCTTCTACTTTATAGCAAATCAGAGCTTTTCTTTCTTTATAGGGCTACTGCTCAGTACTTTTTTTCTTTCTAGGAAATAAAATATTTATAGTACTTAATCTAGTGTTCCTTCCCCCTCTTTCTCTTCCTCTGTCAGCACCACGTTGCCCCTGCCTTGCCTTCCTCCCTTCCTGTTTTTCTCGCTTCTTTCAATCCTTTTGTCTTTCCCTCTCTCCTTCCTTCTTTCTTTCCTTCCTGTGAGTGGTAGTTCTAGAAGGAGATGTAGGGTTTGCCCTTTGACATCTCCAAGAGCAACATACAGTTTGTGATAAGCTACACTGTATGTGATAACATACAGTTTGTTTCATTGTGCACTAGATAAGTATGTTGTCAGTATGTAAACAAACCTAACAGTTGCTAAATAAATACTTCTGAAGTAAGAACACTGAATTTTCTCAGGACTTTACCTGTTTACCAAGTACTTCCTTATTTATATCATTTGAACATCTGAACCCAATGAGTTATTAATTTTGATTATAATTTTGTTAATCAATTAATTGAGGCTCCAAAAAGTTAATTTCCCTGTTCAGGGTCAAATATCTAGGAAATTCTGGGACTATGATCCAAACCCCATTTTCTTGGTGCCGGATATGATATTGTCCACTGTCTGATTCAGGGGATTCTAATACTCTTATACTCTTTTGAGTTACCCTGAGTCTTTAACAGTCATGCATTAATGGTAAATTTTTCATGTTATTGATCTCTTTGACAACTAGCATCAGCCCCTGAAAGACTAAATGGCAGTTTCCTATTATTTTTTTCTTCTTTCCCTCTCTTCTTCCTTTTCTAGTCTCCCTCCTTGATTTTATAGTGTCCTCCTAAAACAGTGCAAGCTTTAC
This sequence comes from Petromus typicus, assembly GCA_004026965.1. Lineage (NCBI taxonomy): Eukaryota > Metazoa > Chordata > Mammalia > Rodentia > Petromuridae > Petromus > Petromus typicus. The sequence continues at coordinate 75,998 of PVIR01000385.1, forward strand.
AGCCAAACATATTTTGGCACCAGAATCATTTTTACCCCAAACCATAGTGTGACTTAGCCTCCTTGACCTGAGGAGACTTTACAGTCAGTGTTTGGATTAGATGAAAAATATGTGCAAAGCTCTTAAAATGTCACTTGGCACACTCTGGGTACTTAGTATTTGTTGGAGAAAAATTAAAAAGAGTCCCATATTATAGAGTGCCTCCTGTGTGCCAGCACTGGGTGATGTTTATTGGGGAAAATATTCCTGCCTTCAAGGAGGCACTTAATCTGTTCTGCCATTTTGGTTTCACTTACCAAAAACCCTAGCTCAGCTGGGTACAGTAGGATAAGCCTATAATCTCATGTACTCAGGAGGCTAAGGCAGGAGGATCCCAAATTCAAGGCCCACCTGGGTCCATTAGTGAGACCCTGTCTCAGAATTTTAAAAAGTTTAAAAAAAGGATAGAGATGTGGCTCAATGGTAAAGCATGTGCTTAGCATATGAGAGGTCTTGGGTTCAATCCCCAGCAGCACTGAAACTCATACACAAATGTAATATGAGGCACATAGCACATTTGTGAGTATTTATGCTACCAGCTACTTGAGAGGTGGAGGTAGAAGGAATATATGAGTGATCCCAGGAGTTTGAGGCTAGGGTGGGGAACAGCAAGACATACTTTAAAAAAAAAAAAAAAACTGTATTGGCTAGGAGTTTGCCTTCCCTGTCATATATCTCTAGCAATTAGCAAAATGCCTAACATATATAGACAATCAATACATACTATTGAAGGAAACAAGAAAAGCTTAAATGCCTGCTTGTTAATGCCAGCCCACGTATCTTATAGTCACAATGAGCAGAGATCTCAATGAGGCAGGAGAGTGCAGGACCCAGGAAAACCCTCCACATCTGGCCAAGTTGTGCATTGACTGAACCTTGCTTTGAGTGTAGATGAGGCATCTAAGCACAGAGTCTCTTGTGGGGGAAATACTCATGTGTTGACTCCTGTGAGAGTAGAGGATCCTTGAACTTAAAACATGTGACCGTGGCTTCTTTCCATAGATGACCTCAACATGCCAGCCAAAGAGATATATGGGGCCCAGCCCCCCATCGAACTCCTCAGGCAGTGGATTGACCATGGTTACTGGTTTGACAAGAAAGACACAAGCAGACTGGATGTTGTGGATATGCTGCTTGTGACAGCCATGGGTCCTCCTGGGGGAGGAAGGAATGACATTACTGGTATGTGAAGGAGGAGCCTAGCCTCTCCCTTACTCAGCATTATTGACCTGCGCGGGTGGAGGCTTGGTGCCAGTCCCTGAGTTGATAGGGTGTGGAGCATCATGTGTTTAGGATATAGCTGGAGGGCTTTAAATTAGCTCCAGACTTCACATTGGAATCTGTGTGAATAGGGTGGGAATATAACAGAAGGATACCAGGAATCTTTGACAAGTTACAAAGAAAAAAGGTAGTATATCAAGAGGAGAATTTATTGTAGCAGGCTTGTGTTCCAGGAGAGAGGCTAGTTCGGGGATCAATCAAGGTGCTTGCAGAGTCACTTTTAGTATTTCTTAAAATTCTTCAGGTTGTTAAAGGAAGAATACCTAGGCTAGCAAAATTAATGATAATATAGCAGATAGATAGATACATAGATAGGAAGAAAAAGAAGGAAGAAGAAAGAAGAGAAAAGGAAGAAAGTGAATTTCTTTCCTATCATCTAGAAATTCTGGAAAAAATACAAAGGGTGGGATTTTAAAAAATCAAAATATAAATGAAGACAGGTGCTACAATATGGATGAATTTTAAAGACATTAGGTGAAGAGGAATAAGTTGGTCACAAAAGAACGATATCATATGACTCCACTTACATAAGACATTCAAAGTAATCAAATTCATACAGTGTCTGTAGAGAGAGATTTGGTGTTAAATGAATTTCACTTGAGTAAAATCAAAAAGTTCTGAGAATGGATGATGTTGATGTCTGCACAATTATGTGTGACTATTTTTTAATGACCATGTTTTGTCTTTGCACTTTAAAGATAATCTTAAGCACTAGACTAGCCACTGTATAAGACTTCTGGAATTGTAGTGATAGACCGTATTGGGCTGAGCAATACAGTACCCATAGTCACGTGAGCCTCCGAAGCCCTTGGAAAGTGGCTAGTGAGAATATGGAAATCCATTTTTAATGCTACTCAATATTAATTAACTTTGGTTTAAATAGCTCCCAGTGGCTAGAGACTGACACATTGAATGACATATCTGCAGAAGATGTAGGGAAGAGGATCCACCTTTCCCATATCCCAACATCACTAGGTCCAAGAAGTGTGAGTATGTGCAAACTTGGGTGTGTATGTTTTTTCCAGGACGATTCACTCGTCATCTGAATATAATTTCCATCAGTGCCTTTGAGGATGACATTTTAACCAAGATTTTCTCTTCTATTTCTGACTGGCACTTCGGGAAAGGGTTTGATGTGGCATTCTTAAGGTAAGAGGTTCTTTCATCTTCCCTAGATATTGTCATAAGGTCCCCATTTCTGGCCCATTCTTTTTTTTTTTTTTTTTTTTTTTTTTAGGTTTTTTGAGACAGGGTCTCGCTTTGTGGTTCAGGCTGACCCTGAGCTCAGCCTCCAACTCACATCACAATCCTCCTGCCTCTGCCTCCCGAGTGCTGGGATTACAGGCGTGAGCCACCATGCCCGGCACTGTGGTATATGGTACTGGTTGCTGCTGGGTGTGGGTCTCCACACCCAGTACTGTTATGTGGTTACCGGGGAATCGAACCCGGGCCCTTGCGCTTGCAAGACAGGCGCTGGAACCACTGAGCTAACTCCCCGGTTCTGGCCCATTCTTGACTAACCTGTCTTTTTCTTCCTCCCAAGATATGGAAAGATGATGGTACAAGCTACCAAGACAATTTATAGAGCTGCCGTGGAGAACTTTTTGCCAACTCCCTCCAAGTCACATTACGTCTTTAACCTGAGAGACTTTTCACGAGTGATCCAGGGGGTACTGCTCTGTCCTCACACCCACATGCAGGTCAGCACTATCATTTTAGCTACTGTTATTATCCCTAGAAATATCTTTGCATATGCAGTGATAGTGGTAGTAGCTAGTGTTTATTATGCACTTTGTCTAAGCCAGATATCATGCAAAATATTTTACTAGCATTATCTCGTTTACTTTTCACCTCAACCCCAAAATTTAGATGCTACCTGAGAACTATCATTTTGGGCATCATGTTTCATTCTTTCAAATAATAAGCTCTGGGTTTTTAGGATGTAGAAAAATTTATCCGCCTTTGGATCCATGAGGTTTATCGAGTCTTTTATGACCGTCTGATTGACGCAGAAGACAGACAGGTCTTCTTCAACCTGGTGAAAGAAACCACCTCCAGTTGCTTCAAGCAGACCATGGAGAAGGTAAGTCAGACACTTTTGAACATTTGACCTCAGAAATGGTATCAAGTGTTCAACAAATATTAGTCTCAGATTCCAGGTTCTTTTTTGCAGTAGAGATTCACCACTCTGGTTGCTGAATCTCAGGAAATGGTATTGCATGGATTAGCTAGTCACTGGATTTGTTTATACTTTACTTGGTCCAACTATATTTTGGTGTGGTACCAAAAACTAAACCAAGAATTATATCCATAGGCCTTTTAATTTTGAGACAAGTTCTCTCTAAGTTGTCTAGGCTATCCTTAAACTTGCAATTCTCCTGCCTCACCTTCCCCAGGAGCAGGGATTATAGGTGCACACAATACTTGAGACGCATTCTTCTTTTAATGTTCCTTCATCATAGTCTTTACAACAACCAGATTAGCATGCCATGTTAAGAACTAAGGAAAAAAACAAACATGATAATGAACCATGACTTGGAAGATGTGCTTAGAAGAATCAGATACCTCTCCCATTCTCTCCTTTCATAGCTCCCACTACCAGCCTGGTGAGACCAAGGGTGAATCCCTAACTGACATTTATCTTTCTCACAGGTGCTCATCCACTTGTCACCTACTGGAAAGATTGTTGATGATAACATCCGTAGCCTCTTCTTTGGAGATTTCTTCAAGCCAGACAGTGATAAAATCTATGATGAGATCACTGACCTGAAACAGCTCACAGTGGTCATGGAGTATTACCTGGAAGAGTTCAACAACATCAGCAAGGCTCCTATGTCCTTGGTCATGTTCCGGTTTGCCATTGAGCATATCTCCAGGATCTGCAGGGTCTTGAAGCAGAACAAAGGCCATTTACTCCTGGTGGGGATTGGGGGCAGTGGGCGGCAGAGTGCCACTAAACTGTCCACATTCATGAATTCCTATGAATTGTATCAGATTGAGATCACAAAGAACTACACGGGCAGTGACTGGCGAGAAGACCTGAAGAAGATTATGCTGCAGGTTGGGGTGGTCGCCAAGAGTACTGTATTCCTCTTCACTGATAATCAGATCAAGGATGAGTCATTTGTTGAGGATATCAACATGCTTCTAAACACGGGCGATGTGCCCAATATCTTCCCAGCCGATGAGAAGGCCGACATTGTGGAGAAGATGCAAACGGCAGCCAGAACAGCAGGAGAGAAGGTTGAAGTCACTCCTCTCTCTATGTACAACTTCTTTATTGAGAGAGTGAAAAAGAATCTACACATTGTGCTTGGTGAGAAGCAGCAAACTCATTTTGTACCTTCTTGACAGGTGTTTTAGAGTCTTCTCAGTACTCTAATCCCAGTGTCCGTACAATGGTCCCACAGTTGATCCAACTAAGACACCAGCCAGAGTTTAGCCTGGAGTTTCTCGAGCAATGTTACCCTTCTCCCGAACTGCCTTCAGTTCTTCAGTTCTCTGAGAAGTATTTCAGCATATTACCCTCTCCCAGAGCAATATCTGGTATTCTCTGTGAATGACACCCTCAGTCTATCCAGAAACTAGCAGTAGTGTTGAATACTTCTTTCTCCTGACCGAGTCCCATTGATTTTTACATCCTCCCTGTCTCTCATATCCACCTTTTTATCTCTATCTTCACCACCCTCACATTATCCAGTCCACAATTATCTTATCCAGACCTTACCTCTAAAATTTTCTGTTCTATGTCTGTTTTTGTCTATTCTAGATCTTTCAGTTTTCCTAAGCCAGGATGATTTTTTCATCATATTGCAAATAGGATCATTGCACATGTGTGAGTATGCACATGTTTGCATACCATGTGTATAGGAACAGAAATTAAAACACTGAAATTTCTTTCTATTAAGATGAGGACTAAAATTTCTAACCTATAGTCTTATCAAATCAAGCTTCTCCTCTCACTGTTCTTCACCCACACTGATCTCCTCAAATTTTCATCTATGCATTATGCTTCCTCCTGCCACACTGAGTCTAAGTAAATAATGTGTGGAATTTGGCATGTAGAACTTGAACTTTGTGGTCAAGTGGAGATTAGGTCAGCAAGAAGCTTATAGCAGCTTCTAAAAGTAACTAACTTCCTTACATCTAAGTCACCATAGATAAAGCCAGGGTGCCCCAGGGCTCCAGCCACTCAAAGGGACCCAAAAGATTCAGAAAAACCAGTATTGTGTATGGGAGGTTAGTCATAAGGCTCTTGTGATATATTGAGGTCTTGTGCCTAGTCATCCCTATACCCCTAGAACATCAAAAGAGGCATAATGCCCCATACCCCACCTTAGCATACCAGTATCTTTGGAAATGCTTATCTGGCCCCCTGCCTTGGGAGAAAGAAATTAACAAAGCTTACTTTTCATTAGCCATGAGTCCAATTGGGGATGCCTTCAGAAACCGGCTGCGAATGTTCCCGTCATTGATCAATTGCTGTACAATTGATTGGTTCCAGTCCTGGCCTACTGATGCCCTGGAGTTGGTGGCCAACAAATTTCTAGAGGATGTGGAGCTTGATGACACAATTCGAAAAGAGTAAGTTTTAGCTCCATTTTACCTTGAATATTTCAAGCTGAAAATCTAAATGCTTGTTCTGTTCATACTGTTGTTTTATATTTCTCAATTTACATATAAAAATGTCAGGGCTGGAGATTTATCTCATTTGGCACCATGCTTGCCTCAGAAGTGCAGGGTCCTGAGTTCAATCCCCATTACTAATATATAATGTCTTATTCTTAAATTGAATCACATTTAGTCAGATATTTAATAAAGCATCTTTTATGAAAATAGTACAATATTATTTTTCAGAATTATCTTAGAGATGCACTGTTGTCTTAACTATGAGGACGTAATAGAATAATTTACTTACCTCAGTAGTCTTATAAGATGCATTCTGTACAGGAATGATCTTGCTGTTGAGGGGATGAAGCGGTCCTCATAAGAGCAAAAAAAAAAAAAAGCTCATTTTTTTATGTATAAAGCAGAGACAGACCAAAATGCCCATTTATTTACACATTCGTTTTGGCTGTAGTCAGGAAGTGATGAGAATGTCTACCACCCTGAGGGTTCCAGGAAGACTGAGATCAAACTGCTTTATCTCCCCCTATATCCTTAATGTTTTTCAGTAGCTGCTACATATTAGGTTCAATTACTGTTCATTAAGTGAAGGAAACAGGCAAGATCAGGGTACCACTGGTCTTAAATTCTATTTTGAGACTATTAAACTGTATTTCTCTAGACTAGAAAACCTTTAACCTAGGTCCATAGACTCATGGATAAAATTTATTTGGTGAATATGTATGTGGATAAATTACCATCAGTTCTGTAGACATCCAACTGGTATTATATATTTCCTTTCATAAAGACGACAGACAATAAACCCATTTTAATAATCTAGACCTGTGACTTTGTTGTTGGTAATCACGGCTCTTTTCATGACTTGCTTAGTTACTATAGATACTTACATATATAGATACAGACTTACAGATACATTAGTTACTGCAGATACCTGCCTTCAAAATCATGCCAGTTTCTAGGCCTATTCCTGAATCTTCTTATTTAATACAGTGACTGGCAAACTGTGGTCCATGAGCCAAGTTCAATTTATTGCCTATTTTGTCAGTAAAGTTTTATTGGGACACATCCATGCCATTCATTTGCACATTATTTATGGCTGTTTTTGAATTACAGCCATGGACTTGAGTAATTTGACTCTTGCCAGAAAAAGCTTATGGACTCCTGACTTAGTTCATTAAAAAAGAACCATGTAGATTACTATACTGCAAGTTCAATATAATTGATTCCCTTGGTAATCCTGTGTATCCTATGCATTTTGAAAAATTATTCTGCAAATCCAGCATGGCAAAGGTTAGAAAGTGTTGCTCAAACCTTGGTGACTCAGCCAAGGCATAAGAGATCATTCCAGTGACCTTTCCCTTCCTTCTACCTTGGATCTAGTGAACTGTTGGGTTTTAGTGAGCCCTAGACAGTGCATATACCTTCTCCACAGGCTCCTGTTCATTTTCAAAGATGCACTAGATTTTCTTGTATGGAACTGTTCTTGTAGTTCCATCTAACAGGGGTGGTATCTTTGGCAGGGTCGTCTTCGTGTGTAAATACTTTCAGGAGAGTGTGAAGAACCTGTCAGTTGATTATTATAATACACTTCGAAGACATAACTATGTTACCCCCACTTCCTACCTCGAACTGATTCTAACCTTCAAGACGCTCCTAAATAGCAAGAGGCTTGAGGTAGACACAATGAGGAACCGATACCTGACAGGCTTACAGAAACTGGACTTTGCATCTTCCCAGGTGAGTGCTGCCCAAGCAGAACACAGGGGAAGAGAGCCAGAATATGTCAGGGCACTTGGTCAGCGGCTGCACTTGAGGGTACCAAATGAAGACAGAGTCTGACCTGAATTTGTGGAACTCACCTTACTTAACTCATTCTCACCCTAGCCTCATGAGACCCTGTCTTCATTTATGATTTTAGTATTTGGTTATCATGGGCATTTGGCATTGATTTTGATTTCTTAAAATATTGTAATTAAGTTTATTTATTTTAAGCACAGAGTATTTTGTGTTCCCTTAAAAGTACCTGAGATGAAGGTGGTTGGTTGTGTAGGTTCAGATGTGGGTTCAAATTCCAGCTGTACAACATCCAGCTACAGAACCTTCAACATGTTATTTCATCTGTTGAGACCTCCACTTCCTCTTCTATAAAAGGATGGTGACAGTTTTTACTGCAGAGGTCTATTTGAAGATCAAATAAGCTGATCCAAATACAGCTTTCATTGAAGTGCCTGACATATGAGTTATTAATTAGTTTGTACTTGGAGCCACTTGACAAACTATCTAAAATTAGAGCCATGTTGCAAGATGGATTTTTAGCATCAATGAAGAACTGTGGCAATGGATTGATTTGTAGTGAATTAACCTATGGCTATGTACAGCAAATCCCTGAACACTGAAACGTAGGACAGGAGAGAACAGCAGAGGTGGCCTGTGCTGTTTGCTCCGAGGGCTGTGAATCCAACTCAGGGTCCATCACTTTTAGAAGGATGTTGTAAACTAATGTCTTCCCAGACAAGAGTGAGCAAACTGGGAGCAGAAAGAGGGACCTGAAACAACAGTCTGAACTAGAAAAGGAAATGACAGTGGCATTTAACATTCCTTGAGCTCCACCAGGTAATACATGTTGTGCTTGAGAAAAACACTATTATCATCTCCATTTTACACAGTGACAGATCAAGACATAGACACTAGGGGACTTGTCTGTGATCACAGACCCTGGTGAGTTGTTGGACCAAAACTGAAGCTCAAACCCGCTTGATTCTAGGACTTGTGTTCCTACCCAGGCCCATGGGCCAAGCCCTGGCTCCCACACAGGCTCACTAGTGACAGTCATGCAAGGTCATGAAGAGTCGCTCCAAATACTTGAAATCCAATCCCATGTGTCTGAGAGTTGATAATGTTGAGGGTCAGGGGCAGAGAGGCCTTTCAGCACAGTACAGCTAATTAGTAGGCTTAGATTCTAAGGTTTTTAGCACTTACCTTAAGGCACTACTTAGCAGAGTCAGCACCATGGGGTGAAAATTGTAGTGGGTAAATTTAACCTCTTCCACAGAAAAATTTAATGAGTTTAGCTGTCTGGAAAATGGAACAACTGTCCTGACAGGTAGTGAGCTCCCCATTGTTAGAAGTATTCAAACAAAAACCAAAAAAACCCTTTAGTGGAAATATTAGAGGACATCAAACTGTGTCTTAGTTGTTTCTGGCTGGCATAACGAGATACCATGATCTCGTGGCTTCAATAACAAGCCTTTACTTCCTGTGCTCTGGAGGCTAGGAATTCTAAGGAAGGCACCAGCGGATGAGTTCTCAGGGGGAAGGGGTCTTTCTTCCTGGCGTGCACACAGCCACCTTTTTGCTGTGTCTTCACATGGTGGAAATAGAGCTCGTGTCTCTTCTTCTTTTTATAAGGACACATCTCTTGCCATGCAGGCCCCACTTTCATGACCTAATCTACCCCTAGTTACCTCCAGAAACCCTATCTCCAAATATTACTGACAAGGAAATTAGGCTTCAGCATATGAATGAGGGGCATCAACTTTCAGACCACAGCACCATTGGAAGAACTAGTCTTGAAATTCCCTTCTGTACCAGGTATCTGATCTTTCTCTGCTTCTTTCACAATCATGCTGGCCCTGAGTTCTCTATATAGCCCAGGTGAGCCTCGGACTCACAGGGATCCTCCTGCCTCTGCCTCCTGAGTGCTGGGATTACAGGCGTGAGCCACCTTGCCTGGTACTGTGGTATGTGGTACTGATTGCCGGTGGGCATGAGTCACCAAGGCTGGCATTGTGATATATGGTAACCGGGGATCAAACTCAGGCCCTTGCATTTGCAAGATAAGCATCAGAACCACTGAGCTAAATCCCTGGCCCTTCCTTCACAATCCTAAAAAAGTCTTTCTTTTTTCTTCTTTTTTTTTTAGGTAGGGTCTCACTATTTGTAGTTCAGGCTGGTCCTGAACTCAGACTCAAACTCAGTAATCCTCCTGCCTCTGCCTCTCAAGTACTAGGATTACAGATTTGAGCCACCATGCCTGGCATTGTGGTATGTGGTACTGATTGCTGGTGGGTGTGAGTCACCACACCCAGCATTGTTGTATGTGGTTACCAGGGATCAAACCTAGGACCTTGCGCTTGCAAGGCAGGTACTGGAACCACTCAGTTAAATCCCTGGACCTTGAAAGTTTTTCTTAGCTTACTTTTGGCTTATCTTTCCCTGTCCCTAACACTAAAAGAGACAATTTTTTTTTTAAATG
>PVIR01000385.1:86298-99930 GCA_004026965.1 Petromus typicus
ACATTAAATATACACATCATGATTGCACTCCATAATGGGGATTTGTACCAGTATAAGACACAACTTAATTCTCATTTTTTCCCATAGCCCCACCCACCCTACCACCCCCCCATATATATAAAATTTGTTTCCTTACTTTTTTGTTACAATCTCAACATTGTCCCCTTTCACCTTGTTTTACATTGAGCATTTTCTATTTTAAAAGAGACAATTTTTTAAAAAACAATATTTGCCACTGTGTTACTGTTGCCCAGCACAGAGCTTATTAAGTATAATACACAGTATGAGCTCAAAATTACTGAGTGGATCAAAGAGACAAACAACAGTCAACTAATACATGCCCAGTGCCATGTCAAGATTATTAGTCCGTATTTTCTGCATATGTTGAAGGATGGGAAGAATCACTTCAGCCCTTGCCAATTTGCCATTTTTTTGGCACTGACCCAACTGGCCATGTGTTCCTCCCACCCTTCTCTCCTTGCTAGGTGGCAGTGATGCAAGTAGAACTAACTGCCCTCCAGCCTCAACTCATCCAGACCTCTGAGGAGACGGCTAAGATGATGGTGAAAATTGAACAGGAAACAAAAGAAGCTGATGCCAAGAAACTTCTGGTACAGGCAGATGAGAAAGAAGCTAATGCTGCCGCTGCTATTGCTCAAGGAATCAAGGTATGAAGAGCTGGGAGGAGAGGAAAGGAAAGCTAGTCCTGCAGCATGTGCATGGCCATACTGATCTCACAGATGAGACAAGTGAGGGTACAAAGGGCTTGACACATCTCCGGTGTCCTAGCTAGTAAGTGATGAAGCCAGCCTTTCTCCCAGCTTATTGTTTCCAGAATTTTCCATCTCACTCAGTCAAGGCTGATACGAGTCGTGATCTGACTTCATCTGTTTCCACTTTCCTCTCACTCTCTCTATCCTGCCCACACTGATCTCTCGATTATTCCTAAAATAAATAAGTGAACATTCTCCTTCCGAGGCCTTTGCATTGGCTGTTCCCTTTGCCCAGAATACTCTTCCTTTAGTTATCCACATGAATGTTTCTTTCATCTTCACATTTTTATTTCATTGTATCTAGCAAATTTTAAATGTGGAGCAAATATCTGTCAAACAATAGAGTGCTGAACCAAAAGGATTCCATTTGAAGGTAATTCTTGTACCAAAGAACCAGGCATGCTAGAGCTCAGTTGCTCTGCACCTTCCTAACTTATTTGCCTCATTAAAACCAAAAAAGACGGGAAGCCTGTAACATGTATCAGAATTTAAAATCCGTGTTAGCTGTTCCCCAGAACTTGTTCTTTGCCCCTGTACCAAGTGTGATAAAGACCAGCTTCTCACTGCATATGGGGACCATCAAGAAGGGGAACATCATACCCAGGACTGTGTTTGGCAGTGTCAGAGAAGAAGAGCAGCTTGCTGGATGGAGTCAGCAGGAGATGAGTGATGACACAAAGCTTGTAAGGAGATGGCCCAGAACTCCCCACCACACCCTCATCCGGGCAATAAACTGCCTCCTCAGGTTTCGGTGGAAAGGGCGGGGCTCAGTGCTGTCCATGAGTTGAGTCAGGAGGTAGAGGAAACTATCCAGGGAGAAGAAAGAAACCTACATTGGCCCTGCAGTTTCCCTGAGGCTCTGTGCAGGCCAGAATCCCTCCCTGGACTTTTCTGGGCTGCAGTCCTTCTGAGACCCACTGTGTATCTTTCCATAGTTCAGTAGAATAATCAAGAAACTACAGTAAGAAAAAATGGCCCCAAGTTTGATCCCTGATATCACACAAAAAAAGGAAAGAATTTCATATGTTGTTCATTTGTTTCTATGATAAAAACTTTACAGTTAAAAACAGCCCTTTGTCTTAGTAAAGGAAGCTGTCCCAGGGCTTTCTGATCAAATGTAACGGGCCCTCCAGAAGTTCAGGCAAATCATCCTTAGTAGAGAGGAAAGAAGGAAAACATTAGCTTGAGAAAAATGGACCGCATTAAGCAAACTATTGCACTTTCGTGTGTGTGTGTGTGTGTGTGTGTGTGTGTGTGTGTGTGTATGTGTATGTATGTGTGGTACCGGGATCGAACTCAGGACCTTGCACTTTGAGGCAGGCATGGTGCGACTGAGCTAAATTCTCAGTCCATGAAATAATATCTTTTTTTTTTTTTGAGACAGGGTCTCGTTTTGTAATTCAGGCTAGCCCTGAGCTTGCTATGTAGCCCAGGCAAGCCTTGAACTCACAGCAATCTTCCTCCCTCTGCCTCCCCAGTGCTGGGATTACAGGCGTGAGCCTCCATGCCTGGCACTGTGGTGTGTGGTACTAATTGCTGGTGAGCATGAGTCACCGTACCTGACATTATTGTATGTGTTTACTGGGGATCAAACTAGGAACCTTGTCCTTGCAAGACAGGTGCCAAAACCGCTGAGCTAAATCCCTAGCCCCATGAAATAATTTCTTAACAAATCTATTTTCACACAGTTTCAATTTCAGTTATAAATTTTCCTCTCATCCCTATCCACACATGTGGATAGCTCTATGTTATTATAATCATAACATACTTGTGATTCTTATCATGCTTCTTATTTCATGTAACATCTTAACACATTTTTCCAAAATGTTATGTTATCCTCTTAATGACCACTTTGAAGAGATGTGTCACACGTGAAGAGACCATTCCTCTACTGAATGTGGAAGTTTGTTCCTTCTTGCACTGGTTTTCAGTGCCTCAGTAGTGCAAATATGGTTTCTTAACAGAGATGTGTCAGTTATCTTCAGAGCTTTAGAAATGCATATGCTCAGACCCACCCAGACTGAATGAATCAGAATCTCTGGGCATGGGCCAGACCATGAGGATATTCTACATACTGCTCACTGACGAGTAGACAGTGAATGTTGAAGGCTCCTGTTATAGATAAGCCACAATGAGGGTTCTTATTGAGTCACTTGACAAACCAACTTGCTTTAAGGCCAGGGCCTTGTTCCTTAGGATAAGGAACAGAGCTGCCCACACACAAGAGAGCCCGAGACATTGGAACCACAAGTTGTCTGGCATATTATAAGAAACTAACATGGGAGGCTAAGCCAGCAGGATTGCAAATGTGAGCTCAGCCTAAGCAACTTAGAGACTGTCTCAAAATAAAAAACAAAAAGGAACTGAGATGTAGCTCAGTGTAGAAGCCCTGAGTTTAATCCCCAGTATTCCCCCCCACAAAAAAAAAATGAGAAAGGAGGGAGGGACTAGAGGAAAGGAAGAAGAAGGAGGAGGAGGAAGAAAAAGAAGAAGAAGAGGAAGGAGGAAGATGAAAAAGAAAGAAGAAGGAAAAGAGAGGAGAGGGAAAAGAGAGGGAAGGGGAGAGAAGGGGAGGAAAGGAGAAGGAAGGAAGAGGGAGAGAAAGCATTGACTATGTGAAGCTGTGGGTATCTGTGATCAGTAAAATCTACCCAGTTGCCAAAGTTGTGGCTGAGCCAACATTTTTGGCCACTTCTGCCACCAAACCATTCTGAAGCCACCCACGAGGTAGAGCAGGGACCCACTTGGATTGTTTCTCTTTCCTCGCATTGAGCGCATATGCTGGGGATGAAAAATGAGTAAGCTAAGCTGATGCCAGGCTGAGCTATTATTTTCATCTGAAGCAGGCAATCCCACTTTTATAGGAACATGTGATGTGGTTTATGGAGGGGAGAGGTTAATATGATGAAGTTAAATGAAACATTGCTGTACTATTTGTAAGAAAAGTGGGAAACCTAAACTAATCCATGAGACACACACACACACACACACACACACACACACACACACCTGTACACATACATGCATTTGCACTCCTATGGAAGAATGTGGAACAACTTTTCACATATTACAACAACCTCGTACTTCAGCACATGATGACTTAAGCTGTCTAAGAACTGACATTCTTCTTGTGATGTTCCACTTCAGTCATCGCTGTGTTATCATTCTTTAGACTCAGAGAACTAACAATTCAGTGAGGAGCCAGGGGCCTTGCTGTCTGATTAACCAGGGATATGACCTTGGTGATTGCATTTCAAATCTCGGAAGTCTTTGTGCGTGTAATTCGGTATTGGATTATTAACTAATCTATAAGGGCCATTTGGTTCGCAAATCCTATCATAATCTTTCTTTTTTTAAAAATTATGATATAATCCATATACTTTTAATAATCACCATTTTAAATTATGCAATTTACTGATTTTACTACATTGAAAAATTATAAACTATCATTACTAATCAAGACTATTTTCAGCACATCCCCCAAAAAACCTATACACAGTAGTAGCTGCTCCCCTATCTCTCCTCTCCGCAACTGCAGGCAATCACTAACCTACTTTTTGCCTATGTGGATTTGCACATTTTGTGCAAATATAAAGCAGGTGACCATTTGTATCCAGCTTCTCACTTAATATGTTGAGCAGGATGTACTGCAGTAACATCGGTAATTCACTTTTTAATGTTGGGTGGTAATCCACTGTGTAATTTGGTATTTAAATGAATAAATACTGGATAAACGTATACCATATCATTTGCCTGAGCATAACCTCGTCCTCATTTCCTTACCTAGTTCTTCCCTTATCTTGCATGAAGCTTTGCTGTTTCTCAAGTTTCACACTAATCCCAATTCCTCTGCCCAAGAGGAGCAATCCTGGTGCTGCCACCCTGAAATCCGGCACTGGGTGTGGGGAGGTCCCATCCTCAAAGAGCACCTGGGTACATAGCTCCTCTTCCCACATTCAGCTCTCTGTGATTAACCCAATCCCTTATCCCTTCATCCCTGTGTTCTGCAGAATGAATGTGAGGGGGACCTGGCCGAGGCCATGCCAGCACTGGAGGCTGCACTTGCTGCACTCGACACCCTGAACCCAGCAGACATCTCACTGGTGAAGTCAATGCAGAACCCACCCGGCCCAGTCAAACTGGTCATGGAGAGCATCTGTGTCATGAAGGGACAGAGACCAGAGAGGAAGCCAGACCCCAGTGGCTCTGGTAACTTCCCCCCCGTCCCAGTTACCTGGGCTGTTCTTCCCTTGCAGGAAGGATGCCAGTGCCCATCCCATCTGCAGCCTGCCCCAGTCCCCTAAGCATACCAGTGACTTTTGGAGGAATTTAGAAAGGTACCTAGACAAGCATGTGACCCAGAAGTCCTCCAGTACTTCCTTTCTTCCCAGTCAGATGGGGAAATTCAGGTATCTGTAGGTAGAGTTAAGCTTAGTTCAGGTCATAGCCTGAAAATCATTTCAAAATGAAGATTACACAAACCAAAGTCCTGGTGTAGAGCAAACACACTGAATTGGGTTGGGGGGTACATGTAAGAGAAAGAGAGTAAGAGAAGGAGAGAGGGAATAAGAGAGGGACTGTAAGACATAAATAAATGTAGAGGCACCCAGACAGACATCTGGACACATGCATGTGAATATGTGTGCACACACAGAGCACATACGCATACATATCTGCCAAAGATAATGAACAGAGAGCATGAGGAAACGAAATTGGGATGGAAAAAAAGGCAGGTAAATGGAAAAGGGAGATGGGGGGGTGGGAGAGACGCATGAGATGTGGAGACAAGAGAAAGACACAGGGAGAGAGAGACCAGCACAGGAAAACTGAGAGACAGAAGCGCTAAGAGTAAAAGAGAAATGGAGGCAGAGAGAGAACAAGAGACCAAGAAGAGAGACAGGGACAGGGAAAGAAACACAGAAGAGACTGAGTGCAACAGCCAGAAAAAGATTTAAAGGGAGACAAGGGAAGAGGAAGGCAGAGAAAGAAAGTACAGTAGAGAGGAGAGGAGAGCGCGCAGATAGAGAGGGAAGAGAGGGATAGAGACAGAGGGACAAAGAGAATGGTTAGGAAAGGAGAAGGGAGGAAATCTCCTTATATAATTAAACTTAAAGTTTTAATAGATGAATATTAATTCTCCTTACAGTGCCAGTTCATGGTAGAACCTGGTATTATAAGCAGTATCTTAGAACTAAACAAAGACGTAAAGTCACCTCTAATAGTGTTTCCTGTCTCTGAAATTTTCTTGTACTGAGAGGATTCCTGCCCTCCCTCCCTCCCTTTTGAAGTGTTAGAAGTCCTTGCTCTCTCATTTGGGATCCTCTGGGTCCTGCTTCCCTTTGCTTAGCATTCTGTCTTGTCTGGGTCATTTCTGGCCAACAACAACTTGAAAAAGATGCAAAGCTGATCAGGAACAGCCAAATGGGGTGAACTTTGCCAGAAGATCCTTTAGGGAAGCTTCTGAGGCACCGTAACTCACCTGAGTAAGGTTTTGCTGCCAGTACTTCTGCACCCTAAAATTACTGGGAGCTGAAAGAACACTGAAGCCTGTACACCTCTACAGATATTTATTTTATTGCTCTAGGGTACAACCTAAGTGCTAGTATTTTTTTTAAGCTCCTTAAGTAATTCTCAGGTACAGCCATGTTTGAGACCTGCTCGAACATGTCTTTATGAGCCAGGTCATGAAGTTTACTTCTTATATTAGATTATTGATGATCTGCACAAAAATCCATCGTTACCTAAAATTTAATCAAATTGTGTATATTATTCGTGAAACACATAAGATTTAGTGAGTATACTGACATGGAACAAATGAGCAATTGAATTAGATTTAGATGCTTTGAATTTAAAGGAATTTCACTTTCCAGAAAGCAAAAAAAAAAAAACCTTCATGGAAATATCTTGCTAGTTGCTGTGTTTGGGCTTACAATTGGAACACATTGTACTCCATACAGTGTTTCAAACTATAACTTTTTTGATGAGTCTAAGGATGGCAAGTGTCAAGAGCCAGAAGGCTCTCAGATTTTTTCCCAATATGTCAACAAAGGGAGCACTGTGTCTGGATGAGGATGAAACTACTTGCTTAGCTTGTGGTGCTAAGGAAAATAAGATAGGCCTATTCCTCCTGTCCAGTGGTGAGCTTCCAAGCAACCTCCCTGAGGTCACCCCTCACCTGCTCTGCTTATCACATGGAAGACTCACTGGTGCTTCTCCAGCCTGCTCCCCAGCACATGCCTGCATATGGGCCACGCTACCTGTTGTCCCACCTTCTATGAATGGGTGAATAACCATATCCATTCATATCTGAGCATCAGACACTGTCCCAAACTCTAGAAAACATAGGAGGAGCTCATGGTTTTTATATAGTTACAGTAGAAAGTAAACAAAAATGGTTGATTATAAGTGCTATCAGGAACAGATCTACTATCAGGCAAAGAAAATGGGGAGGAGGGGCCTCCTTAGAAGAGAAGTCCAGAGACACCTCTCATGCAGCAGCTTTTAAAGCGAGGCTGGAAGTCTGTTCGTGATACATGTAGATGCATGGGCAAAGGGCTCATGGTAGAGAGGTACTTGTGGAGAAATTGAAGAAGGACCCTTTGGACACAAACGAAGGGAGAAAATCAGAAATGAGGTGGATGAGGTTGGGTAGGCCTCGAAAACTATGATGGATTTTTTCCCCTCAAATCCAAATAGTAGCCATTGGAAACTAGATAGCTCAGCCTAAATGTAGTAATATTACCTATCTCTGTTTCTTATCCTGAATAGGTAAGATGATAGAAGATTACTGGGGAGTGTCAAAAAAGATTCTTGGAGACCTGAAATTCTTGGATAGTCTTAAGTCATATGACAAAGATAACATTCCTCCACTGATCATGAAGCGGATCCGAGAAAGGTTTATTGATCATCCAGATTTCCAGCCAGCTGTCATTAAAAATGTGTCATCTGCCTGTGAGGGTCTGTGCAAGTGGGTGAGGGCCATGGAGGTATATGACCGTGTGGCTAAGGTGGTGGCTCCCAAACGGGAGCGGCTGAAGGAGGCTGAGGGGAAGCTGGATGCACAGATGCAGAAACTGAACCAGAAACGAGCAGAGCTGAAGCTGGTGGAAGACCGGCTCCAGGCCCTGAATGATGAATTTGAAGAGATGAATATCAAGAAAAAGACACTGGAAGAAAACATTGAAATCTGTTCCCAAAAACTGGACAGGGCAGAGAAGCTGATCAGTGGTCTTGGTGGAGAAAAGGACAGATGGACAGAAGCTGCCCGCCAGCTGGGAATCCGCTATACTAATCTGACAGGAGATGTGTTGCTGTCTTCAGGGACCGTGGCTTATCTAGGTGCCTTCACGGTGGATTACAGGGCCCAGTGCCAAAAGGAATGGTTAGCCAACTGTAAGGACAGGGTCATCCCAGGCTCCACTGACTTCAGTCTCAGCAATACATTAGGGGATCCTGTAAAAATCCGTGCCTGGCAGATTGCTGGGCTTCCCATTGACTCCTTCTCCATAGACAATGGCATCATTGTGTCCAATTCCAGGCGCTGGCCCTTAATGATTGACCCTCAGGGGCAGGCCAATAAATGGGTCAAGAATATGGAGAAAGCAAATAAACTGTCTGTTATCAAGTTCTCTGATGCTAACTATGTAAGGACACTGGAAAATGCCTTGCAGTTTGGCACCCCTGTCTTATTGGAAAATATTGGGGAAGATCTGGATGCTTTCATTGAACCTATCTTGCTAAAGACAACATTCAAGCAGCAAGGGATTGAATACATGAGACTAGGTGAAAATATCATCGAATACTCCAAGGACTTTAAGTTTTACATCACCACTCGTCTGAGGAACCCACATTACCTCCCAGAGGTTGCTGTGAAAGTCTGCCTCCTCAACTTCATGATAACCCCCTTGGGTCTCCAAGATCAACTCCTTGGCATTGTGGCTGCCAAAGAGAAGCCAGAACTGGAACAGAAAAAGAATCAGTTGATTGTGGAAAGTGCTGAGAACAAGAAGCAGCTAAAGGAAATTGAAGATAAGATTTTAGAGGTCCTCTCCCTATCTCAGGGCAACATTCTAGAGGATGAAACAGCCATCAAAATTCTGTCCTCTTCAAAAGTATTATCTGAAGAAATCTCAGAGAAACAGGAAATCGCTTCAAAGACAGAAATGGAGATTGATGAGACTCGGATGGGCTATAAGCCAGTGGCCGTGCACTCTGCCACCATCTTTTTCTGCATCTCTGACCTGGCCAACATCGAGCCCATGTACCAGTATTCCCTGACATGGTTTATCAACCTCTACGTGCTTTCCCTAGCCAACAGCACGAAGAGTGAGGAGCTGGACCTCCGCATTGAATACATCATTGAACATTTCACCCTGAGCATCTACAACAACGTGTGCCGCTCTCTGTTTGAGAAGGACAAGCTGCTCTTCTCCCTCCTCCTGACCATTGGCATCTTGAAAGAGAAAAGGCTAATTTCAGAGGAAGTTTGGTTCTTCCTTCTAACTGGAGGTATTGCCCTGGATAACCCCTACCCCAACCCAGCTCCCGAATGGTTGTCTGAGAAGGCCTGGGCAGAAGTTGTACGTGCATCCTCATTGCTCAAACTGAAAGGCCTAAAGGAACATTTGGAACAAAATACTAGTGAATGGAAGCTGATCTATGACTCCACCTGGCCCCACGAAGAGACATTCCCTGAACCTTGGAATTTGCTTGAAGGATTGGAGAGGTTGGTCATCCTCCGATGTTTGCGGCCTGACAAGATGGTCCCAGCTGTTAGGGATTTCATTGCTGAATTTATGGGGAGTGTGTACACTGAACCCCCTACATTTGATCTCCAAGGATCCTACAATGATTCAAGTTGCTGTGCACCACTGATTTTCGTGTTGTCTCCAAGTGCAGACCCAATGGCAGGTAAGGACAGAATGCAAGGAACTTGAAATTCCATCATTTGTGGATGGTGGCCACAGCATGTCCTTTAAACAGGTATTTCCTTCTCCGATGGCTTTGAAGCCCACACAGTTAACCAGCTAAGGTGGGAGTGAATGAATTGAATGTATCATTTCCTACGGAAAGGAGATAGCTGCTGCTCAGCAACCACAAATTGAGCTGTCTGGTGTTGTGAGCCAGAACTACTGATTTTTTTTTAAGAGCACACAGAAATGCAGAAATGGCTCTTTTTTAAATCTGATACCATAACTCCCTGAATTGTTTTTCTAAAAGATGTAATAAGGGCCAAACCTAGGGTTAGATTCAACCTGGTAATTATTTGTTTATCATCTTTGCCTTAAAACATTTTCTCCATTGCTTCTTTAATTTAAAATATTTGGAATAATACCAATTTTTTTTTTGAAAAATCAAATAGCAGGGGTCCAGGAATGTAGTTCAGTGGCGCTGTGCCTTCCTGGAAAGTGCAAGATCCTGAGTTCAGTCCTTAGTTGATGAAAAAAAAAAATCAAATAGGGTCATGACTCAACCAGGGGGACTTTGCTACCTCAGAGGACATTTGGCAATGTATACAGACATTTTCGTTGAGTAGCATCTAGAAGATAGAGACCAAGGATACCGCTCAACATCTTAGAGTGCACAGGACAGATTCCTACAACAAAAAATGGCCTGGCCCAGGAAAACATTTGTGGCACAATTGAGAAAGGTGGGTACAGGGCATAAGGCATGCTTTCTTCCTCACCACACCCAGCCAGGTATCCCACTGTTACTGTGTATCCTTCCAGAAATAGTTTGTGCATGCAGAAGGGTATGAAGTGTTGACTGGCATAGAGTAGTTTTCTGTTCTGTTAAGAATCTGGATACTTTTATTTTCTCTGTTGCTGAACGAAACAGTAATAAAAGAAATGCTGGTGACAGACTTAATATTCTCCTGTCAATTTGACACGTAGCTTCACCCCAAAGAAGCCAGCATCCCTGAGCCTCGAAATGTTGGGGGCGGGGCTGGTGTGAGCTGGTTCAGGGTTCCTATAAATACTAAAACATTATCAAGGAGCAATCTATGACCTTGGCCTTTTTCCTTATGTGCTTTATGTGGGGAATTAATAAAAGATAAACTAAGGGGAAGTCAAGAAAAATAAAGCAGAGAAATGGAGGAAAGGATATAATATGATGATAATTCTAAAGATACTGAATTATTGGTAAGATGATGCCATGCAGGCAGAGAGGATGGCAGCTTGCACCTAGTGTCGTATTCAACTTATTCCTGTGCTCTAGAAGCCTGACCACATTCAGCCTGAATGATTTCACAGGCAGCTTTATAGGTACTGAATCCCTCCAAGGGACTCTCATCAGAAGTTACTTATTGTCTGAGTGTTGACCCTTTTCTTACTGACAGGTCAGTGGATCAGGCATTATCAAATGAGCTAGCTCCCCTTCCTCCCCCTCCTCCTTACAAAGTTTCTCATTAGCCTCTCACCTGCTGTGATGTTTCTCAATCTTTTTTGCACATTGAAATTGTGTAATGAGTTTAAGAAAAATCATAAAGCAACCTACACCAATGAAATTAAACTCTTTAGAGTGAAACCCAAGCATCCTGTTTCAGAAACCCTTTAAGATAATTCCACTATAGAGCCAGTGTTGGAAAGCACTGACTTTAATGGCTTGAATGGACTTTGAAAAATCGTTACCAAGGTCCAGTATTTCATTGGAGGATGCCAATTGGTGATATTTTATTTTTAATTCTGTCTTTCCTTCCACATTCTTTAGCTGAAACTCTTCTATAGAGAAGAATTTTCCTTTGCCAACTCTGTAGTTTTCTCTGAATGTAATTCAGACAGCACAGGTCTATTATATGCTTGATTCTTTATTAGCAGCACTCAGAATATTGAATTAATGCAAGCACCAAAGTGAATAGTAAACCACTAAGATAGTAAATAGTAAACCACTAAGATTGTTGTACCATTGTGAATGTGTGGATTTTAATGTGCTGCTGGGTATTTCAAATATGCTAACATTCGACTGCATTGTCATTATTATTCTTTTTGATGCTCAAGTTATTCACCTGTTGCCTATGGGAGTACCAAGGCCCATGTAATTTCTACACAATCCAAGTAGGTTTTTATAACTTCTCTTCCTTCTAGAACTACTGTGTATTCCAGAATTACCTTTCTTGACCCAAGCCTGGAAACAAATAATTCTTATAGGAGCCCAGTTCCTTCCACCGGCAATAGTACATAGAGACCATGCCCCGGCTAAGGGAATACTCCTTTCTCCTGAATGGATCATTGTTTTTAGACCTTACTGTACCAATTCTCTCTTTAGCTATACCTAACCTGATCTTGTAATCAGTACTTTGGGTTTTTAAATATTCAAATGACTATGATTTCCACTTCTAAAAATTTTCTTTTTTTCTAAATCCATGCATGTTTGAAGTAGGAGTTGGAATTGCATTATGGTTTATGTTCCTGTTTTCCTCATTTTTAGATGAGTTTCTTTTATGGTATTTTTCAAAGACTCTATTAATTTCTTACGACTGCAATAGCAAAATATTACACACTGATATCTTGAAAAATATAAATCCGTATTCTCAGTTCTAGTGGTTAGAAGCCTGAGCTCAGGTTCAGCAGGGTTGTTATTTTTTGTGTGCAGCCTCATTCTGGTGCGGTGATGGTCACCTTTTCTGTGTCTTCACATAGTCTTTTCTCTGTGTGGATCTGTGTTCTAGTTGGGGTTTTCTCATGTTCCTCTCCTTGTTCCTTTTCTTTCTCTTCCTCTTTCTTCTCCTCAGACACCAGACATAGTGGATTATCTTCCAGGTCTCTTTTTAACTTAATTTCCTCTGTAATGAGCTGTCTCCAATTACAGTCCATTCAGAGAAGTGGGGATCAGGCTTTCTGGTATGAACTAGGGGGTCACATTCAGTCCATTACAGACACCAAATGTAAACCTTGGAGTATTTGCTCAGATTGTCCTGTACACTGACTGTTCCTTATGGTGATGTGCTTTCGTTGTTTCTATTTTGTATAGTAAGTTCACAATCATTAAATTTGGGAAATTTTATATACCTTGGGTTTAGGGAATAATGAAACAGCTTTACATAGGCAAACACTCATGCCTCAGGGACCACGATATACTAGATCATTGGTGACAAACCTTTGAGAGCTTTCAGTGACAACAAATAGCCTGCTGTGACTCAGTGCTATAGGTTCTTCACCACTGCTCTAGATCAATGTTATGGGGCATTTCTCAGCTAGAGAATCCCCACTACAGGGTCCTGCAGATCCTCATATCCCTCATCTGCCCGTGGCATGAACTTGGTGTTTTGATTTCAGAGTTGTTGATTCTTTTCCACCCAGGTTCCAGGTAAGTGGCAAGGTTCTAGGTTTCTTCCTTGAGTTAGTAGTCAGATTTCTGGCCTTTTTTTTTTTAACATGAAGGCAGAGCCCTTTGCAGTTGTTAATTTCACACATAAGTCTCTGATCCAGGAATGCAAAGCTAGGTTTTCCATGGACATCAAAACTGCACCCTCTTAACTCATTAAATAAAGTATGGTATTTTCCAGTGATGAAATATTGTTTAACCACTAAATAATAATACTTGAATACAGTATATACTGATATAGGAAAGATCTACAATGTTCATTGTTAGAAAAACAAGCAAATGCAGTATTGTACAATTCATTTAAATTTAATAGTATATATACATATATTTAAGTACATATAATTTCTCTGAAAAGATTAACAAATTTAGTAACTTTAGCTATTCTTGATGAAGATAGATATGAAAGACACGAATCTCATTATAAAAATACTTCTATTTCTTACTAAAATAAATTTGTAAAAATAAATTTATTTGGTTGTATGTTCACCATTAGTTTTGAGTTTCCTGTTCACTTTTGGCATCAAAAGATTTTCTT
>PVIR01000385.1:100030-131144 GCA_004026965.1 Petromus typicus
ATACTGGGTGTGGAGACCCACACCCAGCAGCAACCAGTACCACATACCACAGTGCCGGGCGTGGTGGCTCATGCCTGTAATCCCAGCACTCGGGAGGCAGAGGCAGGAGGATTGTGATGTGAGTTTGAGGCTGAGCTCAGGGCCAGCCTGAACCACAAAGCGAGACCCTGTCTCCAAAAACCTTAAAAAAAAAAAAAAAGATTTTCTTTTCTTGGGACAGGGATTTATCTCAGTGGTTCCATTGTCTGTCTGGCAAATGCAAGGTCCTGAGTTTAATCCCCAGTAACCACATACCACAGTGCTGGACATGCTGGTTCATGCCTGTAATCCCAGCATGTACAGGGGGAAGAGGCAAGAGGACTGCTGTGAGTTTGAGGCTTGCCTGGGCCACATAATGAATTTAGGGCTAGTCTGAACTATAAAGCAAGACGCTGCCACACACACAAAAGTTTTCTTTCAAACCCTGATTTTGCCAGGGATGTAGCGCTGTCACTGCATCTGCCTGGCAAGTTCAAGGTCCTGAGTTCAATCCCCAGTACTAAAAAAAAAAAATCAAAACACTCAAGCTCTGATTTTTTTCTTTTCACTTTGCATAATGTTTTATATAAACATCTAGGGGTTTAAAACCAAAAGGGGAGTTAATTATTATAGCTTTTACTGACATTGCATCACATATAGTAAGGCTTTTCCAGAGAGGTGATTATTTTGCAATTAACAGAAGCCAGTGAATTTCTTTCTGACACCAAAATTTTAATATTTCTCCCACTTTGGTGTTATTGCTGTTAATATGCTGTTAGCTGATCTGTGCTTGTTCAGAGACCCCTCTCTTCCTGTCCTAGGCCTGCTGAAGTTTGCAGATGACCTTGGTATGGGAGGTACCAAAACACAGACCATCTCCCTTGGTCAAGGCCAAGGCCCGATTGCTGCCAAAATGATCAACTTTGCCATCAAAGATGGGACCTGGGTCGTCTTACAGAACTGCCATCTGGCTACAAGCTGGATGCCTGCACTGGAGAAGATCTGTGAGGAGGTAATTGTCCCTGAGAACACCAATGTGAGATTCAGGTGAGAAACGGTTCCACCTTGTCTGCCTCTGGACCCCACCTGGACAGATATGCTCCTAGCTGGGGATGCAAAAATAGCAGTGCATGGTCCTGCCTCTGAGAAACTCTCATTCTAGCAGAAGACAGTACACAGATGAATAATGTTGATATTATGGGCAGGTGGTCTCAGTGTCATACAATAGGGAATAGAGGGGATTATGGTGAACTGGAACCGCAAACCTTATACAGAAGGGCATTAACTACATAATAACTTAATTTTTGATTAATATAATTGTTTAAATACTGTTATAAATATTGTTATTAATCCTATTATTATTGCAGAAAAGCAGGTATCTTGCGATAGATTTTCTGATGACTTTAAAAGGAAAGTAGAGGGACCGGGGATTTAGCTTAGTGGTTCTGGCACCTACCTGGCAAGTACAAGGTCCTGGGTTCAATTGCCAGTAACCACATACAATAATGGTGGGCATGGTGGCCCACATCTGTAGTCCCAGAACTTGGAGGCAAAGGCAGGAGGATTGCTGTGAGTTCGAGGCTCACCTAGGCTGCATAGCAAGCTTAGGGCCATCCTGAACTACAAAGCAAGATCCTGTCTCAAAAAACTGAAAAAATAAAAGAAAAGTGGGAAGCCTGAATTGTAAAGAAAGCCCTTGATTTTGAAATGTTGCAACAACTTCAAAAATGTGGTCTAACAGTATGTGTATGTGTGTGTATAAATGGTGTGAGACAAATAGTGCTCACTTGTAGGGTGAAGTCAGGCTTTAGGTCATCAGTTCATGAACTCATTTCTTCTCCCAGCCTGGGGTCTGGACTGCAGCTACCTACTCACCGACTCTGACTTGGTTCAGTATCACTAAAGACTTTTCACAACATCTACCCATTGAAAATCTTTCCAATGTCTAGAAAACAAGCAAACAAAAAGCAGGATGTCATGGCTTATGTGTAGCTTGAGTTTTGTAGGAAAAACAAATTAATGAAAGCCTGGAGTGCGATATACCAAAATATTAGCCTATGGGGGAAAATTTTAAATTTTATTGCCTTCTAAATACTTTCACAACATATACCAGCTCCCAGTGAAGACTGTAATAATTATGTACTGCAAACATGTACTAATAAAAACAAAATTTTTAAAATCCAAATACTTAAAGGTTAAAAGAAACCTACTTTTACATATTTTCCCATTCTGTGGACATAAATAGATTTTTATTTTAAATAAATTCCTCATAAAACCAATTTTCAATACCATTTCCTATTTGATTAGGTTAGCACACTTTTTCTCTAACGGGCCAAATAGTAAATAATTTAGGCTTAGTAAGCCATATTATTTCTGCTGTAACTTTTCAGCTCAAAGGTTATAGGGTGAAAGCAGCCATAGATGAAATGTAAATGAAGGGGCATAGCCATGTTGCAATAAAACTTTATTTACAAAAACAGGTCACAGGTTGGATTTAGCTCTTGGCCATAGTCTACCATTTTTACTGTCTACTATTTGGCTCCCTCTAACTCATTGAAACCTCTCCTTTCCATGGACCCTCTCACAGCTAATTAGTTCTGATCTGCTTGTGATTTTGATTTTATAATGCTTTCTATTCTAGTATCCGTCTTTTATCCTTTGCCTGGCCCCAAATTCCTCCTATAGTGAGAAGGCTTTATGGAGATAGAAACAGTGCTTTGTTCACTTTGGTCACTCTGGTGGTTCCTAGTATAGTGCTTTACCTACACAGGTATTCAGAAAGTCCCATAGGAGAAAAGTGAGGGGCTAAGAGCAAGGGCTTTAAACCAAGTATGATAACACATGCCTGTAACCCCAGCATTCAGGAGGCTGGAGGCAGGAGAATTGCCACAAGTTCAAGGCCAGCCTGGGCTACGTAGTGAGATCAGGGCCAGCCTAACTACAAAGTGAGACCCTATCTCAAAAAAAAAAAAAAAAAAAAAAAGCCTCTTGTTTTGGTCAGCTTTCTCCCTGTAGGTACAACTTAAAAGAGGGGGTTTCATTTGGCTGTGGTTTCAGTCCACCATGGTAGATTGGCTGCAGAGCAGAAGGAACATGGCAGACGGTATGTTGGAGCTAAGCTTTGGACATAATGGTGACCAGGAATCAGAGCCAGGAGAAGAGCCCCCAGGGAGAGAGAATTCTCCAAAGGCACCTATCTCGTCAGCGGGGGCCCACCTTCTAATAATGCAGCACGTTCAGGGGGAAGAGCAGTGGATGAATCCACCAGGGAGAGAGGTGTCCATGACACACCCAGTCCTAGGAGGAGTCTTTTTATCCAAGTGACAGTTAAAATTCACTGGAACAGCTCTGTTTGCTCACTGATGAAAGGAGATGGTAAATCCTTCCTCACAGGTGGCTGTGAGGACTCAAAGAAATGAAGGACATAAATGGTAGCTGTGGTTTCTGTTGTTTTTAGATGTAATTTACTGCCTTGTTCTGAACATTTGTGCTCACTGTTCTTCCAGACTGTGGTTAACCAGCTATCCATCAGAGAAATTTCCAGTCAGCATTCTTCAGAATGGGATCAAAATGACCAATGAGCCCCCCAAAGGGCTCCGGGCCAATCTTTTGCGCTCCTACCTCAATGATCCCATCTCAAACCCCACGTTCTTCCAAAGCTGTACAAAGCCAGTGATGTGGCAGAAGCTGTTGTTTGGCCTTTGCTTCTTCCATGCCATCGTTCAGGAGAGGAGGAACTTTGGACCCCTTGGTGAGCCACAACAGCACGCCGGGTGGCCTGGGGAATGATCACAGACTGGTGCAGGTCTGTTTAGAGGAGTGTGTCCCGCTTGCACTTAAACGGGGTGACCCATAAAATACAGAGTCCTATGCAGTCTTTGGGGCATCGTTAACCTAAATATGATTTGTGACTTATCTGAAATTAAATTTTCATTAGGTGGTACATATTTTTTATTTGCTAAATCTGGCAACCCCATAAGCACATCAGTGTAAGGTGAAGGAAGAGATGACATCCCCAGTCTCAGAGGCCCCTTCCTCCTGAAGTAATATGAAATGTGAGGAGTGGGCGACTGGAGGCTCTTTGCTCTGGCACGTCTTTGTCTGTCTTAGGCACAGTGACTGTCCTCCAGGGAGCTGTCAGCAGGTAATTTATAATGTTTATTGCAGCTTTCTCTGTATGTACCTGGCAGTAAAAGATACCAATATACTTGGGACATTGTGCTTCTAAAAAAAGAAGTGATTGATTGTTAACTAATATGAGCTCTCCACGGCCTAATTAAAGAATAGCTAAATAATCTTCTTAGAACAAATACAGAGCCAATATCATCATGATGTTGAAGGTGGATTACCTTTCTCTCAGCTTCCTTTCATTCTGTCCAATAGCCTTGAAATGACCAACTTCAAGAGATTCCTAGCAGAACTTATGGGTGAGATAAGGGGACAGTTGTCCTTGTGGTAATTTCCTCTGAGCTTCCTTTCCTTCTACGTCTGCACACCAGCCAGCCAGTGAGCTCCTCAATCCTCCTAACACTTGCATAGAGGATGAAGGAGGAATACAGGCCCCCTGGATCTGGATTTCATGCTTCTCTTCCTACCAGTCTCCTATCCATGCCAGATCTCTAGAAATCCTTGCAGCAGTTTGGCTCTCCAGCCAACTATTTTATTGTGTTCTGTTTGCCAATGCATGAATTTATTATTTTGTTATATTTTAATTTGCATGTAAATGTTTAGGAGGAAATTAGACTCCTCTGCTAAGCATAACATCCCCTGCTGTCTCACACCAGACCAAGGCACACATTTTTATGTCATTCTCCAGCCTCAAGGGGCATTTGTCATTAACTTGGAAATGGAAGTGGCTGTCCATTTCTCTCATGAGTGCAAGGAAGGGAATTCTCAAAACCAGCTTCATCCTGTTGCTCAACCTTAGCTACTGCTCTCAGCTATGCTCTAGTGTTATTTCTGGAGCTCTGTGTATTACCAGAGTATTCCAGCCAGGCCTGAATAATTCTCATTCCACAAATCCCAGTATGTTAACATCTTCCTTAACAAATAGGAAGACCCATAAGAAAATTGATTTTAGGATGAATGTTTTCTCAGCAGAATGGCTCCCACGTTGGCAGTAAATGTCAAGGCTAATAGTTGGCCTGCTGCTCTCTCTTCACCAGTTGAAGGAGGCTCTCGATCCATAATGTTGCTTAACTTTACCAGCTCAGTCTCTGAGTGAAAATTAAGAGCTTTCAGCACCAAGGCCTCTAATTCTTCTCTGCCTCTTGCAGGTTGGAATATTCCATATGAATTCAACGAATCTGACCTAAGGATTAGCATGCGGCAGATCCAGATGTTTCTCAATGACTACAAGGAGGTGCCGTTTGATGCTCTAACTTACCTGACAGGTATTTCCGGGAAAAACTCTGCTGTCATAAACCTCCACCCTCCTGCTCTTTTGTTCCTGTGTCTATTCACTTATTCATTCACAAATATTCATTCATTCATTCAACAAACATCGACCTCATACTAATACTGGTCATCATATTGGATAAAGTAAAAAGCAAAATTTAGATATATTACCTACAGAAAAATATAAACGAATAAGTGACAATGGAATGATAAGTTCAGTAAGAGAAACATAAAGTCAAAAGGCAAAATAAAGATTAAATCTGGGGACAGAGAAGAGATGATCTTAGAAAATGTTCTGAAGGTTTGAGAAATGGGTTTTGAGGGGCAAGTAGGAGCTTTACCAGTGAAAGAAGAAAGGGAGTGAGGCTGGGAATTTAGCTCAGTGGTTCCAGCATCTGCCTTGTAAGTGCAAGCTCCTGAGTTCAATTCCAAGTAACCACACACCACAGTGCTGGGCATGGTGGTTCACACCTGTAATCCCAGCACTTGGGAGGCAGAGGCAGGAGGATTGCTGGGAGTTCCAGGCTTACCTGCGCTATGTAGTGAGCTCAGGGCCAGCCTGAACTACAAAGCGAGACCCTGTCTCAAAAAAATAAGAAGAAAGGGAGTGGATAGTGAGAAGGAATTCCTAAGCAGAGAGATATTGTATCTTTGTATTAAAATAACTCATCAGCAACTTTGCTAGTCACTCAGTATATACTAGCAAATAATATGGGAGAATTTAAGGACTATCCAGCACAATCTGATAAAAGTTAAAGTAGAGAGCTATAAGATATGTACTGAATGAACGAAATACCAAGGTCAGAAGTCAAAATGCAGCTGAATAGAAACCCTTTACAATCACACACAAACTCCCTCTTCAGTTCCTTATGTCAAGGAGTTTGCTTGGATCCTTTCCCCAAGCCATGATGCATGCTGTATGCACATGATGAGTTTAGCAGCCTTAGGAGCTTCATGTCTAACCCAGTTTTACAGCTGAGGAGACTGAGTGGTTCTTAATTGTGCTCAGAGAAATTTGGCAATATCTGGAGATGTTTTTGGTTTCAATACTAAAGAGTAAACACTACCAGCATCTAATGAGTAGACGCTAGGGGTGCTGCTAACTCCCACAGTGCATAGGACAGCCCCACACAGCACAGAACTGTCCAGTCCCACCTGTTAGTGGCATCAAGGTTGAGAAACCTACATGAAAATGGCATTCAGTTGTAGATGGCTGTGCTGGCTTTAACTTGGTACAGTGTTTCCTAGAACAACCCCCAGATGACACATGCAGCTTAAGTTCCGTGAATCCTAGTTTGGAGGGCCATCTTCCCATTATCGTTGCCATGCACCAGGGTTCCTCTGGTGAGTGCCCCTGGAATGTAGTCTGGGGAGAAGACTGTGTACAGGTCATAGACTAGCCTGCCCTGCTTGACCAGCCAACCTGAGGACAGTCCCTTCCCAATTTTGCCCATCAAGACAGGTGAGTTAGGCCAAGACGGCAGTCCTAAGTCTCAAAGGTGAAGGACATTAGAAAGCTATGTCCAAGTTGAGTCAGCAGAGACCTCTTATAATCAGTAAAAACCTGCTTATAATTATTGAGTGCACTTCAGTAAAGGCTCTCCCAGCTTTCATTGCCACCATCTTAGCATATATGATCACTGAAGAGCTTATACCAGCAATTAAATGTGCAAGAACTTGTCACTTGGTCCCACATCTCTCTAAGAGGCCTAGAGGAGAACAACTTTCCAGACAGGGGGGTAGCCCAGCAGCACAGCACCTTCCAGGCAAGCATAAAACACTAAGTTCAATCCTCAGTACCAAAAGAAGGGAGGAATAACTTTCTTATATACTTAGGAAAAAATCAGAATATGGCACCAGCAACCCTGTGTTCTTGGGCCACTCAGTTCCAAGGGCTGTTGGCTAGAAGAAGCCCTTGTTTCAGGTTAATAACCAAATTTATAATGACCTTCCCTGTGCTCAACTTTTCCCCCTGTTGATTCTCCAGGAGAATGTAATTATGGAGGCAGAGTGACTGATGACAAAGACAGGCGGCTCCTGCTATCTCTTCTGTCCACATTCTACTGCAAGGAAATCGAACGGGACAATTACTGTCTCGCCCCTGGAGAAATTTACTACATCCCTCCCTATAGCTCCTACCAGGTAATGTGTGACCTAGAGTGGATACCATATAAGTAAGGGGTGCAGGGTCGCCAAGGAAAACCCAGAGATAGCCTTGGGCTTTCCTACTTGAGTATACAGGCTATTTCCAATATCCTAAAAGGCCTCAGAGGATGTTTCTCATATGTAATAAATGCTAGATATTTAGTAGACAAGGTCTTTCAAAATATAGGACTCATCTGAGTAGTTAGGGAGGGAGAAAGAAGGATGGTAAAGATTAGGCCTTAGTAGTGAACAGGCTGATAGTTGCTACTTGAAAACAAAGGTTGAGAAGATGACAAGGGGAAGGATAGAAAAATTGGTTGGGTGAATGAAGTACAGGAGATGAAAATAAGAAATGTAGGAGGAGGATGAGAAAAAGCTTGCTTTTTTTGATTACTTATAGTATACCAATGTCTTATTCCTTTGTAACCTTATTTGTCTTCCCATCTACAGACAAGGAATCTGGAGTTTCAGATGGCTAGCTCAAGATTTCACTGTTGGCCAGTGATAGATGTAGGATCTAAACCCAGTTCTATCTAATCCAAAGCCAAGACTACTGAGGGAGCAAAGAGGAAGAGGTTGTGGGAGGAAAATACCCCATTTGCTTTCATACTGTTCAGAATACTTTATAAAGGGAGTGCTTAGGCTATGTTCATATAATCTGGGGTGTGCAGGACAACTGATACAATGTGATTCTTATTCAAGTTAGACCCAAACCCTAAAGCACCTACGGGGCTTCAGGGACCCTGCATTATGTCAACTGCAGATTTTCTTTCCAGTCCTATATCGACTATATCAGGACTCTCCCCATCACAACCCACCCAGAAGTATTTGGTCTCCATGAGAATGCTGACATCACCAAGGACAACCAGGAAACCAACCAGCTCTTCCAAGGGGTGCTGCTGACCCTCCCTAGACAGTCAGGAGGGGGTGGCAAATCACCTCAGGTAAACAGGCTTGGAGGAGGAGATGTAATTTAACTTCTTGGGCAGTTTTCCATCTTTTGGGCATACAATTGTGTGTGATGACCAATAAGTCAGAAAAGTAGAGACCTGGAAGGGTAGGGAGGGAGTGAAGGAGGGACTCTGGTCTCACTGCTGAGTCCTTAAACACAGGGCTAAAAGAAACCCAGAGTTTCCAAAATGTCAACTATTCCTGTACAAATTCATGATTTTTGTATATCCATATATCACCTATACTCATATAATATTTTAAAACTAGGGGCCAGGGATTTAGCTCAAGTGGTACTGCACTTATCTTGGAAGCACAAGGGCCTAAGTTCAATCCTCAGTATTGCAAAAAAATAGAAAAGAATGTCATGTACTGGTGCAAATTCTCAATATTGAGGGTGATCATAATGTATATATAAAATGTACCAGTGAAGAATTCAATTTAAAAAATATTTTGCTTAAACACTGCATATCAGAATTTTAAGTAAAAATCAGTTAAAGTCATGGTAGATACAGGAGGAAGGAAGGAAATCAGGGAGGAAGGGAACAGGTGGGAGGGCAGGAAAGTTAAACCTCTGTTAAGTTCTTCCCTGATGGTGTTGCTGGGCAAAGCCTTGGGGCTGAGGCCTCCCAGCATCTTGTTTTAAAAGGGAAGTTCAGCAAGAGTTAAAGGATTGTTAAAATAGCACCAATCTAAAATTGAGGAATTTAAAAAATGATCAAAATTTGAAAAAAGTCGATTTTTTCATCATGCTTGAATCCTGGAAACACCTAAAAATTCATTTGGGGTACTCTAGTGGTCCCACGGCAGATTTGGTCCCAGGTCCACCCTGCGCAGACTACAAACAAAAATGAACCTTAGAAGAGGAAATAATTGTTTTGAGTCCTTGATATCAGAGGCAGAACCAGACCTGAACCATAGCTCCTTTCCTGCCTTCACCACCCTTTTTTTTCTCACACCCTGCTCTTTCCCCTCTCTACCTGCCGAGTAGCCTCATGTTCCGCTCCTCTCAGGTATGAGTCTTGCTCATTGAATTTCTTGATTGGGCTAATTGTGCCCTAAGTATTACTTGGTATGAGGGTGAACCAGCCTGGTAGTGTATCCCAATGGAGGGGTGGAAATCCCCTTGTAATAGGAAAAGCAGTGTCTGTTTTGGCCTCATAGACCTAAGACCAGGCAGAGCTATCTGGCTTTCCCACAGCCAGCTCTATCATCTTTGGTACTCTGGGCATGTCCTCTCCTGCTTGGCTAAGCCCCTTGCCAAGAACTTTTGTTCAGTTCTGTGGAATTACTCTTTCCCAGGATCACTGGCATTGAGAAAGAGTTTCATCTACATCAGGAGCTCGTCCTAGAAGCTACCGGTGACAGTTGTGGGAGAGTTGCACCCAGAGGTGATCTTAAGACAGGAAGTGATTACCGTCACCTGGCTGAGCAGGATTCCCTGCCTGGACCCACATGTAAAGATAGGGTTCTCATTCTTTAGCATTTTAATTTTGGGGCAAAAGAGTATTGGCCTCCCCCAAACTGGTAGGGTAATATTTGTCCTCATTTTCTCCAGTGGCAGAATTAGCTTCCATAGGAAAGTTCCCAGGGAGGTCTGACAGAATGTTTGAAAAGACAGATGTTCGTTACTACTGGTTTACCCAGATAATGCCACAGCCTGTAGATCTTATTTTTCATTTACCTGTTTTCTGCACAAAGGAAGTTGTTGAGGAGCTGGCTCAGGACATACTCTCCAAGCTTCCCAAAGACTTTGACCTGGAAGTGATCATGAAATTGTATCCTGTGGTCTACGAGGAATCCATGAACACTGTCCTACGGCAGGAGCTCATCAGATTCAACAGGTAGGCCATACGATCCTCCTAGGATCCTGGGAGCTGGAGAATGATGGGACAGACTCTAACAGGCAGTGGCGAGATTGACACTTCATAAGTGTTTCTGTGCCCAGCACTCGGGAGGCAGAGGCAGGAGGATTGCTGTGATGTGAGTTTGAGGCTGAGCTCAGGGCCAGCCTGAACCACAAAGCGAGACCCTGTCTCAAAAAAAAAAAAAAAAAGTGTTTCTGTGTAGAGGAGACAGTTCACCTTAGGGAAAGGTGTACACAGGCTCATCATTCTCTCTGTGTCACTCATGTTACATCTAGAAGTAACAGGAAATCATCAGAGCTACTTTTATTGAGCCTTCATGCCAGATACGGTTTCAAGAACTATGTATGGCTCTTTCAAATCATGTAGTCTTTTGAAGTATGTGGTCACTTATCTCTCCACCATCCCTGTACAGATAAGAAAAGTCATTTTGGCATGATGCGCTACAGTCTTTATTCATTTAATCAGACCTAATGGGTTCATTCCTGACCTACTCAGTCTCTCCTAAAGGTGCTAGGGTTCCTCCATGGTAGTCGCAGGGACCATTACTAGTCTTTACTACTGGATTCAAGAGGTAAAGTAGCTTGCCAAGAGTCACATAGTTATTCAGTGGCAGAACTGAGTTTGAATCCAGGTTGTCTGATTCCAAAGTTCATGTACTTAATCAATATGTAAAAACAGGGTAAATAGCAAATGGCAGCAAAAGTTCTCCATTGCTTTTTCCACAGAATTGGGGTGCTATGGGGTGGCCAGAGACCCAAGTGTCTCTTGTGCTTCTGTTCTCATCCCTTCTTACTTCTCCTCCAGCTATGACAGCTTAAAACTTGGTGAAATCACCTTGATTTGGTTTTTAAACAGTCAAAAGAGAATCATCCAAGATTATGTAGGCAAGAAAAGGAAATTGAGGCCTAGAGATGACAGTGATTTGATACAAATCTCAAGTGACCAGTGTCAAGAAGCCTTAAAACCCATCACTCCTGCCTCCAAGTCTAAAGTTCTTGTTCTTCCCGATACTGTGTTGCTGTTTCCATTTTGCTTCATTGGGTCATGGTTCACTTTTAGGGACTTGCTATGGAGGACAAGCTGGAGAAATGTCATCTGAGAATTTCTCTGCTTCTGTGGCCTTAGAGTTGGTCTCGGTAGTCAATAGGTAGTTGGCTAGGTGGGGGAACAAACCCCCAAACAGGGTGTAAACCTAACAGAGGCCTAGAATCAGAGGCCTTGGCATGATGGGCTGGAGGCTTCATTCATTCATTCAGACACTAATCCTCATGGCTTTCCCCTCTCCACTCCTGCTGTCTTGTAGGCCACTGGAGCCTCTCCTTGGTGGTCACAGACCTTCATTAGCTTTTGCAATTGGCCACTGAATACAAGGAGGCAGGCTAACAGCAACCTTCACCTTCAGCATTTCTCCACTCTCTCATTCACTGTTTTTGTTCATTCCTCCAGGGACACAGGAAGTCCAGTGATTAAATGGCCGGTTAGCTTTCAGTTTGCATTCGGGGCATTATTGTGTCCTCTGGGGCCTATCTTCCTTCTCTGAGTACTAAAACCTTGAAACTAGCAGGGTTCATAGTCGCAAGACTAGAAGCATGTCTGTAGCTGTAATAGAGACCCGTGGTGCAATCCCTCCAGTGGTAGCTCTGCCCCTTGGCTCCTCAGTGAGCATGTACACCAAGTATCTGAGCCTTCCATTCCTTCTAATAGGAATGCTTAGCAGTTATACATTCAGGGGTTGATTTTCTGCATTTGACCATTCTCATATCCACTGGGTTGGGAATCATGGAAGATGACAGGCCTGGTAGCTAGACTGGGGCTCAAAACATGGAGACCAGAAAGAGACGGGTGAGCTTGGCATATCACAGGCTGTCCTTCAGGCACCTCTTCTTGTGTATGTACCTCATAGTCTATGATAAGAAAAACTTTACCAATATGGATCAAAACCCCTAAAACTTTTGATCTAGAAATTCTTTTACTAAGAAAATAATTAGAGATTTGCATAAAGATTGATACAAATTTTCCTAGCAATGTTCTTTACAATGACAACAATCTAGAAATAATGTTTCCACAATAAACAGGTTAAATAAAATGGAGCAATTTTTAGTCATAAAAAAGATAATTTAGGTCATTTAGGAAAAGATTTTCTTGTTCGGTTTAAGATAGATTTTAAAAAGATAATATAGGGCTGGGGAGTTAGCTCAGTGGTTCCGGCGCCTGTCTTGCAAGTGCGAGGGCCCCAGTTCGATTCCCCAGTAACCACATACAATACTGGGCGAGGAGACCCATGCCCAGCAGCAGCCAGTACCACAGACCACAGTGCCAGGCGTGGTGGCTCACGCCTGTAGTCCCAGCACTCGGGAGGCAGAGGCAGGAGGATTGCTGTGATGTGAGTTTGAGGCTGAGCTCAGGGCCAGCCTGAACCACAAAGCGAAACCCTGTCTCCAAAAACCTAAAAAGATAATATAGAATGACCCTATTAAAAATGACTTGTTTACATAGAAACCAACCTGGAAAGATAGTCATCAAAGTTACTTTAGGTAGTGATGTAATGGGTAATTTAATTTCTTCTCAATTTATGACCATGTATTCAGTGACCCTTTAAATGGAATTAAGATAAAAGGAGACCTGGAATGAATGCATCTGGATAGAATGGAACCACTGGAGAGCCAGGTTCAGACAGCTCCTTTTGTCTTGCAGGCTGACCAAAGTGGTTCGCAGTAGCCTCATCAATCTTGGTCGAGCTATCAAAGGGCAGGTGCTGATGTCCTCGGAGCTGGAGGAAGTCTTCAACAGCATGCTTGTGGGTAAAGTGCCAGACATGTGGGGAGCCAAGTCCTACCCATCACTGAAGCCACTGGGGGGCTATGTGACTGACCTACTGGCCCGCCTGGCTTTCTTTCAGGTATCTGGGAATCAGGGTAACTGGGCAGGGTAGGAGGGCTGGCAGCCACTGCAGCATCACGATGCAGCACTTGAAATGGTCTTTCCAGAGTTAGGAATGGGAAAGAGACTTGAAAAACCCTGGGAAGATTATAGCTAGGGTGACAAAAGTGGGAATTACACTAAGGGTCACAGACTAGTGGTTCATGCAACAGATTGGACCAGTGGATATACTTTGTTTGGCTCCATGGCAATTTTTGAACTAACATGGAAATGTTGGGCATTTATGCGTAAAAATCTAGATGTAGGGTTGGGATATAACTCTGTGGTACAGTGCTTGCCTGGCATGTGTGAGGCACTGAGTGCAATCCCCAGTGCCCAGAACAAAACACCAGGTGTTTTCCTGAAAACAAACAGAACAAAACAAGAAGTCTCGAAATAGTGTGCCTCATCTGCAGACAGCAACTGTTTGGAGAGGAGTTTGCTCAGTTTAGACATGAGATATCTTCTTCTCTGCTATAGAGTCCATCACTCTCCTGTGTTCCTAGCACCACCTTGCACCTCTGCTTTATTGAAGTAGAAATATATTCCTTTGCACTTTCATTTTGGAAATGGGAAAATATAAGTTAAGCCAAAAAAATGAGAAACAAAGTATTTATCTGTCTTTGAACTATCTTTGATATGTTGTTGATTTTGAACTTTGATTTCTATGGCTCTGCAGGAATGGATTGACAAGGGCCCCCCTGTGGTCTTTTGGATCTCCGGATTCTACTTCACACAATCTTTTCTGACTGGCGTCTCTCAGAATTTTGCCCGGAAATATACCATCCCCATTGACCATGTCGGATTTGAGTTTGAGGTAGGGTGCTCTGAGTTAGAGAAATGCAAAGGACGAATGAAAGAAACCAATACTGTCCATTTCCTTGTAAGTCCAGACACCTCATGTTAGGACAAATGCTTATAAGATGTTATATATTAAGTATTTAACGTAAGTAGCTCCAAAAACTATTCTCTGTATATCAGAGGACTTCTAAGCCTTTGTTTCTGCACATATAAAAAGGAATTTTTCCAGAATTCTGCTACCGTCATATCAAGGAAAAGGAAAACATCGTCCCGTGTAGCCTGTTCAATGTGATGCTCTTCCCTGGGAAGAGTGTTAATACCCTTAGGGAGACCTTAGTAGTGGGGAAGACATTCCATTCAGTAAAAACAGCAAAAAGATAGAATTAAGACTGATGTTAACTGGAGCTTGTGTTATTTCACAATAATCCCCCCCCCCACACACACACACACTACACACACTCCCTGTTGTCCTACAACACTTTCTTCACTAACCTGAAAGGAATGTGAGTTTACCACCTCATCTGGAGCACACTCATTCCAGCTCATTGAAGCCAGTTTCTGCTTTTCCGTGAGTTTTGTGAGCTAGTTATTGATTGGTTGCCTAAAATCAACTATGGTAGAAGTTTTATAGTACAAAATTGGCAAATCAAGGATTCTTGCCATCCCCAGGACTGTTTTTCCAGATTGCCTCTGAATCAGAATCTAACTTCTCACTTCATAGATTCAGGTCCAGAAATGCAAGAGCTGTACAGGATCACTAGACTACAGTTATATGGCCTCCACATTCCTACTTTAGAGCATTCTCTGTGCTCCATGTGGAAGGGCAGAAGCTGATAGGAGTCAGACCTATCACAGAGGCTTCATAGTCTGTGAAATGCACCTTGTAAAGGCTGATGTTGAATCCAGATGGTTCTAATTCTTGCCTTGTATAGGAAGATGGAAGGTTATAGAACTCATAGTTTTCCAATTTTCCAGGTAATGACACAAGAAACAACCATGGAGAATAAACCAGAAGATGGGGCCTACATAAAAGGGCTCTTCCTAGAAGGTGCCCGTTGGGACAGGAAAACACAACAGATTGGTGAATCTTTGCCTAAAATCCTCTTCGACTCGTTGCCCATCATTTGGCTGAAACCTGGGCAAAGTGCACTATTTCTGCATCAGAACATCTACATGTGTCCAGTCTACAAAACAAGTGCCCGTAGGGGTGTCCTCTCTACCACAGGCCACTCCACCAACTATGTTCTCTCCATCGAGCTTCCGACAGACAGGCCCCAGAAGCACTGGATAAACAGAGGCATGGCCGCCCTGTGCCAGCTGGACAACTGATGGTGTTTGCCTCAAACAGAAAGTAAACAGCATTCCATTCTCCACTACAGCCCAGCCTTCCTTTCTTGATCTTTTTTTTTTTTTTTTTTTAGTACCCAGTTTCAAACTTTGGTTCTTGTGCTTCCTAGGTACCACTTGAGTTAAAGCCCTGGCTCTCTAGCCTTCTTTTCTTGAGAGTCATATAATATAATGATAATGATGTTATATTATCTGAGCAATTGATATGAGCCAAGTATTTCACAACAGCCTTATAAAGTAGAAAGTAGGATATTATTGCACTAACTTTATGGCTGCAGAAATGTGATATGGATAAGTAAATCAAATGGCTACTGGAGTAAAATTTGAACACAGCCAGTGGGATTCAAGCTTTCTCATGGGTATGGGGTGTGTGTGCTGGGAATTGAACTTAGGGCCTTCACACTGGGCTTCATCACCAGCCACCCTCCTTTTTGTGAGAATCTTACCAAGCTGCTAAATTGTTCAGTCTGCATTCTTCCTGCTCCAGCCTCCCTAAGTGCTGGGCTTACAGGTATATATCTGCATCCCAACTTTTGTTTTTTCTTTATTCTTTTGCTGCAGCTGTCACAACGTCAATGACTTCTTTGCCCACAGAGGCAATCATCAAGACTACTCAGAGGTTGAGAGGGTCTTAGGATACTTTTAAAGCTCTTGAGATATTTAAGACATACATCTTACAACAGCCTTAAGTGAGAAGTATCATCTCCATTTTACAGATGCAGAGTTCCAGCTGATTAGTGGTACAACTGGGATCCAATTGCTTTTTTGCTAGCCCACACCCATGGCTAAGACTTCAGGAATACAAAATGAAAGAACTAAATTCAGTGCAGGACTACTGCATGCCAGATACCTCACTTGACCTTGTATACTGGGAGTGACTGTGTCTCCCTCTGGAAGTTCAGGGAAATTAACTTGCTTAAGATCACCAAGTATTTCTTCACATTTGCAGAACCCCATTTAGAGCCCAGACGTTTCTGATTCTTGCATTTCTGCATTTTTTCTTTCCCATATTTTGGTTTTGATGTAAGTTTCTGGAGGAAAGGGATACCTCCAACTCATGCTTATATGCAAGAAACTGTAATCACTCATTTCTCCCCAGGGCCACCTGGAAGACTTCTCAGGGAGATAAAAATCTCATTCTTGATAGAATCTCCACTTACTCACTCATGTAGCTCTTGGCTCTTATGGCTTCTCTCAGTGTTGCACTGGTCACTATGCATGCCCAGACATAAGGCTGTTTGTCTTCATGCATCTGGCCTTCTCAGCCTCTTCAACAGAGCAAATGTCCTGCCTTGGGGTCTTTGGTTTTTCCTGAGTGGGGGTGTGGGGCTTTGAAGACGAAGTAAACATGTTCCTGAAAACTTTAGTATAACTTTTTAATGGCATGAACCAAACTCTGATGCAGGACTATGAATTCTCAGATCAGCAAATCACCCAAGTGGCACCAAAGTGCAAGGGAAATTATCTGAATCTTTGCAACAGGCAATAAAGACAGTGAGGAGGAACTAATCTACAATTTAAGGTAAATAGTTTAATAGCTATGTTTCAAGAAAGAAACACCTGTAGCAGGCATTGTGCCACACGCTTGTAATCCCAGCACTTGAAAAGCCAAGACAGGAGGATGCCCGTAAGTTTGGGGCCGGCCAAGGATACATAGTAAGTTCAAGGCCAGCCTGAACTACATAGTGAGACTCTGTAGATCACAAACAAAAAAGAAGACAATTGAGAGGAGGCAACTTTACCCGGAACAGTGGAGAAAAAGAATGAACAGATATCTGGGACTGCTGTCTCATTTCAAGTAAGATGGTAAGTCATGTAAGATGGTCAGGATCCCACAGCCTTCACCTTGGACTGGGAGGTAAGTCACACTGCAAGCTCCAACAGCTAAAAGTGAGAAGACTGCTAAGAGAACAACTGAATTTTAATTACCATTATCTAATTCCAGCTTCAGCGATTAAAAAAAAAACTTAAGGGAGGCTGTAACTGCATCATTTCTTAGGGGTCAAGGGACAGAATGCTTCTGTATGATGAATTACATTTTTGTAATTTAAAAAATTCTTTCCACTTTTAAAACAAAGATGGCCCTAAATTTGAGGTCATTTTTGATTGGTCCCAATGTGGTAAAAGATGTGTCCTTTTGGGAAAAGCATTATGCTCTTCAGAAATTGTGGTGAGTAACAGGCTAGAATCCCGGGGCAGAGATGGCCAGAGATCAACCCAGGGAAAAGCAGCAGCCCTGACTATGAAAGTAGTTCAGTAGATGACATCAAACAAACCTGGTCACCGAGCCAGTCCTTGCTCTAAAAAAATCTATCTGTTGAACACATAGTTATCATCCAGTCCTTCCCAGTGATGGAATAAAATTACACTGGAGGAGGGGATTAGGAGAAGGTAGGTTCTGCCTCAAATGACTGAAGATAGCGTTTTATTGTCCTTGAGAGAAAATAGAGGGAAAATGCTATTAAAAATAAAACAGCTTCTAAAGGCTTGACAGTAAGTTCACAGTGTAACTGTGTAATAGTGTGAGCATCTTTGCAAAGGAGGCTTAAATTGCAAAGGACACATAAAATTCATATTTAGGTAAAATTCCTGGCACAGAGGATGTACTCAAAAATTACTTGGCAAGGGGCCGGGGATTTAGCTCAGTGGTTCCAGCACCTGTCTTGCAAGCGCAAGGACCCAGGGTTTGATCCCCGGTAACTACATACCATACTGGGCGTCAAGACTCACCCCAGCAGCAACCAGTACCACATACCGCAGTGCCGGGCGTGGTGGCTCACGCCTATAATCTCAGCACTCGGGAGGCAGAGGCAGGAGGACTGCTGTGATGTGAGTTGGAGGCTGAGCTCAGGGCCAGCCTGAACTACAAAGTGAGACCTTGTCTAAAAAAACCTAAAAAAAAAAAAAAAATTACTTGGCAATTAAATGGATTTAAGTCATGGAGAAGGCTGTGCAAAAGGGTGCTCTCTACATTCAGTAGAGCAAGGGCCCAAACTGCACATCAAGATCACCTTGAGTCACCTAGGAAGGACTGTCATGGAGATGGGCATGCTATGTCTCATATGGTTCAGCCCAGCCAGTTTTTCCCCCACTGCAGGAACAGATCACTACTCTGGCTGACCACCAAATGCAGCAGTCATCTTGAGTTCACAGAACGCATATTGCATGGAAAATACCTTAAATACCAGACGCACCTATAGGTATGGAGATGTTTTCACAATGAGACCTGCTGGAAGAATGACTGAAGGAATAGGAGATTTCTGTCTCCCTAGTCAGGCCAAGTGTTAAATATGTATATGCTGTTACTTCACTGATATATCATTTTGTGCTATAAGTCATCCCCATCTCTGTACTACTTACCTTCAGCTTAACAAAATTTGTTCCTGCTAACAGGAGGCAGCTTCCGTGTCCCACTTCTGGGAATCAGAAGTCCATTTGAAAAAGAACACAGAGGCCAAAACTGGAAGATTTATCTTTATTAGTAATACCCACTCTCTTTGAAGTTAAAGATGTAACAACACTGATGTACTAATAACTCGGCAAGGATTTTCCCCTCTATGTGCCCATTTCTGTTTAGATAAATTGAAAACCAGCTCACACTTAATTATGTTAAAGTAAAATAGACTGAATGCAGTATGAGTTTCAAGGAATTTTTTTTTTTTTTTTAGATCCTAAGTCATCCTAAGTAATCACAGACTTTGAGACAAACACACAAATTTACTAAGGCATGCACTTTTGTGTATACTGTGGTGGGGGGGCGTCGTAAAAGAGTTCCATGAAAAACCATCATCAATCCAAAGATTCACTTTTAAGAAGAAGTTTATCTGGAAACTGGAAGAATCAAAAAGCCACCTAAAAAATAAAAGTAAATACCACAATCCCGTTTTAAGAAAATATGTAACTTGAAAGAAAAAAAAAAAACCTGAAAAATGTTCTGAAACTGGTATATATTTAGAGTAGCCACAGAAACTTCCAGGAACTTAGCCTGTTTCTTCACATCAGCTGATGGGTGGTGAATGGAATTCTCATAAATAGCTTTATCATCTTTAGCCTTTCTCCCAAAGCCTTCAGTCTTATTACCAAAAGTGACTTCAGTGAGGATGTAAGATCCATGACCTCTAAAGTTAATGTCATCCATGCAAGCAGCATGACCGTGACAAGCCCTGGGGATGTTTAGGCATACAGCATCATTGCGAGGAATACTTCTGGAGTTCTAAAGGAGATACTTGAATTCCTGCCCCTAATCATGGAGAAGGGTTACATTACCTGATTTACATTCAAGATCTAGTTGGTTCGTCATTTTCATAAACTTTATTCTGCATTAGGAAACTTCATCATGAGACTTCAGATATACTGGTTTGGAAAGCTTCCTCAGTTTCTCCTGAGTTCGAAGTCCTCGACCTCGTAGTGGGGCGAGGCCCATTGGAGGTAGATGAATCTGAATCACAAGAATGATAGTAAGAATTCAAATTCATTGCTTTTGCTTACATTCTTTAAGGATTTACTAAATACTATGCAGTTGCTAGGTGCTAACCTACCACTGACTCATTAATCTTTCTAATCTTTACATTCACTGACCCTTACAATAAACTCAGAAAATGATTTCTCCAGTATCTATAAGAAGGAGAAAAAGGAGGCTTGGAGAAGTTAACCTGCTCAGGATTATACACAAAATAGTGGAACCAGCACTTGAATTCAGATCTGCCTAATTCCAAAGCTTGTGAATGGAGGAAATTAATGGTCACAGGTCACCCAGCAAGACAATCTAAATAAGGGAGAGGGGGAAGAAAACGTGTATACAGGGCCGGAGAGTTAGCTCAGTGGTTCCAGCGCCTGTCTTGCAAGCGCAAGGACCTGGGTTCGATTCCCCGGTAACCACATAACAATACTGGGTGTGGAGACCCACACCCAGCAGCAACCAGTACCACATACCACAGTGCCGGGCGTGGTGGCTCACGCCTGTAATCCCAGCACTCGGGAGGCAGAGGCAGGAGGATTGCTGATGTGAGTTGGAGGCTGAGCTCAGGGCCAGCCTGAACCACAAAGCGAGACCCTGTCTCAAAAAACCTAAAAAAAAACAAAACAAAACAAAAAAAACGTGTATACAGAGGTATTTGGTACATAATGGAAAACTGAAACCAACTTCAATGTCTCCAAATAGAAAGCTGACTAAATTATGAACAGGATGGTTAATTTTATGTATTAGTCTGACAGGCCCACATTAAACAACATTTCTGGGTATATCAGTGATGGTGCTTCTAGAGATTAGTGCCTCAGTCAGCAGACTCAGCCAACTGCCCTTCCCAGTGTGGATGACATCCTCCAATATGCCAGAAGGAGGGATTCCTTTTACCACCTGATGGCTCTTGGAGCTGCAACATCTACCTTCCCCTGTCCTTAAACAAGGATTTCAGGCCCACTGATCCTTAGACCTTTGGGCTGTCTGGGTCTCCAGTTTACAGAGGACAGATCGTGGGACTTCTCATCTTCCATAACTGCATAAGCCAA
Source organism: Petromus typicus (assembly GCA_004026965.1). Classification (NCBI taxonomy): domain Eukaryota; kingdom Metazoa; phylum Chordata; class Mammalia; order Rodentia; family Petromuridae; genus Petromus; species Petromus typicus. Next base: position 120,982 of record PVIR01000385.1, read on the forward strand.
TTCCTCGTAATCTTTTTTATATATACCTAGGTACCTGCTGATTCTGTTTTTCAGAAATACTTTAATGGTACATTTTACAATGTAAACATTTAAAAAGACTGAGATAGAATTGTATGCAAAGTTGTTCAGAAGAGATGAAGTAAAATATGTAGGCAGTAAAACAGTACGGCTAGAATCAATCCCATATATGTAAAGAATATATAAATGCATATATATATACACACACACACACATTACCAATTGATTAGGTTTAGCCAATGAAATAGCAAATTACTGTTTTTCTAGATCAAAGAGTTGAATTTTGACAATTACATCTGTTCTAATATAACAAATAGTGGTCACTTCCACAGAGAATTTTTAACAAGTTTCACTTTTGATTTTATGCATTCCTTTAATGACTGGTTGGTAGGTTGTTGTTGTTGAGACAGGATCTCACTATGAAGTTCTGGCTAACTTGGTCTCCCTACCTAGACCAGGCTGACTTCAAACGTGAGGCAATCCTGTTGTCTCAGCCCCCAAGTGCTGGGATTACAGGCATGTGCCACCATGTCTGGTTTCATTCCTTTAATGTTTGAACTTTATTCTTTTAGTAACATGTCTGCTCTTTATGATAAGGAGGAAAAAGCATTTTTATAGAAAAAGGTGACAGTCAGAAAAGTACATATATGTGAGCTGGTTCTCCTTTGATGTGTGAGAAAGCTGTACACAGAAATCAGGCTTATGCTGACATCTTAGTTTGCTGTGATGGATTGGTGGCACGTAAGGATAACTTCTTTCCAATATGCTTCCTACAGTAGTTCTCAGCTGCTCTTTACACATTCATGGAGATGACTGGGTTGGCCAGCATGAAATACCAGCCACCTCTTAATAGAAGCACACTTACTGGTCGTGGATAAGGGATCTGGTAATGCAGTCCCATTTCAATCCTGGCTGTGCATTCATCTATACACTGTTTAATCAGGACTGTGTCTGTGAGCTATGAAAAAGGGAAAACAAGTTTTCATATATTTCAAATGATGCATAAAGTATAGGTATATATTTTCTTAAACTTTTTGGTTACTAGCCAGTAAAATATTGTTAGTTTGCAAAATCTCAAATAATTTAAAATTAAAATTTACTGTGAGTTAAACTTTTAAAATACTTAAAATAGGTAATACATGCACATGGTAGAAATTGTTCAAATAAATAGTACACAAGGATCTAATAATAAGACAAAGCCTCCCTCTTACTCTTGTCCCTCCCCCATTCCTTTTCTCAGACAGCTTATCAGTAGTTTCTTGTGTATGCTTCTAAAGATTTTTTATGTATATATAAAACCAGATATACAGAGACTTAGCTTTTTTCTTACATTAATGATAGCTCACTTAGTTCTGTGCCTTTTTTACTAACATAAGTTAAAGAACTTTGTATATTTATATATTCAGAACCATCCCATTCTTTTTAGAAGCTATATAAAACAACATAAGGCTTTATTACAACTTAACCAATCTCTTACTGAGAAACCCTTAGGTTATTTCCAATATTTTGCCATTATATTATAAACATTTCTGTTAAAAATGTTTCTGGAATTTTTCTGGCTCACAGGCAAATTTGTATTTAAAACATAAACTCTCAAAGAACTGCTAGGTCAAAAATGCGCTTTACACGCATTTTTTGATTCTCACCAGTACTCCCACGTTACTTTCTAGTGATGATGAACCTTTTATAGATGAATATCAAACTGCAACCCAAAACTCACTTTTTATTGCAAAGTGACAACACTCCAATTAAACCTGAATACTGAGGTTTAGAAAAAACAACTCCTGGGCCGGGGATTTACCTCAGTGGATCCAGCGACTGTCTTGCAAGCGCAAGGACCTGGGTTCGATCCCCGGCAACCACATACAATACTGGGCGTGGAGACTCACGCCCCGCAGCAACCAGTACCACATACCACAGTGCCGGGCGTGGTGGCTCATGCCTGTAAAATCCCAGCACTGGGGAGGCAGAGGCAGGAGGATTGCTGTGATGTGAGTTGGAGGCTGAGCTCAGGGCCAGCCTGAACTACAAAGCAAGACCCTGTCTCAAAAAACCTAAAAAAAAAAAAATTAAAAAAAAAATAAAATAAAAAACAACTCCTACATTAACATCCTTTGTCTTAAAAACAAATCACATGCGTGCAACAGTTCAACACCATTGTTTGCATCAATTTATATTCCAACCAACACTAAACAACAGGGCTTCTTTGTACCCTTCCCATTTTGGTTAATATTAAAGTTAACACAATTGTTTCAGCAAGTGGTATTGAGAAAGCCACTGAGTAGAATACTAGAGAATAATCTACCTGTTATTTTAATGGTAAGCTTTGCTCATTAGGAAAGGGAATAAAAGAGCTTTTAAAATCTCAAAATAGTCCAATTATGGTAGTCTTGTTTTCATGTAAAGGAATGAAAAGTTCATCTTAAAAACAGCCAAGTAGGAGAAAGGAGGAAACTTTCATTCCAAGGGTGGAAAATGAATCAATATGTGGACTTTTCATTATGTTTGTAAGTGGGCCTCAAAGTAGAGCAAGAGAAGTTAGGAGTAAGTAAGTGACTCAGTGGTTAAACACTTGTCTAGGGTACATGAGGCCCTGGGTTCAACACTAACATTGCAAAAAAAACCTTAGGATTGCATCAGTCCCAGATGACGACACCCACAGTGAAGTCTGGGCCCATGTGGCTTGGAAATTCCAAGGGAGTTCCTGTCTATGGTGCCTCTGGGAGTAGAGAAGAGTTCCAGGAACAGCAGTGAAGAGAACCACAGCTGAGTCCCTTGGGGCAGAGGCTCAACTTCTGACCTGTGTTTCTCAGAAGCTACTGGTCCTTTATCAACACAGGGAATAGATTTCCAAGTTCCCATTTGGCCATTGGAATTCAGAACAATTAATGAGATACCTTTGGATTATTAAACTCTGTGGAACTTAAGTTACAAATTGCTTACATGATGTGATGAAAATATACAGTGAATATCTAAATTTTCCAAAAATTTGTAATAGGAAAAGGCACACTGCCATCAGTTCCTCTTGAAATAGTCCATCCTGTGTTGAACATGCTTATCCCACAGCTCTCACTACTTTCTGAAGCAGTTCTGGACACCCTCTTTTCTGTTAGTATACAGTTAGCCCAAAAGTACAGTGAGTGTTGTTGAGTGTAATCCAATAGAACGGTGGCCTCATCAAACAGTATAGTGTGTCTTCCTCACCTTATTCACCAGATCTGGCACCATGTGACACTGGTTCTCTAGCAAAGTCAAAATGACCAGAGATAGTAAACATTTTGAATTGATTCAGGACATCAAGGCAGCTGCAACAGCACAACAGTACAACTCCCACAAAGGAAGACTTGCAGAACTGATTCAGAAAGTAGCAAGAACAATGGGATGTATTCAAAACAGGGGAAGTATTCTGATAGTAATCAATGACAATGTATCTTGTACTGTAATAATGTAAAAATAAAAGTTAACAGTCACTGCACTTTTGTATACTTTCATGTATGTTTGCATGAGGGATTGAGGAAAAAGAAAGCCCTCTGATAAAGATATGGTTAGGGGCTCCTAGGACTGCTGTGGCTGCAGCTGTCCATATGAATGAGCTTAGCTAGACTACTCCAAATTTAGGCATTTATCAGCTACCTGCATGACTTTGTCTTAACCACATACTACTATACTAAAATTAAAAATTTTCTGGGCCGGGGATTTAGCTCAGTGGTGCCGGCGCCTGTAGTGCAAGTGCAAGGACCTGGGTTCAATCCCTGGTAACCACATACAATACTGATCATGGAGACTCATGCCCAGCAGCAATCAGTACCACATACCACAGTGGTGTATGTATGTACCTTAACCATTGTACCATCTCTGTGTGCCTCCAAATAATTTCATGTATCAACAGTGTCATGCACACTATACTCTGGGGCATGTACATCCTACATCATCACTCATTTTGCCAATCCAAACAAGCAAAGGAAAGATTCATGCAATAACTAAAAGCCTAGGGTCTGGAACAGTTCTCAGGTAAGTAAGTCTGCACAGGTTTAATAGGTACATACTTTGATATCCCCAGCACAGGCTGGACATCATGGGCTATGGTCTCCACTTGCTACTATCAAAGCCACTAGTAAAGAACAACCTGATACATGAAGTTACAGAAAAGAAACTATATATAATTAATAAGAGCAATGGCCGCCATTTAATTCAGAACAAGTAGTCACCATGGGGTTGAGAAGAGCAGATTAATTGAATAAAAGTATTTATAAATATTAATTCAGTGATATTCACGAGATATACTAGAAAAGTGTAGACATTGTGTGCTCCAGGAGCTGATAATATGGTTGGAAGAAAATGATCCCAACACAAATGAAACAAAGAATAAATAAGTATAAGACAAAAAAACCACTGGAGTCTCCAAACATTGTTATCACTTACTCTTTTCAATAAAAAATTTCTGAGCTCACAGATCCCACATGTGCACTGATACCAATTTACTAATGTATAGACTTATAAACTGTAAATGCTTATGATGGAGTTAGATACTGACAAACTCACTGTAAATTCAAAACACATGTAATACTACACTCCTACTGAAAACTGTAGCTTAGCCTAGTCTACCTTAAATACTTGGGCAAAATTACTAATATAAAATCAATTTTATAGTGCTGACTATCTCAAAATTCAAAGTATAGTTTTTACTGACTGCTTACTACTTCATGGGAAAGCCAAGAAATTATAATTTCAACCATCATTGGGACCTTCTGTGTACTAGTAAGTTCACTGTAAGAATACATACAAAATAGAGACTTTAAAGAATGAAATAAAAATAGAACTAACATCTGTATCTTATTTCTGTTCTTCAGAGGATTATATGTGTAGGCACCTCAAGTAGTATATTGACTGGTTTGGCAAGCATTGATCTACCAGAGGAAAAGAAAATTTGGAGAGGCCGAGAAAGGGTTAGAAGTGTAAAACTTAGGGGTTTCATGGATTCCTGTAAGGGGACGGTACTCCAGGAAGACTTCTTTGGTAGTATTTGTCTCGGTTGTAATTTTATATTTTGTATTTTTTAATTCTGAAGCATCTTTGTGAAATCCTGTCTTGGTTGTGCTCATTTGTATTTCCCCAGTGCCTAGTCCAGTTTGGCACATGGTGGGCACTTGAGTACCTGTTTGTGCTGCAGAGTAGTAACAAAAGCTCTGACAGAGAGGGCAGGCTGGAAGGAGATGCTCTAATTGAAGAGGTCCAATTTGGACTGTGCGGCTGTGGTGAGGTCTGTGGTAGCTGGTTAGAGGGCAAGGCTGGGTGTTCGGATGAAAGAGTTAAACCTGTAAGGTGGCTGCAGGCTGCACAGTCCTCAGGAAAGGAAGCTATCTTTAGAGGACCCTCTACAGCTGGTGGGAGGCAGCATGTAAAAGACAGGGTGGAAAGAAAGAGAGGCAGGGGGCCAGGGATTTAGCTTAGTGGTTCCGGCGCCTGTCTTGCAAGTGCAAGGACCCGGGTTAGATCCCCAGTAACCACATAGCAATATTGGGCATGGAGACTCACGCCCAGCAGCAACCAGTACCACATACCACAGTGCCGGGCATGGTGGCTCACGCCTGTAATCCCAGCACTTGGGAGGCAGAGGCAGAAGGATTGCTGTGATGTGAGTTTGAGGTTGAACTCAGGGCCAGCCTGAACTACAAAGTGAGACCCTGTCTCAAAAAACCTTAAAAAAAAGAAAAGAAAGAGGAAGAGATCAGGGAGGGAAAAGTAGGAACAATCTTGTTTGGAAGTTTTATGGGGGAAACAGGGACAGCATTGAGTCCATTAGATCAATGACAAGGAGGGTGAAGAGAAGGCCAGCAAGAAAGCCTTCTAGCTTCATGCCTGGCGGTCCTCCCAAGGAGCTAACAGCTAATGCTTTATAGTTTGTTGGGATGGGTCAAGTCTGGCTCCTGGTGTCTGGGTGTGTAGTTACATTAAACTAGCTAATGGAGACACTATTTTTTGCAGTCTCAAAGGGTAACTTGACTGTCAGGCAGAGGACTGAGTTCAAAGCTAAGTTATAAAGGGAACCCTATGTTTTAATCCTATTCTTTCCCCCTCTGAATGGGTTTATATTTGGAGGCTTTGATAAGCTTATGAATTAACAAACATTACACTGCACACCTCCTAAGGGAGAGGCCAGCAGAGTGCACAGTGTGTGAGGAAGGACTCTTCCTCCCAAAACTCCCATTGCCCTGACTCATAAGATCTTCTAAAGATGATGAGCTATTTATAGGCTGGGCTGAGACCTGGAACAAGGGAAGAGAGAGGAAGAACCACTGAACTAAATCCCTGGCCACAAGTGAAGAGAGAAATGCAGGCTGGGTTTGACTTTCCAAGGACGGGGGAAGCTAGTCTAGCTGTGCACTGACCACTTTTTGTCCCAGCCTGGGCCACTGTGACTTCCACTCATTCCTCTGCCTTTAGGACAGAAAAGAAATAAGCTCACACTGTAAGAAACTATTCTCTTCCCTGCAGTCTCCAGTCAGGGCCTACTTACATTTTTGTTTTTCTGGAACAGTGTTCTAGCTTCATTTAGTATGTACCGTTTTTCCTCGATGGTGTCTTCCATCTGCCCTGATGCCGCCTGCCATTTCCTCGCAAGCTTCAAAATGCTACGGTAGAGGCTAAGCACTTCTTGTCGTGTTGCTGTTGTCATCTTCAGACCCATCAAAATAGAGAGAATACTTGTGTAAGAATGTGATTTGACAGTAGCCAGCTAGGCAGATGTAATTTTTTAAAAAAAATCAAGATCTTTAATTAGTCTAGAAATAATTGCTCTTTCTCAACAGATCTGTTGGAAAGCACTGCCAGAATGGCATTAACAGAAACTCCAGTGATCTCGAAACTGGCTGTGTACATCATCCCGTCACTGAGAGCTGCTCTCCGTGCTGTCAGGAAGGCCATATTTACAAACACTGCAAAACCAAAAATCATAACCAGTGATTATAAAACTCCTTCAAAACCAGTTTTATCAGAATATCTTAGAAATGATGCTTTTTGATGGTATTTAATAAAATTGTATCACTACTTCAGTACCTAGGAAAAGGCACATTTTGAATAGCTGAATTTTCTAGCTGAGTTAAGAACTAGAATTTAGTGTACAGGTTGAAAACACAAGGCCTGCAGGGTGTGGCAGGCTACATAAATGAGGAAACTTGGCTGGATGGAGACGGTGGCCAAATGGACATGACACGGCCCCTGAAAGGGAACAGCTGCTACCCAGCCAGCTCCTGCCAGCTAAAGACTGGGGCCTAATGATGCCAGCTTTTCTGATAACATAAAAATAGGAAGCAACCCAGATTCTTTAGTAATATCTCAAAAAGATTATATTATTTTTGAAAATGTCAACACCATGCAGGTCAAACAAAATGAATAGATAGTTCTACCTACTACCTAGATAGTTCTACAAAATGAATAGATAGTTCTAGGTCGCACTTTCTCTTAGTTCACTTTAACTTTTTAGAAGATATTTCCCAAGTATTTAATCTCTTGCCTAATAAGAACTATACAGTAAGTGTAACTGAAATGTGTTAGATACATGTACCAACTCTCCACATAATGTAATTACTGTATTATGTACTACAAACGTACTAATAAAAATTTTTAAAAACTTCTAACAGAAGATCTTATGAATAATTTTTTTTACTCTGAAATATTAGCTTTAATTCCAGAGGATTTAGCTATATGAGAACTGACTTAAGTATATTCCTTTAATAAACCTTAAAGAATAAATTATATATATAATTGAAACTCCCATTGTATCCTTTCCAAATTATATTCCAATTCCTTCTTCCTAAAAGCAATTGCTACCCTAAACATTCTTGTCACTCATAAGTGATATGTATCATTATATATATATTATATTATATATATTATATATAATATAACATATATGTAAAACTTGCACAACTTGCATTTTTTGCTCATCATAACTTTAAGTTTCATCCATGTTGCTCCATGTAGCTTTAGTTCAGACATTCTCATGGCTCAGTTCAGGTTGCTGTATGAGCATATCCCACTACACTTGTCTGTTTTAGTGATGTGAATTAGTTGTTTCTGGTTTGTTTGGGTTTTTTTTAGGTTTTTTGAGACATGGTCTCACTTTGTAGTTCAGGCTGGCCCTGAGCTCAGCCTCAAACTCACATCACAGCAATCCTCCTGCCTCTGCCTTCTGAGTGCTGGGATTACAGGTGTGAGCCACCACGCCCGGCACTGTGGTATGTGGTATTGGTTGCTGCTGGGCGTGAGTCTCCACGCCCAGTATTGTTATGTGGTTACCGGATGGAACCCGGGTCCTTTCACTTGCAAGACAGGCGCTGGAACCACTGAGCTAACTCCCGGCCCAGTTGTTTCTGTTTTTTAAAAACTCCAGATCTGAGTCTATTTCTTTACTATTTACATTTTATACCAAAAACTTCTGAAAAAAATAGGTAAAAAAATTTCCTACTACTGGAAAGTTTGGCTTAGTCAGCCTTAGAATAATGAATATTGTACTTCCCTTGACAAGAGGATAGACTGGGAAGATGACAGATGTGGTGAGTAAGTAGCAGGGCCAAGCATTTACACATGTCATTATAAGTCCTGAGCTTTCTTCAAACAGGCTCATCAGGACTGGAAAGTAGGCTGCTCCCTGCCATCTGGGATCGCGATCCATTTCCAGCTCCAAGAAAAGGCGTGGTTCCTGGATATGATGTGCTCTGAGGTGGTCCTGCACTTATTAGAATGTAGCAGCTAAAGACTGAAAGGAGCTGGAAGTGAGTATGTTTATTTAGGTGTGCTGGATGACTTCAAGGAATCACTTTATGCAAAATTTCTCTTTTGAAAGTGACTGCTCCTCCTACTTATTTTACCCTGTGGTGACTTTTCTTGAGCAATGAGGAATGAATCAAGGTCTAACCATTTGATGAAAAGCTTGAAAACACTACTTCACCCATTTCAAAGGTTAAAACATCAAAGTTATTTACAACACCAACTCTGAAGTCTACCATGCTTCACAGGGGGAAAAAAAGCTTAAAAGAAGTCCGTAAACAGCAAGAGAGAACATCATGCGTAATAAAAGCCCAGATGAGATGATCACATTTTTCCTGGTAAGGAAACAGGTTTCTGAGTTTCTAGCTCTCCCTAAAAGTCCATGGTTTCATCTGAAAGTAAGTGAGTCAGTTCCTGTGAGGGGCAATGGCAGCTATTAATGATTGCTTCACTTCCCAGTCATTGACAGATGAAACTTCCTTGACTTAGAGAGATACTTGTGGTGGAAAATGAAGAAAGTCAAGCATATTAAAAACTTTTGCAAAGCCTGACTTTTATTGGTTTTCTTTCACTAACCTACAAGCTATTGCTTCAAACTCTAATTGAAGCATATACCATAATCTGATACATAAGCTCTGCAATTAGGTTATACAAGGTAATAAGCAGAATAATTGGTACTTAATAGGACTGTTTTCAAAACACTTTAATTAGTGTGCATTCTGAAAACTAACCATGATAGATGTTTCTCTCTTTTATATTAGGTGACCCAGAAAACCCAAGTCCTAAAGATTTCCAGAGAAGTGTCTAAAGCTGTATTCACCAGTGATAATTAACAAGTCTAGCCAATCACGTCCTTCCAAGTCTTGAAAGAAATGGTAATAAAAAATGCTTCTTTTTGTTGTTTTCTGTTTTTCCTCCCAGTTATTTGATGAAGCCATGATTTTTTTTTTTTTTTTTTTGCCTTAGAAGCACATACCCGTTTTGTTCCCTCTGTCCTGAAGTCTCTCTTTCCCCTGACTTTCTCCCTTTAATGACCCAAACTTTCAGTTCCTGGGGACTATATGGACGGCTCAGGAAAGCCTTCAAACCCTGCTCTTGCCTCTTCTCCATACACACGTTGTTAGGTCCCCTGTTGTACCTTCCTATGGTTGTTGATAATTCTTTGTAGCACTCATTATTCAAGAAATGGTTTGTTAATGTCACTTTCCCCTCAGTAAGATACTAAACTTTATAGGGACATCCTCAATATACTAAATTCTTAGTACCCCTCTTACACAATCAGTTTGCTAAATAAATGAAAACATTTCAAGCTACAGAATGCCTATAATTCAAGAATCAGAGGGGCCGGGGAGTTAGCTCAGTGGTTCCAGCGCCTG
>PVIR01000385.1:131244-186032 GCA_004026965.1 Petromus typicus
AATACTGGGTGTGGAGACCCACACCCAGCAGCAACCAGTACCACATACCACAGTGCCGGGCGTGGTGGCTCACGCCTGTAATCCCAGCACTCGGGAGGCAGAGGCAGGAGGATTGTGATGTGAGTTGGAGGCTGAGCTCAGGGCCAGCCTGAACCACAAAGCGAGACCCTGTCTCAAAAAACCTAAAAAAAAAAAAATGTAAGTGCAAGGGCCCGGGTTCATCCCCGATAACCATGTACAACAATACTGGGCATGGAAACTCATGCCTACCAGCATTCAGTACCACATACCACAGTGCCAGGCGTGGTGGCTCACGCCTGTAATCCCAGCATTTGGGAGGCAGAGGCAGGAGGATTGCTGTGATGTGAGTTTGAGGCTGAGGTCAGGGCCAGCCTGAACTACAAAGCTAGACCCTGTCTCCAAAGGAAAAAAAAAAAAAAAAAGGTTAAGCTCCTTTCCTTTTGGTTCATATTTTTATCTTTGCTTTTGAAAGATAACACATTTAGAAAAGTACCTTCTCTCAAAGTGTTTTCCTCCCTGTGGCTCTAAAGGCTTGAAACCACATTTATTTCTCTCAAGATTAATGTTATGAGTCAACAATGCTTTTCCTTCACAGATGTCAGGGATTGATCTGAAATAACCAGGTCTGTTAGAATTTTCCTTTGGACATTAGGCAGGAATATCCAATTGTTTAGAGGATCACAATTTGAGCTACAGTCTCAACTGGCTATGAAGTGTATTACTATAGAACTTTTACAATTAAGGTTTTATAACATTTCCTCTGAGGTTAACACTTCTTGAAATTCTTTGTTCCTTGTCATCTACTTAACCTAAAACTCCTAGAATGAGGAAAGACAGAAAATATGAGGTGCGTCTGGAAGGAAATGAGTGGAAGCTAGCCTAAAATCACACCTCATCTATAAACGAAGTGCTAAGATGAAATTCATTAATGAGGGTGTGTCTACTTCTAGTTGTTGCAGATAGTATGTTTTGGCTTGATAACAGAAATTTTCCCTAATGCAGGTGTCCCAAAGTTTGGTTGGAGATGGTGATTTCAGATCTACACTGAAAATATTTATTTTCTGTGATCATTTTAATATGTATCAGAATAGTCCATTCGACCCTTGATCTAGATTTTGTGTGACAGAGAGCTTGCTCTAAAGAAATGTATTCCAAACATTTTAAACTGGCTTAAAATATAAATAAAACCAAAACCTGTGAGTAATAATTCTGAGCAGCAGTTTGGGAACTTCTGCTGTGAGGCACCCTGCCAGCTATGCTACACCTGTCTGTCTGGGTGGAGGCTTCTACTTATTCTTTTCTGCTGGTACTCACTTTACGTTGTAGATACCTAGAGCGCCCTTTCCCCTGTGTCTATCACAACCAGCTACTGCCCTTTGATAGTTATTCCCTCACCTGTTTTTTCCTTCCTAGAGTCTCTAAACTCCTGGAGGGCAGAAACTGTTTTGTTCATTATAGTAACAGTAGTAGTAGTAGTAATGATGATGGTGATAATGATGTTTTAGCTAGGTTTGCTTCACACTTAATATATGCCTGACACTCTACAAGGTGTTTTACCTATATTAATCTTCATTATCATCATCATCATCATCATCATCACAACAATGCTGTAAGACAGATGCTACTACTATTCTCATTTACATAGGAGGAATCTGATATAAAGAGAGATTAAGTAACTCATTGAAGGTCACACAGCTAGTACGGGCCAGATTTCAAACCAGACAGTCTAGACTCAGAGCCCATGCTTGTAATCACTAAATAGGTGGCTCCATCTCAATAAATGTTGCTAAATGTCTGTTATTTACTTTATAGAGTCCAGACTGTGTAACAAAGAGGACTGAACAATTCTAATCTCTTCCTATACAAAGAGCAAAGAAAGCAATTTTTTCATACTTTGGTATGAATTACAATATTGTAGTCTCATAAAATTTTTCATATCAACCTGCCCCTTCCTTTCTTTAATAATTATGGTACACATCAGCACTTCTTGCTAGACTGCTCTGCTTTTCATTTCTTTTAGCAGTCTTGTCCCCTTTGACTCCAAGAAGAGCGGCTATCACAGAAGGGACACTTCGGGAGGATTCATTATACTGCTACCACACCACAGGCCTTGAGCCTTCCCCTTCAAGGGCTCATTCACTCATCCGCTCAACATTTGGTAAGTGTCTACCTCGGAACAGGCACACAGGGGTCTGGGGGTTCAGTGATAAACAAGCAGCCACTGATTCCTGCCATCCTAAAGCTCATACTGCAATGAAAGAACCTGGATAACAAGAAAGGAATTTCAGACGGCGGTATATGCTCCAAACATGAAAAAATATGCTAAAAATGAGCAGAGGTGAGTTATTTTAGGTGAAATTTCAGCTGAGTCATAATGGTGTGAAGAAGCCTACTAAGGGGAAAAACTAATGGGAAGGCAGAGAAAGGAGAAGGAACAGCAGGAGCAAAGTGCCAAGTGAGGAAGCAACTTCAAAGATGAGTGTAAAGGCAGCAAGAGAGCACACAGGTCAACACAATCCAGCACCAGCTGGGAGGCTGGACCTTATAGTGTGACAGAAAAATCAGACACAGTGGATTTTTGTTAAATTGGAGTAACAGTCTGCTTTACATCTTCTAAAATGTTCTCCACTCAGACTACATCCTAACTGCTTACGATTCCACCACTCTTACAGATGATAAAACATGAGTCTTGCCTATTCCCAACAAACATTGTCGGCCAAGTCAGCATCAAGTCTCAAAAGCTGGATAATTATTTTTCTGTCTGACTACAAGCTTTTTCCTTTTTTGGGAGTCAGTGAGGAGGAATTATAATGGGCAGGGATCAATCTAAAAGAAAAAAAAAAACAACTGAACATCCGCTCACTTTTCCACTTGCTGTTAAGTGTGTGAGTACTGGGCCGGGGATTTAGCTCAGTGGTTCCAGCGCCTGTCTTGCAAGCGCAAGGACCGGGGTTTGATCCCCTGTTAACCACATACAATACTGGGCGTGTAAACTCACGCCCATCAGCAATCAGTACCACATACCACAGTGCCAGGCATGGTGGCTCACACCTGTAATCCCAGCACTCGGGAGGCAGAGGCAGGAGGATTGCTGTGATGTGAATTTGAGGCTGAGCTCAGGGCCAGCCTGAACTCAAAGTGAGACCCTGTCTCAAAAAAAAAAAAAAGGGACCTGGGAAGACTTTTTCCTACCTGTGCTCGGGATGCTCCAAGCTAGTTTTACAGTCCAATGAAAGGACTTGCTAGTTCTAGGTCTCACCTGCTACACTACTTTCTCCTCACCTCTGGAACAAACCCACCACCAAAGCCCACTGAAGCATGAACATTTAGCAGTATAAGAGCAGAGATGAAAATTTCCTTTTCCTAGATGGAATTTATAGGAGTATGACTCTGGTTTCAGGAATGTCAAATTCCACATTTTAGACTCTCATGACCAAAGTGTTACAGAACAATAGATGAGACAGAAAAAAGAAAGAGGACTTAATTCTAACTCTGAAGCCCTGGAGGTGAAGCAAAGACCCCTTTCCATTCTTTTTAAGACTTGACCTTAGGTGGAATTTGTTTTTCTTGTCACAAGTAATGATTGCAGCATAGCTGAAATTTCTCTTGAGTACTTTATAATTTGAGCAGGCAGGGTGTGTGAGTGTGGGGGTGGGTGGAGGGAGATTGTGAAATCCACCCAATGATGGTTATGATTTATTGTGCACTGGTCCATATTTGTGTCCGGCTTCCCTGTCTCCTTCGATCTGGGACTCCTCATTGCCACGTGAAGGCCCCGTCTCATGCAGTTTTTTCCTACCTGCTGCTTCTCATCCTTTGGTTTGCATCACTTCTTGAGAGGTGACTTCTTCACTCTGAAACTGAGTCAGTGCTCCTGCTATGTGCAACCCCGGCACCTCTAACATACCCCTACGTTATAACTGTGTCTAGCCTTTCTTTTTCATTGTGTGTGTAAGGGTGTTAAGAGGTACAACTTGTACTCAGTGGAGTATTGAAAATGTTAGAATACATTTACATACACAGAATAGTCATCAGTAATGGTCATTCTCATTCCAAGATACATGCAGTGGTAATTGGACATCTCCTTAGTGACAATCCCAGAGCACTTTACAAGTAATCACATTTTCATGCCCCAAATAACAAAGTAGAGAATGCCTAAGGATATGTCACTAAAAAAAAATGAACTTATGGGCTCCAGGTGGACAAACGGGCTTTAATCTTGACTTCAACTCATGAGGCAATTTATTACTGTTTCTGAGCTTCAGTTTCTTAAAGTGCAATGGAGGTAACAACAGAACCTTCTTCAAAAAGTTGCATGAATTACTTATATTCCATTAAAACACTTAGTGCTAGGAGCCAAGTGCAGTAACATATTTCTGAAATCTCAGCATTCTGGGAAGTTGAGGGAGGAGGATCACAAGTTTGACCTTAATCTAAGCAACTTAATAAGACCTTGTATCAAAATACAAAATAAAAGGACTAGGGATAAAGCTTGGGAAAAAGGCTCCAGAAAAACCAAACCAAACAAACAAAAAAAAAAAGCCCCATTCGCTGCTTAGCACAAGAACTAAAAGAGACAGGTTACCTAGCTGGGAAAAAAAATGAAGGAAAAGTGAAATCCCATTTATATATGCTAAGTCTGTCTGTAGGGAAAGGAATAAAGTGCCTGGCCTGTCAGTGAATTTACTGCTTTGTGGTAGTAATGGATTTTCCTAAAGCTGTTTCCCTCTGATCATTAATAATCCCAGTACAGTAAAAGGCTATTGTTCTTCAGTATGCGTAAATAACCCTGCTGGAGACACCCCTTATCTTCAGACCACACTGCATACCTCTTACTGGAAATATAATGCAAGTGCCAACACCAAAGCACAATCAGGCTTTCCTTCCTACTTTTCTTCCTCTATTTCATACTTTTTGTTTATCTTTCAGGCTGCTTTTCAGTACACACCAGTATCTTATACAATATCACTGTCACTGCCATCGAATAAACTTCAAATGAAACTGTGCCTCACACATACCTCCAACAATCAACACCCCCCACACACACACCATGGTCTTGTTTTCTGCCCTGCATTCAGTTTTGGTTACTAGAATCCAAAAAAGGGAAGAATAATGCCACATAGTTTTACAAATTTCAGGATATGCTTGTGGGCTGTACTTAATCATTCATACCACAGCTATTCTTTGAAACAGCATCTTTTTACCCAAAGAGTAACAACAGGGTGTGTCAGAGAGAGGGGGCAAGGAAGAGAGGGAAAGGATATTAGGTGAGATTCTGTAATGTGAAAATTGTTCAGAACAAGGGGGAAAATCAAAATACTAATATCTGAAAGATTTCTAAAATAACTATCTAAAAGATCTCAGGAGGCAAATGCTCTTCTAGATATAGGTGTCTCAACTTGCACTGGTGTTAAATCCTAATAAACTCATGAGTTGGAAACATCTCAGGTGGAAAATGCATGTAATACACCTACCTACTAAACATCACAGCCTTAGCTGTTCACCTGGATGGCTGACGAGAGCTGCGGCTAGTGTGCCGCCCCAGACCGCCACTACAACGGACTATTTATTGTATTACGTTGGGAGAGAGAAAAACCAAAATTCAAAGTATGATTTCTTATTAATTTGTACTGCTTTCACATCATCGCAAAGTCAAGAAATCGTAAGTCAGACCACTGGTAAGTTAGTTTAGAACCATCTTGTGTATTCTTACAGCACTGGAGCACACAAGCTTATACCTGTATAGTTGAACTCCAATCAGACCATTGTGCCAAAATATAGGAAACAATAGGTATACTGTATCATCAGGGACAAAAATTCCAACTGGAAATCGAATTATGGTTCCTTAATTCAAAAGAAATTGAAATACCTGTTGTCTTACCCGCATAATTTAAGAGACAAAGACAAGAAAAGGGTCAGTCAGAGGTGGTACAAACCAGTTCCCAGAAGTAGGTCTCAGAGATGACTGGCAGCAGCTGGAAACAGACCAGTGCTAAAGATCAACCAGTCATTAGCTCCAGGTAGTCACCAGTCACTAACCTCCTAGCCAGAATCTTCCATTCTTCATTGTAACTGGGAAAGTCAAAAAGCCAAAACACTAATTTAGATTCTTGCTTTGTGACAATTTTCTAAGAAGCTGGATTAGGAAACTGGCAAAAGGGCTTTGGTTACAACATTAGATACAGCTGGGGCTTTCTAGCATCTGACCCTAGATCCAACTATTAGATAGCTTTGCACAGGGGACGTCTTCAGAACAGTTTCCAAGTACTCTCCACCTATCAAATAGCTATCATCTGAGCAACTCTTCTAAGCTGTAGAAGTACAAGAGCTGCTTACTAGACCCAGCCCTTTTAGAGCAGAAGCAATGATTGCCCATTTTTACATGCAAGGAACGATGAGCACCCAGAGTACCCTCAATTTTCTCCAGTCCAGTGTTGACCAAAAGAACTTTCTCTGATGGAACTGCCCTGTCTGTCCTATCCAAGAGGGTAGGAGATACTGGAGCTCAACATGCTGGTACATTCCTGTAACCTCAGCACCCTAGAAGCCTAAGGCAGGAAGATTCCAAGTTTGAACCCAGCCCAGGCAACTTAGCAACATCCTGTTTCAGAAATTAAAAAAAATTTTAAAGGGTGGGGATGTAGCTAAGTGCAAAGGCCCTAGGCTCAGTCCCCAGCACAGCCAAAACAATGCTTTGAGCATTTGAAATACAATGTGTGGGGAAAAACTGAATTATTTTATTTAAACAGTCACAAGTGGCTTGCAGGCTCAAAGGGACAGCATATCTCTAGATCAGGAATTACAAATCAAATGGCCACAGTGGTCAACCAGGTAAAGCAAAAGAGAAGAGGCCTTCAGCACACTTGGGAAATAAATAAGCCACATAAAAAGGGAGAAGCAATTCTTTAGCTCTGGCTGACTCTCGTTACGTAGTAACCTCTAGGAACCTCAGGCTTGTGTCAAACTGTCTGATTTGTCAAATGCAGGTGATAATCTGGATTTTGTTTCCAACTCTTAAATGGTGGCAGGTTAATTAAAAAAATTTAAATTACTTTGTGAGTTCAGCAATATGTTTGCAGGCAATAACTGCTTGCCATGTTGCAACTTCCAATCTGCTCTGTCCCCATGGTTGGTAGCAGATCCCAAAATGGAACCCAAACCTTCTGATTCTTTTTCTGATACTCTTTCCTCTACGGGAATGACCACAGTTGTGGTGGTGGCATTGGCAAGGGCAACAGAGAAAGCCCTCTTTGGCAGAAGCTACTAAATTCTACGGTCGATACCTTATGAATGCTGTGTTCCAGTTTAACTAAAACGATGTCGGGACCTATGGGCAAGAGTCTTATTAAGAGACAGGAAGACAAAATAATCCATTGGAAAGTCAGACATACAAGTACACACTTAAGAAGTCAGGTTTTCTTTAAAAAAAAAAAAAAAGGTTACAAATTACCTGTGCACAGGAGTCCAAAAGCAAATGACGGCTGGAAGAGGAGAAAAGAGATGTGAGCCAGACCTTTGAGGATGGGTCTCTCAGATCTTGAGGGTTAGTGCCATTATTCCAAGATACCACGGGGCCTCATCCCTTTGTCTTTGAGGTCTTGTCTATTTCAAGAGTCTCTGGCAGCTTTTCCTTCTCTGAACAATCTCTTTATGAACCCAGGGGAGTTTGGGAACCTTCTTCCAATGTGATCTAGAAATGGTTCTCCACATTTATTAGCCCATTTATGACCTTTCCCTTAACTTTATTAACTTCTCAGTATCTTCTTTTGAATTGTTAATAGACTCCACACTCCTGTGATATTATTTCCAAGAGTTTCCCTTAGGAAAACTCTCTCCCACACACTTCACATCTAATACTCCAAAAAGTCTTGCAAGTTATCCTCCAAAATAAATTCTGAATCAAATTCTCTTCCTTTCCACAGCGATGACGCCTTGAACACTATCAGCCATCTCTCCCTGGGCCTACCGGAACAGGCTCTTAACAGGTCCGACCACTCCTTTTCTACCCAGCAGCACGAATGATTTTTAAAATATCACTCAGGTCAGGTCACCATAATTCTTTAAATCCTTTGGTGACACAACAGCCAAACTCTGCCCTTGGGGAAAAAAGGCTCTGTTTAGGTTCCACCGCCTCTCCAGCTTCTTAACAAAACATTTTGGCCCATTCTGCTTCAATCTCACTGGTCTGCCTTCACTCAGACAACTCATTCCCTGCCTTTCCTTCCCATTTCTCTTGGGAGTCCCCTCAATGGTGACCTCCTTTGAACAGGCTTTCCCAGTATTACGGTGTCCCTCCCCTACATCTTCTATCATTTTATCCGGTCTTTGGAGAACATTTCTTACTTGTTGATACCTATTGGTTTACTTGTTAGCTCATTCCTCTTCATATGAAAAGTCAGAAAGCAAAGCTTTTGTCTTGTTCTCAAGTTTGTTGTTGTATTACTGTACTAGTTCTCACTGTCTTAGTCTTCGTTTCCGCAAAGGAGCTAATAATTTAGATCGACCTCTCTCCCTTAGAATTGCTCCTACCGTTTCCCATTTATATTACAGGATCCAAAAGTTTCAGAAATGTCTCAAGATGGATCCCAAACCGGGCCTCCTCTTCCTAGCCCACGGGCCACTTCCTTGGGGCAGGTCCTTGAGGTCAGTGGCGATGACACCGAGCTGTCCTCGTGAGGCCGGGGTCACACAGGCGCGTCTCTTAGCAACACCGCATCCGCACCTCATCTTAGTCCCTGGGGTGCCACCCCCTACCCCCAGCTCCCAGCGCCTGCAGTCAGCATCTCCATCCCTTACACTCACTCTATGTCAGTCCTGCCTTGCCCCTCTCAGGGTAGGAGGAGGGGGCACCAGGAGTTGCGCAGAACTCCAACGGACAGAGTACCCGCCAGTCCAGTAAACCAGGCCGGACCAAACCACTGGGAGGACTTCTGTGGGAGCAATAGTTACAGGTCAGGGGTAGTCTAGAGCCTTCCCAAACTTCCTAACCTATCCCATTCTCCGTCGCATCCAACAATATAGCAGCTTCAGCTTTTCTCTATTTTCCTTTACTCCTTTGCTTACTCTTCTCCCCCATTCC
The DNA here is from genome assembly GCA_004026965.1 of Petromus typicus. Taxonomy (NCBI): domain Eukaryota; kingdom Metazoa; phylum Chordata; class Mammalia; order Rodentia; family Petromuridae; genus Petromus; species Petromus typicus. Next base: position 140,345 of record PVIR01000385.1, read on the forward strand.
AATCAAAAAATGGTCCAGCTCAACTCCTCCCAGACCCTCCTTTCCCGGGCTACGTCTTTGCCCTTACTTGGCGACGGCTTCGTACGTCTTCGCGTAAGTCCTAACGTAAGCTCCACCCGTTCCCTCCCCCCTCCTCTCTCTCCTGGAGCTGGCGACCGGCGGGGTTACCGGAAGTGATGATGCAGGAGGCGATGGAGGGGGCGGGGCTTCGGGGCGGCCGCCGCCGGTGGGCCGCAGATGAAGAGGAGGCGGTGGCAGTGGTGGAAGAAGAGGCGGCGGCGGCGGGGGTAGGGAGCCTGGAAACGCGAGCGGGGATGGTAGGTGATTTGGACCCGCCAGGCCGCCGTCGTTTCCAGAAAGGGTTTGACTGGAGGAACCTCTGGAGCAGCTGTGAGTTTGGGAGGGGGGGAGTTGAGGAAAAGGGGGGAGCATTGAGAGATGAAGGGGCGGAGGTTGGGTTCCTTCGAGAAAAGGGGTGGAAGGGAGGAGTGGAAATCAGCGCCTTGTCTGGACTGGTCTCTCTGGAAGAAGAGGCTGTGAGGGGAGACTGTGGCGTGTCAGCCGCAGGGCTCCGAAAACTTACCTACTGTCCCTGCTTCCCAACCGCCAGCACCCCTCAACCCAGGGCCTGGGGTTGTGGGGCCGGAGCTGCCCTGGAGGGGGTGCAAACTCTGGTCCCAAGCCCCTGGTAAGCGCTGTGAGAGGTAGGAGCCCAACGGGGTGGTGGTGGATGAATCTCCTGCTCCCTCCGCCCTCATTTCCCTCCCCACCCCCATCCTTCCCTAATCGTTAACAGCCTTGGAATTAAGGGGCTGAGACCTGAAGGCCTTTCTGTGCACCTTTGCTGTAAGCGATAACCATCTGTGCCTGAGGTAATGGGGCTGGAGGTTTTGCCTGTATCCTGTATAGGAAGTGGGACGGCGTGATAAATGTATTGTTTTTTCCATCCCCCTTATCCTTCCCCACACACGCCCCTCGTTTCCACTTTAATTCTCTGTGGCGGAGTGGCATTCGTGGTCCCCCCCCTTCCGCCTTATATGGCACTTAGTACCTTGGTTACCTCTTTTGAATTTGGTGTTCAGCCTCTTTCCCAGATCTTACTGAAAGGTTTGTAATACTTCAGTTACAAGCTGTGTCACATTGGGAGTTTCTCTCAACGCCTCTTAGCTCGCGATTATAATGAACATTTTACTTTATGAATACTGGGATTCCAGAGCCCTTGCAAGGAATCCTGAATGGCATCATACCCCAAGAATCAGCCTCTTGCTCTAAATACTTTATGTGTGAGAATTTACATGTTGTCAACTCTTTCCAAAATGATTTGATGTTAGTCTAATTCTGGATTTCTGTGTTGCTCTCCACCCACACTTTATGATGCACTTCAGAGAACAGAAAACCCCATATTACTTTTTTGTTTCTTCAATTGGACAATAGCTCTTTTATCTTTTCCTCTGTTTGTGTGTCTGGCACACAGGTCTTCAGTGATACAATCGACTGGGGCTGATTTTCATCTTATTTGTTTAGCGGATGCTTTGTGTACAGGTGGTCTTAAATGAGACACTGATCTGTTTTGTATTAAAAAAATACAAACAATAATGTGAAAAAATTGAAGAAAGCGAAGATTAATTATGAAGAATTCTTTGTTGATATTTTGTTGGCTTAAAAAAGAATCACCAAGTGGGACTCCTCTCTCCTGTAATGGATTTGAGATTGAAGTGTAATAATTGCTATTTTGGTGTTTATTTTTGTAGAAATCCTGTCAAATCTGAAACTATCCTAACTTTAAGAGATAGTGCCTACATTATACGAATCCTTTGATTAGGAAGTGTTCATAAATCGTGTCCATCTGTAACTGAACTTGATAAGCAAATTGCTAGAATTATCGTAACAGATGTTCTTCTGATGCTGAGAAAAGGCCTGTCCTATTTATCAGGGCTTTCAGGGCTGATAAAGCAAAATATTTAATGCCTGGATTGCACAAGCAATTGTGGTCAGGCATTTCACAGAAATACAATGAAAGAGTGACTACTGTTCTTATTCCTAACCTACTTAGTTCATTATTGAATGAAAAATTCAAAATTCATTCATTCAGCAAGCATTTATTTACCGGTTACTAAGTGCTTTGGGCAATGGTTGTACAAAGGTTAACGCGAGCAAAAGGTGCATTCCTTCAGGGAACTTAAACAGTGGAGACTGAAACATTTAATAAATAAGCAAATCTAATTTTAATTAAATGTTAAGGAAAATATGTGATGTGATAGAAAGGGTCTGTGGAGAATCTAGTAGAGAGATCCCTTGCTATGTGTGGTGGTAAACAGTACTTGGGAGGCTGAAGCAGGAGGATTTTGAGTTCTAGGTCAGCCTGAGCTATGTAGTGGGTTCAAGGCTCATCTGGACCTTGTAGTGAGATCCTGTCTCAGAAATGGGCATGACAACAAAATGGAAATGACACCTAAACTGAACTTTACATAGAAAGGAGCCAACTAGGATATGAGCAGCAGCCTTAGCCTTACTGCAGGATCAGGAAACAGCTCGTGCAGAAACTAGCTGTAATTAGGTTGATCAGTTTCAAGGTTTTCGAAGAAGGGACTAGGAGTGTGCAGTAAAACCTAGAGCTGAGTTAGCAAAAGTTGAGGGAAAAGGGACAGGGTCAGAAAAGTGGAGGTACGGTTCAGAGTAGGTACACAAAAGGAAAGCAAGTAGTAGGAGGAAATAGATAGTAATACTCCTTTTTGATTAATTCTGTTTCTCTTTTGGGGAGGGAATGAGACAGATTCTCAGTGTGTAATTCAGGCTGGCCTTGAACTCATGACAGTCTTCTTGCCTCAGCCTCCCAAGTGCTGGGATTATGGGCTTGAGTACCATACCCAACTCTTGTTTCCTTTCTGAGGATTTTATCACCTATTACTTTTGCTGGTACTGTTAGACTGTATTTTAAAAAGTCGTCCTGCTAAGGGTGGGGAAAGAGACTGAGATCACCTGGGTCTTCCTGGCATATAAATCTGCTAGGTGTTTCAAACTCAACAGAATATTCAGTTGATGGCACACAGTTTTCCCTTTTTCATCATAGCCTGCTACTTAAAATTGCAAAGCTACTCTGTATGTGTGATAGTCTTCAATCTCTTTGAACATAAGGTTAAAGGATTGGGAGCAATGTTAGTAATATGCCTTTGTTTATCTACAGAAGTGATCATCAAGATCTGAGTTTAAAGTCATTTTTTGTGTGGAAGCTGAATTTATGTTGCAATAATTTCACTCTTGTCTATCCTCTTGATGACTAATAACACTTAGACTGAGATGTAGGTTGGTGCTAAAAGTTCACTCAGTGGATTACAATAGATAATGACCATTGTGGGACTCATTTCCACTCTGTCGGCATCTTTGGGTTTGGCCTGTAACCAAGGGATGTAACCTACTTTTGCCTTCTGTTGGTAACATTCAACTCCAGTACTCTACTGCTTTTGAGGCTTACCTCGACCAGAATGTCCACTTGAGATACCTAAATATGACTTTTTGACTGGGCAATTTAAGACATCACAAAAGGCTGAAACATGAATATATTTTTTCTTCTTTTGAACCTCACAATATTAATAAGTATATTCTTTAAGTGAATTAGCCTTTTGAGCTAGTACAAAGAGATGTAAGTGTTGCTTGGGCTGTTGATAGTAAACTCAAAAAGAAAAACTCTCATGTTTGGTAAGGTGAATCAAATTGAGGACTCTCACCTGCTTTAAGTCTCAGTAGTCTAGTAACACCTGTAGAGGGATTGTATGAACCAACCGGAATAGAACTTGCTGGGTAGTTGTAGGCTAAACAGGATGTAGTGAATGGTTTCCAGTGGCGCAAACCTATGGCACAAGTACCTCAGTGGGTTGGCTATTTGTTATTGAAAGCTCTAAAAGTTCACCATCACTGCTTAGACTTTGGTACTGAATTATTGAATTCTGATTTGAATGTGAAGAGAGTCTTAGCAAGCAAATGACTAAACAGTTAGGAACTAATAGACTCCACCCTCTATACTGAAAAGTTTTTCCAAGGAGTGGAGAATAGGTGTGTTATGTGTGTGTGTGTGTACACACACGTGTGGAGAAATGTGTGTGTGTGTGTGTGTGTGTGTGTGTGTGTGTGTGTGTGTGTGTGTGTAGTTTGTGGCCAGGTTAAAGATTTTGGACTTGACTTTTATATGCTGATGCTGAGTATAACATGCTCTCTCTGAAAGGTTGTTAAGCTGTCCACTATTCATCTTTACTTATTATATGTAATTCAAGTATGAAAATATCCTATAGGCTGAAATTTCATCAGCCAGTTTGGAGACTTAGTGGCTCTTTTCTACCTTTTGAAAGGGAGGGGGATGGGTAGGAGGGGACTTGCACACAGGCAGAACCCTTTAAATCCTACAGAGGCCACTAATTGTGTTGGGGGAAAGAATCTGCAAATTTAAGTGAATCTAAAGACTCGGAACTGAGCCAGCTTTTTAATCTAGGGTACCAGTGAATTTTTCGTGAACTTTGGGCTCTTTTGGATAAATTCTTCTGAAAAGTGGACAACCTACAAATTCAGCTGATGCCACTTGCTGTTGGAGTTACAGGTGAGTGGTTTTGGACTGCATTAGACGACTTAAAGTTAATCTGATTTACTAGTGTTTTGATACATGTTTTGCAATAAGGAGAGTTAATTGTACACTGACTGTCAGTTGTTTTGAGGTAAAGTGGTAATTCATATTGAAACAATGGTAATTACATGGTAACTCCTGTTTCCTCAGCTCCTAATAATTTACAGTTACCTCTTTATGTCTGTTTATAGATATTGATACTAGTGAGCCAGGATCAGTTCTTAATGTTAAGAAGAGTGTCCTAGAGCTCTCTGCACAATAGACTGCGGTAATTTGAGTGTTCTTCAGCTCAAGTCTAATTTTACTAGGTCTTGGGCCTGGCTCAGTGGCAGCACACCTGCTTGGCAAGTGCAAGGCCTATGTTCGATCCCTGGTCTTGCAAAAAACAAAACAAAACTGAACAACTGTAGCTTTACTAGATCTTTTGTTTTTCTAGGTGATAGTTTGCTTTTCTGTTTCTTTTTAGGTGGGTAAGATTTCAGAGGGAATAATGAGAGAAAATGTTGGAACTGGCTCAGTCTGTTTAATTATTTGAAGTTGTGCTGTGTTAAAAGGAGAAATGGCAGGGAAGAGATGCCCAATTATTTTAAGATGCATGCAGATGAGATCTTATTTAAATACCGTACATCACAATAGCTCAGTAAAGCAGTCTTGAGGTATGATTAGCTCTTATGGCAAAATAAGTCACCTGGATACCAGTCTGGTTGCATAGGCAGGTGGACATGTTGATGACTCCTGCCTCTTGAGGATTTGCCCTTACTCTAGAGCATTCTGCAAGTTATGCTATGTTGGGCTTTGAGCTAAACTGTTACCTAGGCACCTGGATTGCATGGCTTTGGGAAGCACCATGTTCTGCCCTACCAGAAGGTACAACTTGGCCACTTGGCAAATGGAAATAATTCTATCACTGTGACTTGTAAATCCGGACTGATCTGATGATTGACTGACTAAGGATCACCCATAGTACCACTATATAGTATAGGATTTCAATGTTTGGGGAGTGTTCAGCATCTTGTAGCCAGTACCTCTCTGCATGTTAATCTAGCAAACACTGTTGGAAAGATCTACCCCTCACCACCATTTTAATAACAGATTTGATCCACACAGTCAAGCATCAAAGTCTGGTTATATTGTACCTTTCAACTTAATTTTTATTTACTAACCGCTTAGATCAGAATGGCGAACCCGTGCAGTGGGCTGTTGGTATTATTGAAAGCCCTAAAAGATTACCCATCACTGGCTTAGTCTCTGCAATGTTGACCTAAAGTACACTGGTATGTGATTTCAAATTTTGATGCTGCACAGTTTACTTAGGTCATAGCATTAAGTATGTCGAATGTAGTTAATTCACTTCCTCTAGTTTAGGAAAAAGTCAAATCTTTGCAGAACCTCTGCTATCTAGTGTGATTTTTTTTTTGTCCAAGCTGAACTTTAAGGAGCCCTCTTGGGAGCCATTTCTGGGGTACGCTTGTGGCAGGGATGTGAGAGTTTTGTTTTAATCCTTCCACCTTATACCACAGACTTATCTGGAGAAAGCTCTTACAATAGTGTTATACTGCCCTCCATAAGATTTCAATTGAATAAAATATTCTGAGGCTAGAAAACAGTTAGAAAGCAGTGGTTTTAATGGAAAAACAGAAAATGAGAAAGTTACAGAGCAAAGAACAGGTCTTCTCAACACTTACTCTTGCCCTCTCAGTTACACTGCCTTTCAAGTCCCTGGAGACACTCAATTGGATTTCAGTCTAATTAAATCCTTGGTGTTTGGTCTTCTATGTTTCTGGGTTCTTTACTCAAACATTTGGTCACAGATGATTAATTTTTTAGAGAGGGCTCTTGTGGCATAGGTGAAGCAAGTTATTAATAAGTAATGGAATGAGAGCTCCCTAGTTTAGCAGAGGCTTTTGAACTCTTAAAGACCTGGCCTTTTCTCCTCAAAATATTTCTGAAAATGACCACATTACATTCAGGTAGTCCAGGTATGGTGTCACATGCCTATAATCCCAACCCTTAGTAGGCTGAGGCAGGAAGATTGCAACAAGTTTGAAGCTAACCAGAACTGCAGAGTGAGACCCTGTCTCAAAAAAAAACAAAAACAAATTCAGGAAGGAGCTGGGGCTTTAAGAGAGTACCTGTGTAAAATGTTGAGAAGTATCCTCCTTTTCTCAGTGACCCACTCTGACATCTGAACAGGATGTATCCACTGGCAGAAGTAACCACATTGAATATAAACTATTCTTTTACTAGCTCTGAAGCACATTTGTTTTCAAATAAATACTTTTGTTTGTATCTACTGGATGATCACTTAGAACGTGCTCTTTATACAGGTGTGGGAGGTTAGGTATTCACTGCCTCATTGATGGTGTGGGACTCTACAGAGTTAGGGTTCTAGGAGGCAAGATCAGGGACATACTTCAGTCCTGGCCTTCTAAGTAGTTTTTTTGTTTGTATGATTGTATATTTGTTTGTTTTGGGCGTTTTCTTGAGACAGGGTCTCGCTTTGTAGTTCAAGCTGGCCCTGAGCACAGCCTCAAACTCACAGCAATCCTTCTGCCTCTGCCTCCCGAGTGCTGGGATTACAGGCATGAGCCACTATGGTTGGCACTGTGGTATGTGGTACTGATTGCTGGTGGGCTTGAGTCACCACACACACCTGGCGTTGTTGTATGGGGTTACTAGGAATCAAACCCAGGCCCTTGCGCTTGCAAGGCAGGTGCTGGAACCACTGAGCTAAATCCCTAGCCCCTTAAGTAGTCTTTTTTTCCCCAGTTGTACTGACTTTTTTTTTTTTTTTTCAGTAAAAAAGCTCAAAAGTTAGGTGTGGTATGATGAATGGTGTATATCCTATTTTGTTTTTCTGTTCAGTGCTAGGGATTGAACCCAGGGACTTAAATGCTTGTCAGGTTTCCTGCCGCTGAACTACATCTTCATTTTGTTTTGAGGCAAGTTCTCACTAAGTTACTCAACCTGTCTTTAAACTTGTAACTCTCCTGCCTCAGCCTTTCAAGTAGCTGGAATTACAGGCATATATCAATCACTGTGGTTGGCCTTCTGTGTCCATTTTTAAGAATGTTCTTAATATTCTCTTATCTTAGCAAATTAGTTTTTCTTTCAAATATCTAATCACTTGTCTAGTTATTTACTCAAAACAGTAGTTGCTGTCATGCTCATGGAAAAGAGAATTCTGCCTGTAGTTTTCTAACCTTTTTGAAAGATAAAACTTAAATGATTTGCCAGAGGATTAAGATGGCTGGTTTAGATGAGGGGGATCAACATTTGAGACTGAGTAGGGATGATGATGGGTATTTTAAACGCAGTATGGAAGGAAAAGACCTGTCTACAGTGGACCAGCAGAGAAACAGTTAAAAAGGCTAATAATGTTCCTTCCTGGGGCAACAGTGGGTTGGAAAGAAGCAGGCCCACAAGATTGCCCAACCCTGGGGAACACCATTCACTAGGAGGACCACCTGGACCTGTGGAATAAAACTGGGCAATGCAGTGACAGCCTCACTGCTGGGTCCTAACCACAAGCCCTCTCCTCACCCCCACCTCCAAATGAAAGGTTTATTTCTGCCATACAGAGATGAAAGCAGGGGTGCACTGGCTGACTTGACTAGATTGGTCTTCAAGATTGGCTGGTCACTCAAGATATACTGCTTATAGCATTCTAGGGTTTTTAAAAAAATTTCTGACAACTTGATACTTTTATTTTTACAAATCAGAAATTGGTAGGTAAGGTAAGAAATATAATGTTTCTGGATTCATTAAAGTTTAATGACAGGAACACTAAGTGGTGGCCATTTTCATTTAACAGTGGCTGGCCCCTAACTCATGATGATCATCCTGCCACTGCCCCCCAAGTGCGGGGATTATAGGCATACACCACCATGCTGGCCAGGCTAGCAAGCAATCAGTGTTGTTCATTTTAATGTGAACCTCTTTTTTGTAAGTTATTAATTATATCATTACCAGGCTGGGGAGTTAGCTCAGTGGTTCCGGCGCCTGTCTTGCAAGCCCAAGGGCCCAGGTTCGATTCCCTGGTAACCACATACCATACTGGGCGTGGAGACTTACGCCCAGCAGCAATCAGTACTGCATACCACAGTGCTGGTTGTGGTGGCCCGCGCCTATAATCCCAGTACTCAGGAGGCAGAGGCAGGAGGATTGCTGTGATGTGAGTTTGAGGCTGAGCTCAGAGCCAGCCTGAACTACAAAGCGAGATCCTGTCTCAAAAAAAAAAAAAAAAATTATATCATTCCCACAGTTTTCTAGTCGCAAGTTAGTATGCAGCAATTCAGTTCTGATATCTGAACTAGCACAGAATCCTCATATTACTAACTCATTTCCACAAGATTTGGCCCCATTTTAGATGACACCATCTACAAGTATTAAGTATTCCCAAATTATTTGTACTTGGGCCTGACACACTACAAACTCAGAGATTTCTGTGGCTTCCTTTCTCACTAGGCTTGAGAGTTTGCTATCACGATTAACAGCATTTTTAGAACTATAGTTTCACTATATAAGATACAATTTGGGATGAAGATGTAATTCAGTAGTAGAGTGCTTACACAGCATGTGCAAGACCCTGTGTTGGACTCTCCATTGACACACTCACAAACAAATAGAGAATAACAAACGTAATTTAGAGACAACAAACGTAATTTAATTCAGGAAAAGCCTAATGGAATAGATGCTTAAGGTCAGGGATGAGTTGGAGAATGCAGAGCTACATGCCCACTCTTGAGCGTACCACCCTCCCAGCACATGAGTATAGTCACCAACCTAGAAATTCTTCCAGCCTCATTATTTCAGAGTTTAAATTGAGATTTTATTACATAAGTATGAGCATTGGCCATTGGTGATTGAACTGTCTCCAGAAGTCAGAAAGTAGGGCATGTAGTCTAATCTTTTGCTCCTTGTTTCTGGGTTGGCCAATCCCACCCTTAAAACCTCTAGGAGAAAAAAAACACCCATTTGGAAGTCCTTTTATTAACATAAAACTCAGGTGTGGTCCAAAGGGGTGCTTCAGGAATAACAAAAGACATGGCAGTCAGGAAATTCCAAGGATTTTAGAAAATTATGGGAGCCAAAGACAGACCAAATAATATTTTTATTTTACTACATTAGTTCTCTAGTTTTGTATCCTATAAGTACCTATACTTGGTTTAGATGATAAGTAACAGTGCATTATGAGTGGATGTTATTTTTTCACCATGCAGATACTACAAAAAGAAGAGCATCATACTATAAGAAGTGAACTGCTAGCTCAATATAAAAATGGCAGGCCAGGGACTTAGCTCAATGGCATCACCATGCCTGAGGTCCTGAGTCAGATTCCCAGGACACAGAAAATGGCATTCCCACAGTGTGCTATATTGTTGCCCTTCATGAGTGCACATATATCTTCCCAAAGTAAGAAACAAGCTAACTTAATAAGTCAGATACACAGACATCCTTTTTATATTACTTTATAAAAGGGTTGAGTACACATAGTGTAAATTGAGCATACATTTCAAGAACATGCCAAAGTCCCTACACATAAATAAACATTTAATTACATTTATTGTTAACTATGTGATATACATACTTAAGTTTTCCCTGAACTCACAATGTCCAAGAGGCCAGGAACTATACCATTTTATCTCTTCCTATGGTTAAAAGTATGAGACAGTATATAAAACATTGCTGGGTATAGAGACACAAGTTGTCTATCACTTGAAAATAAAACCTGCCCTTTGGATATCTGGGAAATACATGAGTGACTCTGTAATGGAAACTTCCAGCCTGTTTCCAACGCTGGCCTAAAACCCAGAGATGGAAAATTTTTTTCCTGAAACCCTATAGAGCCTGTATGAGTCTAACTGTGGGGGTAATGGGCTAGGATACTGCTGGATCAGAAATTGAGAAACTGATCCAGGAGACATTTTTATCTTTGGCCATATTCCTTGAAGTTCAATGAATTGGGCAAAACCACATGAGACTTTGAAAGAAAGCAGATCTGTTTCAGCGAGTCTGTATAATCTTAGAGTTAGTCAATTGGTAAGAACCGTATTTTGTGTGTTGCTTCTCAGAGGTAGTAGAAAGCCCAGATCCACATGCAGAGAGATACTGAGTTCTCAGGGCTCACATTTTGGTAACTCCTGAGTCTGGGTCTCTACTTCTGGTAGCTCAACCATCTGGAGAGTCCACTGTAGTGGGACCAGCACTGGTTGTTTCAGTTATAGCCTAGATTGTCACCAGGTGCTATGTGTCTCTGGGCAGGTCAGGTTCTGTCTTTGTGTTTACTTTCTTAATGGTGACATAAAGTTTTAGAACTAAATTACTGTTCCTCAAAGCATGACTTTGGTTACACTTTAAATATATGTGCTGCTGAAATGAGCATGCCAAAGTGTTTTTTGTTTTGTTTTTTTTTTTTTTTTAAGGTTTTTGGAGACAGGGTCTCGCTTTGTGGTTCAGGCTGGCCCTGAGCTCAGCCTCCAACTCACATCACAATCCTCCTGCCTCTGCCTCCCGAGTGCTGGGATTACAGGCGTGAGCCACCACGCCCGGCACTGTGGTATGTGCTACTGGTTGCTGCTGGGTGTGGGTCTCCACACCCAGTATTGTTATGTGGTTACCCGGGAATCGAACCCAGGTCCTTGCGCTTGCGAGACAGGCGCCGGAACCACTGAGCTAACTCCCCGGCCCCATGCCAGAGTGTTTTTTGTACACTGATAATATGCAAGTTGTTTTTTGGTGGTTCCTGGTGAATTTTATTTTATTTATTAGATTTTTTCCCTAGATTTACTTTTTTTATTGTTTTTTTAATTTTTTATTTATTTATTTTTTTTTAGGTTTTTTGAGACAGGGTCTCTCTTTGTGGTTCAGGCTGGCCCTGAGCTCAGCCTCAAACTCACATCACAATCCTCCTGCCTCTGCCTCCCGAGTGCTGGGATTACAGGCGTGAGCCACCACACCCGGCACTGTGGTATGTGGTACTGGTTGCTGCTGGGTGTGGGTCTCCACAACCAGTATTGTTATGTGGTTACCGAGGAATCGAACCCGTGTCCTTGCGCTTGCAAGACAGGCGCCGGAACCACTGAGCTAACTCCCCGGCCCATAGATTTACTTTTTTTAAAAAAATTAATACATGTTGCAATGCATAATGGTTATATTCATCATGAGGAATTAGTACATGTACATAACACAATTTTTTTTACATCCCTTTCCCTTCCCCTCCTCTCTCTCCATCTCTTGGTTTGTTTCCCTTTTGCAAAAGTTCTGTCTCCCTACTTTCTGTGTTTTAAATGAGTGTTACTGAAAGATATAACTAGCCTACAATACATGAGACTACATGGATAATGATGCTTAAAATGATACTAAAGAAGATACACTATTTTTCAAGCTTTAAGAAATAGGAGGGTAATAGTAGGTTGCGATAAGGTATGGTAGGAATGACTACATTTTGTAAATTCCAGATCTCAGTAATTCTTGTGCAGTGTCACACCTTACTTAATGAAGTCTGTGTGGTCATGGCCACAATGGAACAGGTCCACATTTGAGCTTAAAGAGTTGTGTAACTAAAATGAATCGACACATTTCTTTTTTTTTTTCTTTTTTCTTTTTTTTTATGAGACAGGTTTTCACTCTATAGTTCAGCCTAGCCCTGAACTCACAATATATCCCAGGCTAGCCTCAAATTCTTGGCAGTCCTCCTGCCTCTGCTTTCTAAGTGCTAGGATTATGAGCATGATCCACCACTCAGCATTGTGGTATGTTGTACTGAGTGCTGAGATTACAGGCTTGAGCCACTACGCCTGGCATTGTAGTATGCAGGGATTGAACTCGAACTCAGGACCTTGCACTTGCCAGGCAGATGCTGGAACTATTGGGCTACATCCCTGGCCTGGACTGACACACTTCTATATATGGGTTCATGGCAGAAAATACCCACAGGTAGAATAAATAGAATTTAAAATATCAGACATAGTAGCAGTGCCATTTTTTGAATAATGAAAAAGTGAGTAATGTTCCCTCCTTTAGCTCTAACAAATTCCCATTTGCCTGGACTGATTTTAAATTCCATTCACGTTTTGGTGTGGAGACTCCCGTGGTAGGAAAAGGGTCTCATTTGTTCTGTTGGGAAGAAAAACAAGTTTGACCACTTTCTTGTACCCACGCTAGTGCATGGATTTAAAGGCCTGAAAGGCTGAGGCTCTGCACTGTCTCAAAAACTGACCTACAATTACTTAATACTGGTAACTCCTTTAAAGGGACTTGGTGACATGTGAAGTTAAACACCGAGACAGGCAATACTTTAAAATCTCATTTCACTATCTGTCATTTTACTCATAATTCAATGTAGTGGAAGTCTTGAGAGGGCAGACAAGTAGTAGTAGAAATGATACTGTCAATTGCAAGAGGTACTTTTCCCCCAGTAATCTCTGTTGAGTAGTAGAAGCTGAGGAAGCTACTTTCAGATGTATTCTGTGGTATGTGGAGGGTTTAAAAAAAAAAAAAAGCTTTTGTTACCTGTAGTCTTTGGGCTTTTTTTGTGTATTTTAACACTGTCACCTTTCCTTCTGTACATTTAGTGTTTGGTCTATTTTACAAGTGCTGTTGTTTAACTTAACACAGTATAATGGGTCAGGATTTAAGTTATTTAATGCTTTTAAATAGTTGTTATTGTCATGGCTTTTACCTTTCAATGCTAAGTTAACATTATTAACATTAGGTTAAATAGAGCAAAATAGGGACAGTCATGTTTTTATTCATTCTTTCTTTTTTTTTTTTTTTTTTAGATAGAGTCTTGTTCTGCAGTCCAGGCTGGCCTTGAACTCACTATGTAGCCCAGGCTGGCTTTGAACTCATGAATGATCCTCCTATCTTAGCCTCTCTGAGTGCTGGGATTACAGGTGTACACCATCACACCCAGCATCACTTCCTTTATGTAACAGATACAATGGAGATGTTTTTGTGGTGCTGGGGATCCAACCTGGGACCTTGAGTATACTAGGCAAGCACTCTACTACTGTGTTGCATCCCTGGCCTTTTACAGGATTTCCAAATAAGAAATTCTCGGATGTTTCCCAAATGAAGTGGGACCTAGTGTTCCATGCCTGAAATTCTCTTATAATTTTAACTTTGTCTTTCATACTGTCATGTTCCTGAAAGAAATTGTGATCTCAGTTGCTGGGCACACTGAGAAAAGGAAAAAGACTTCTACTGAAGACTACAGGATTAAAGTTCTTTGTTCCCACTGAGATTTGCTTTATGACATACAGCTGTACCAAGTATCCTCTGAACAGATTTTACATTTGAATTCTAACTAGTTTACCTTTCTCCTGAGCTGTAAAAATCACAAGACTACCTTATACAAGATACATACCACATTTCTAAAATAGTTCATTTCCTTTGGTTTGGAAGTTACTCATTATTTATAGGTAATGACTGAAGCTGGATAAATTTGGAGAGGGGATTGGCAAAGTTTGTGACATTTCCCTTTGGTCCACAGGCTATATTTTACAAAGCTAGAATGGTGTTGTTCATTTCATCTCTTGGGAGATTGCCATTGGATCAATGTGGCTTGGTTAAGATCTGTTGTGGGCAGCTGAGCAGTTGAGCTTTTAAAAATGAGAGCCACATGAAAGAAGATTATTCTTTCATACTCATACAAATAATTATCTCCATGGTACAAAATCTCCATGAAAGCATAAGCATTCAAGACCACACTTTTTTTAAAGAAATAGTACATAACTTAGAGTCAGAAAGAAAGATGTACAAATATGTGATAGAGTCAGTATCTTTTAAATATGTTCTTATATGTTTCCAGCATCATTTATGGTTATATTATAGTAGAATAACCTTTCAGTTCATTCATAGTCTTTTCACTTTTAGGATAAAGTCTTTTCAGGATGTTGAAAATTTGAACTTCATAGTAACTTCCAGATAAAAAAATAAAAACATTTAATTTCAGACTTAATCTTTTACACATTTTCTGACTTTAAAAGTTCTTCAATCAAAGAACTAGAATTGTTAAATTTGTCAGAGAATTTGCTTTTCTGAGTAGCCAGTTCTCAACCATTGCTTGGCCCAGAAAAAAGAGCTAATAAAAAGTTATGCAACAGGTAAACATCATTCCAGTTGCCTTTTCCCCATTTGGAAGGAAATGGTCTTTCCTTTCATGTGAGTAACTTTGCCTAAGCCTCTTCTTATTTATGCATTTACTATTTTCATACAATACTTAAATTGATTTATTCAACAGAAAATGTGCAGTCTGTAGCATTTAGTATTTCTTTTTTTTTTTTTTTTTTTGGGTTTTTTGAGACAGGGTCTCGCTTTTGTGGTTGAGGCTGGCCCTGAGCTCAGCCTCAAACTCACATCACAATCCTCCTGCCTCTGCGTCCCGAGTGCTGGGATTACAGGCGTGAGCCACCACGCCCGGCACTGTGGTATGTGGTACTGGTTGCTACTGGGTGTGGGTCTCCACACCCAGTGTTGTTATGTGGTTACCGGGGAATCGAACCCAGGCCCTTGCGCCTGCAAGACAGGCGCCGGAACCACTGAGCTAACTCCCCGGCCCAGCATTTAGTATTTCTGACAAAACTTGCTTCAGCAAAAGAGCTTTTGATTGCCTTAGCAGCTCAAGAGGAAAAAAAAAAATTTTTAAACACACCTTTAATGATGCTTAATGTTTCCAAGCAGATACTAGATATCTTCTCCTTAAGAACAACCAGATTTTTGTAGTTTGCCAGTTAGAATATATAAGCAAGGGGCTGGATTTCCAGATGGAATTCATAGCTTTCATAGGGAAACTCAAACCAGTCTTGAATGCTACAAAATTTTGGCCTTCAGAATACAGTGCAGTCACCGTTGTATTTAAAGTGAGGTGAGACACGTACAGTCAGAATGAAATGGGTTCGTATGTTGCCATCTATTCATTCCAACAAATTTGACTGCCTCTTGTGTATCTTGCTCTTAAGAATCTTGTAATAGGGCCGGGGAGTTAGCTCAGTGGTTCCGGCGCCTGTCTTGCAAGCACAAGGACCCGGGTTCGATTCCCCGGTAACCACATAACAATACTGGGTATGGAGACTCACACCCAGCAGCAACCAGCACCACATACCACAGTGCCGGGCGCGGTGGCTCACGCCTGTAATCCCAGCACTCAGGAGGCAGAGACAGGAGGATTGTGATGTGAGTTTGAGGCTGAGCTCAGGGCCAGCCTGAACCACAAAGCGAGACCCTGTCTCAAAAAACCTAAAAAAAAAAAAGAATCTTGTAATATGGGGCCAGAGAGTTAGCTCAGTGGTTCTGGCACCTGTCTTCCAAGCACAAGGGCCTGGGTTCGATTCCCCAGCAACCACACATAATACTGGGTGTGGAGACTCATGCCCAGCAGCAATCAGTACCACATACCACAGTGCCGGGCGTGGTGGCTCACGCCTGTAATCCCAACACTCGGAAGGCAGAGGCAGGAGGATTGCTGTGATGTGAGTTTGAGGCTGAGCTCAGGGCCAGCCTGAGCTACAAAGCAAGACCCTGTCTCAAAAAACCTAAACAAAAAGAATCTTGTAGTATGGTAGGAACACCAGATACAAAAACAATTAACCAGGGTTTTTAAAATCAGTGCTATAAAAAAAATCAGTACTACAAATGCAGGTGCTGAGGGACAGAGAAGTGTGTCAGCAGGAAATAGTCCTGTGGAACGAAAAGTGGAGTCAGGTTTAAAGGAGCAAGACTGGAAAATGAAGAGGCATTCTCAGAAGTGCTAACAGTTTGTGTGAAACTATATATAAGAAGCTATGGGGCTGAGGATTTAACTCAGTGGTTCCAGTGCCTGTCTTGCAAGTACAAGGGCCCGGGTTCGATCCCCAGTAACCACATACAACAGTGCTGGGTGTGGAGACCCACGCCCACAAGCAGTCAGTACCACATACCACAGTGCCCAGTTTGGTGGCTCATGGTGGCTGACGCCTGTAATCCCAGCACTTGGGAGGCAGAGACAGGTGTATTGCTGTGAGTTCAAGGCTGAGCTCAGGGCCAGCCTGAACTACAAAAGCGAGAGTCTGTCTCAAAAAAAGAAGCTATGACCTCTTGAAGAATGGCAGATGTTTTACTGTGCCTGTGATTCCTAGAATGAAAGGGATGGAAATAATGACAGTAGTTAAGGCCAAAGAGTTTTCTACATGTTACTGAGTTATTTCATTTTCATTTTAAGTCAGAATATGACACACCTACTGTATGTGTGTGTTTACTCCAGTGGCAGTGTGGAGAGAGGTTAAAGGTAGGTAAACTTTGTGAAGGTGCTACACTACTATATTAGAGATAGAAGGGGTTTGAAATAAGTCACTGTAGAATTACTGAGAAAGGGTAGATACTCAGCAGTTAGAACTTGTGAAGTTTGACTTAATCCAATAATAGTGTATTGCTTATAAACATAGCCAGATTAGTAGGTGGAACAGTACTGTTCTCTGTACCACCACACAGAGACCTAGGTCGTTGGTTTCATTCTTTGTACTGTACCATCTGTGCTGTCTTGGTCAGTTTGCATTCAGTGTGGCAGGGAAAGGATGGCTGAGATGTCATGTGCCCAGCCTGTGCTTATTGTGTCATTTCTGCTTCTGGCACACTGGCTACAAGTAGACACATTTTTAACTGAAGGACACTTAGAAACAAGAAGCAGATGGAATGTTAGAAGGTTGGGTGAGCTCCGCTGTCAGTCATAACAGTAGGGGCTTACATAAGTTGCTTCATTTCTGATCTTATTTCCTCATCTGTAAGAGAAATAGTAGCACCAACAACAGATAAAGTGGTATTATGACCAGAAAATGCCTAATACCTAGTGTCTGGTGCAGGGACAGAGGCAGTCTTCAAGTTTGGTCCTGAAATTTTCAATAGATGTTTATATATCATTGGAGGGTCATAACTAACAATTTAAAAAAATGAAAACGAACTTCCTGGGGAAGAAAGTATTGAAGTGTTTTCCTTTCCGGTCATGAAACAGTTTTTGGTTTGGCTTGAAAGAAACAAATGCCAAAGTTTTTTAAGATTATAGAGTTGACTTCTCTTGCAGTAAGTAGTTAATGTCAGCAAACTTATTTGCAGTGAGAAAGATGACTGTGCCTTTTACCAAGCAGTGGCATATATAATGACTTTTCCATTTTTATGAGCCATTGGCAGTACTGAGTTAAAACCTGGGTGGATTGGAATTAATCCTGGCTGCCCAGCAGAAGGAGAGTTGTTATATAATTTATGGTACCCACCAGCCCTTTGGGAGAGGTCTTTATTATCATGACAGTATTCATCTAGGCATGAAGATGAATCTTTGTTGTTCTCGTCTAGTTACACTAGAGTGAATCTCCTAACTGAAAGGATAGTGTCTTGCTGTTAAATGTGCAGTTGGCTTTTGCTTTGACACAAAGATATGTTAATCAAGAATGAATGTTGGGAATCCAGGAACATTTCAGTAGGTGATTTATTAATAGTTTTAGAGGTCATCCCCCTCACTTCTGAAAAATGAGTCATATTCACGGTTTCAAATATTTTTTGACTAGCCGCAAAAGTGGTTTATTAATACCTTTGTCTTATAAGTTGCTGCTGCAGTTCATTTGTATCATTCCTGCCACTGCTGAAACAAATACAGGAGGAGTATTAATATGGTTTTCCATCACCTGACACAAGTAAACTTCATAATTCTATTGGTGGTGGACATCCACTGTTAAACAAGCCTGTACTATTTTTATGACTCACTGAAAAATCATGTGATGGTGTGATACCCTATCCCCAGCTACCAGCACTTAAACTTGCAATTTTCAGTGTATTGTGTTAAAACAAATTTCTAATTCTGGCTATTTTTCTTTTCAATTTTATATCTAAAATTGGAAGTTCTATTTTTATAAAACAATCTCCTAGAAAAGTCACCAGTCTTGCTATTCTCTGTATAACTGGGCCTGGGGGCGGGGAGAGCCAAAGCTGGCTGTTTCACATGGGTAAGCAGAATGTGTGGGCCTGCCAGCCAGCGGAGGTGGAGTCTGCTCTTTGCTTTCTTGGCAAGTCTGTCTAGCTTTGGAAGCCCTGTTTAGGACTTCAGTTCTTGGCCATTTCTTGGGGTCATATGCAACATAATTCATTGTCTCCATTGGCTTCAAAGAAATGAGAGTCTGCGTCTCTTACCACTTTTCACAAGGTATAGACTTCCTCTGAACTAAAAGCCACTCTGTTATCAAATGGATTTTTAAAATAATACAGTAGTATAACATAGCTCAAAACTATAAAACTGGCTATGAGTCCATGTTTTGAGTAGTTGAATCCTGATTTAAAATAAGCAGTGAGCATTATTCAAAAAAGGTGCTGGCTTTTGTTCTTGTGTCTCAAGCCCCTTCAGTAGGATGCTTTTATTTATTGAGATGGGGAAGACACAGTTTCGACCAGCGCCTGAAGATTTTTATGGGCGCTTCTTAAAAGGGTATGACTGTGCTTCTGTAAGCACCAGGATTTACATTCTTGGATGTAAAAGAAAAGACAGGAGTGATTTCCATTAATAATGTGAATTTTTTTTTTTGAAGAGACTAAAGTGTAGATTATAAAGAGACAGTATCTCCCTGCTTCAGCTTCAAATTCTGGTTTCCATTGTGTTTGAAGAGAAAATAAGTTTGTGAAGTGAAAAAAGATGGAGTTTAACTGCTAGCTGAGAAGCCATGTTTATATCACATTATCAGAGAAGCTGATGAGGTCAGGAGTAGTTGGAACCATGAGACAGTTCCCTTTCCTCTCTTCTGAAGGTAATAGATTGGTGGAACTGGAGGAGTCAAGAGAGACTGGAACTTAAGAACCAGCTTTTGAGAAGTGATACTGAATTCTGCATCCTTAGGCATCCGCTCTTTACTGTTGTATTTGTTAACATTTAAGTAGAATTGGTATAAATAGCTACCATTTGTTCCTAACTGTGCTAGGAAAATAACTAGGCATGTCAGATTCACCATGTATTCAATCATGACTAACAAATTTAAAGCAATAGACCCTAGTACCTTGTACAGAGTGAGTGCTTAGTATTAGTAGTTATTGTTCATTCTGCAGATACTGATGAAAGAAACTCTTGCTGACTGGGTGTACTGGATTACAGCTGTGCTAGAAGGGCCAACATACAATAAGTTCAAAGAAATTTGAAGGTGTGGGCTATGAAGAAATCGAAGTGTTATCCTCAATTGTAATGACACTTGGATTAGTAGGACAGGAAATCCATCTCAGCATCTTAACTCAACAGATGATATGAAAGAACCATTTATTTTTCACAGTGCTGTTTTGTTTTGCCCAATTTTCAGGTGAGAAAACTGAGATGTTAGGTAGTTACAAATATGCTAGGAGAGCTAAAAGGGTCGGGGTGCGCAGTGCTGGTCATTCTGTATCCAAAGCCTGTTCTGTGCTTCTGAGGAAGGGTCGAACTGGATTGGAGCACAACAGAAGCTGCAGTATTTTCACTGCTGGTTTTAGTTCAAAGAATTGAATGTGGTTGCAATACAGGCAGAACACTGGTGGCAGTTCAGAAATTGAATGTATTTCCATGGATACCCTGTTATGGGATACAAAATTTATCCATAAGTTGTCAAGTGTATTGATAGCCAAAAAAGTTTTTCACTCTGCTGCTTTGTTTTGGAATTTTTATACGTCAATTTTTCTTAAGATGAAATCTTAACAGAACAGAGTTTTAGTAAATGGTATTGCAGAGGTTTTTGGGTGGTAACAGTTTTGGCAGTCATGTGGGCAGGAAGTGAGGAAGAACTGGGTAGGAATCATCAGATGCCTTACTCCTCAGAGCCTTTAATACCATGATGCCTTCCTTCCATTAGGCATAGAGCTTTATTTTGATTTAATCATCTGTCTCTACACGTGTTAATGTATCCTGGGGCCTCATACCCTATAATAGTGATTGCGAACCTTTTAGAGCTTTCAGTGATACAAACAGCCGGCTGTGGCCACATGTGCCATATGTTCACCAATACTACATAAGCATTTGTGAAAATAAGTTAACTTTTTTTTTTAAAGGCAAAGCAGAGCCTCAGGTTTCAACCTGCAGGGAATGTGTTTCCAATGCATACCCACAAACAGAAGCATTTCCTGTCCCTGTCTTCATAAGCTGAATACTTTCTACATTGACTCTTAGGCACTTAAAATCAGAAGTTGTTTCAGTGACAGTAATTGAAACCAAGAGGATAACCGTGTTCTGACCAGGTCTAGTCTTTCAGTTTCACATTATATAGTTTAACTGAAATACCTATTTCCGCTAGATGACTGATAATGTTATTGTTATACAAAGAAAGACATTTTTGAGAGCTCCTGCTTTGTGACCTTTCATGAGGTGTCTAAGTTTTGGGAGGAGGTTCCTTCTTGCGAACATGAAAGTGACAAAAAATATGTTCAATTAGAATAAAGCAGCCTTGAGCACCTTGTGGCATATCTACCTGAAAGAGGCTATGATTGTAAACATTCTAGGTGGAAAGGTTCTTAGAGCTCATTAATCATACATAGCATCCTGATGGTCCACCAACATTAAATGAAATTTGACAGCTTTCGTGAGCTAGGAATCATTGGTCTTGTTCAGCTAAACGTTCCCATGATATATTGGGCTTATTATCACCTAGTAAGTTGATCCCAGAGCAAGAATCAGAAGTATATTAGATCTTCTCTTTGCCTGTTCTTTAAGAGAAGTGTCTTGATAGGGACTTTTAATTGTGACAAAAACTGATAATCTGGTTTTTGGGGGGAAAAAAAGAAAAGGACTTTATTGACTCACATTTTTGAAGTTCAGACTTTGATCTTGATGCCAGATACAGTTGGGATACAAAATACAAATAATGGCTTCAAAACTCAGTTTCTTTTTTTTTTCTTAGTGCTGCTTTCCACATAAGAGTTTCATTCTTAAGTTTTAAACTGCATTAGATCTGAGAATGGTCTGATAAGGAGGGCCTTTTTCATCTTCACAGTGACTCTCTGACAGACATTACTACTTTGCCTGGTAGCGTTGGTAAGGTTACTATTTCAGTGCTGAGATTTATTCTGACTGGTTTAGGTAACCTGCATGTCCATGATCTAATGCTGGAAACTAGGCCAAATGAGGGTTTGGTGGGCCCTAGTCACATGTGGCACTATGAATCCCACCAGCCTTGGAGCTAAGAGAAATCCATTACCCATTTTCAAGGATTCTGTTGCTGTTGTTTGAATGAGCCTCTTGTACCTTGGAAATATGTTTGATTCTCAGTGGGGGTAACCCTGTGGCACATGTGCTATAGCTTGTATCATTGAAAGCTCTAAAAGGCTTTCTGTCACTGGTATGGGCCAAAACCTGTGATGCCTGATGCTAAACTTTTAGTAATGGTATGATTATTTCCTAGATCTTAAGATGGGCATCTTTTCTTTCCTTTCCTTTCTTTTTCTTTTCCTTTTATCTTTTCTTTACTTTTTCCCTCACCTTCCCACCTCTCCTTCCCTCCCATTTCTTCCTCTCTTTCTTTTCTAGTGTGAGTGGTCCTTTGAAAATATAAAGTGAGAAAACTTAGATAAATAGAATAATGTTCTTACAATTAATCTCTTTTCTGCCTCCTTACCAAGTCCTTCATTTAACACTTTCTTAAAATCTCTTTACTTAGTGGGCGTAGTGGCACACGCCTTTAATCACAGCACTCGGGAGGCAGAGGCAGGAAGTTTGCTGTGAGATTGAGGCTAGCCTGGGCTACATAGTAAGTTAAGGACCAGCCTAAACTACAAAGTGAGACTGTCTCAAAAAACTAAGAAAAACAAAATCTCTTTACTTGTCTTCTGTTTTCCTTTAGCAGTTTAATATTTTTCCTTAAATATAATGTCCAATGTGCTTTTGGTAAAGATTTTGTTAAAAGAAATTGATTTATTTGGGAAATATTAGAAGATGTTGAGAGAAATAGGCACTCTGAAGGTTTCAGAGTGCCCAAATAAGTTAACTTCTTTTTTTTTAATGCCAGATTAATTATAATTGTTTTGCCTGTTCTGATCCATTGGTTTCTCTTTTAAGAATTTATTCTCAGGAAGTAATTATAAGTGTGCTGAATTTTAGCTGTATGTTCTATTATGCCAGCATTGTTTGTAATAGTTAGCTGTTGGAACAAGCTAAGTGTCCAATAATAAGAATTGAATTGGCAAATTATAGTATCCCTATTCAATGGAATACTTACCTAGCTATTAAGAAATGTTTTACTTAATACAGAGAGTTTCAGTCACTTGCCGTCCTCTGGAGTGCAGTACTAGATTTTTGACAGGTTGAAGAGTAAAGTAAAAATAGTCTATAGGTTACATGAATAGCTAGAGCATTAATGGTAATACCAGTACTACTGTTAATTGCTGCTCTTTTAAACCTGTTTGTGAGAGGAAGATTTTTATGAAAAATACTGAGTGGAAAAGGTTACAGAATTGGATATAGAATGTAATTTCCACTTTAAGTTTGTTGTTCATAATGTATGTGTGTGTGAGTGTGTGTGTATACATATTTATATGTACCACCTGTATGTGCTTACATAAAAGACTGAGAACATGTTCTCTAAAATACTTGGTGTGGTAGGATCATTCATTGACTTCTTAAATTTATGCTGCTCTGTATTTTCTAAATTTCACAGAATAACCATGTAATACTTTTGAATTTGGTAGGAAAGAAAGCCTTAGTCACTTTTCTAACCAGGTTACTAATGTGATTGAAAGTAGGAGTTATTTTATTGTATAGATCTTTTCTGTCCCTCTTTCTCTTCCTGTCTTCTGTGCATTAGCAGTCACCCTGCATCATGGGCCTCTAGGAAAAAGCTGATAAATGTGGTCTTAATGGATGTAGGGTATTTTTTCCCCTAAGAATTAACAAACATTAAGAAATTGATTAGTTGCCATGAGATGAGGTTGAAGCCTACTTAGAACCATGTGCTCTAGAAGCCATATCGTATACATTTGTGGTCACTCAGGTACCCCTTTAGGATTTGCAGACAGTCATTTGTCATCTTTGTATAAGGTTCTTTCCTCATTTTTTGATTCATTTCACAATTTCCTTTCTTGCCTATTAGTTAGATGCAACAATTTAACTCTTATTTTTTAGGCAGTTGCTGATTGCTAAACTCCTTAGAAAGTGAATGAAAAGTAAATAGTTGATGTGGTAAGTGGGTGTTTGAGGACTAATTAGCTGAATACAATCAAGTAAACCTCCAGAGTAGCAGACATTTTTATGTTACCTAGAAGCCGAGAATTAGTATCTGCTCAGTAGTCCACCTTTAGTGGGGTCTAATGAGACACCATCATAAAGAAAACAAACTGCAGACAGAAGAGGAGCAGAGATGAAGAGTCTGTCAGACATGCTATTTTTATTACAGTACTGCAGAGTACGAATCCAAAATGGCTCTCTAGTTTTAAAGAGGGAATCTCCCTGGGAAAGCTAGACAGAGTTAATCAGATGTTGTAAGTGTTCCCAGAAATCTGATGTCCTTAAGTGATGCTCATTTTGTTCATGAGTGGGTATTCAGATTTGCTCAGAATAATAGTGGTAACAAAAAATGTTTCCAGTTGCGGGTCAGTGAAATGATATGGTACATTTTTGCTTATTTGAATCATGTGGAGTTCAGCTCATATAAACGTGATGCCCAGTGACCCTAAATTCTTCAGTTTGTTGTTTGGAACTTTTATCATAGTGTATGTCTGTTGGCTTGGTTGTATTTGGCAAATAATATCTGGTTTAGCCAGTCCACACTACTGGCTTCAACCCTCAGGCCTCAACCAAATACATATTTTCATGGAGTATGCTGTCATGTATCATTCAGTGAGGAGATGAGAAATGCATCATTAGATGATTCTGCTGTTGTACAAATATTACAGGGTTTACTTGTACATACAGATGATATAGATCAGTGATAGGGACCGTTTAGAGCTTTCAGTGACACAAACAGTCCACTGTGGCATGTGTGCCACTGGTTCACCACCACTACTATAAACTGTGACTTGATGTAGCTTCTCGGTGCAATCAAGACATGTGGTAAAGACAAGACATATGAGGCTGCTCCAGCATCATACAGCCTAGTGTTTTGTACTAAATTTATTTTATAAATAGGAGTATACTCTGAAATAACTATTTAAAAGCATAATATTTATAAATCAGTAACACAGCTATTTGTTGTCATTATTAGGTATTGTGAACTTGTATGCCATGCTTTAATGACTTGGCACTGTAGGATTGCCATATACCAGCTTTACCTCAGAAATGTGAGGAATGTGTTGTACCAAAACAGCATGATGTAGGGTTCTGACATCCCTGGGCAGTGGGAATTTTTCAGGTTCATTATAATCTTAGGGGCCATTATTGTATATGTAGTCCATCATTGATCAAAACACCAAGCAGTGCATGATTTTATTTGAAGTATGTAAAGAATAATGAGAACACTTTGATAAAAATTATTTTATGCTGAACTGGCTGGATCTAAGATTAGTTTTCAAAAGTATAACCATTTCTTTTCCTTTTGTAAAGTTTTCTCTCTTTTCTTCTGCACTTTTGAAATTGGTTGGTGGAGAAAGTCATGTTCCTACATACCCCTAACTGCAGCTACTATGTTAGCTTGCTATTGTAGGACATTTTGGGGCATAAAGTCTTTTTAACAGCATGAAAATAGGACAGATGGATCTCATTTGCTTTGGCAGAGGGGAATTTTTTCCTCTTACTAGCTCTGGGTAAGACCTAATCTCCAAAGTCACCAAGGTGACACCAATAGTCCACATTTATAGTATTCATTTGCATCTTTCCTCTTTATTTTTGCAAGTTTCTAGGAAGTAGTTTACAAATAAACCATCACTCATTCTCTTTTTCTTGTTCACTCAGAATTTGCAGTTGTAGCTAAGATCAAGGGGATCTTGGGAATTTCCCCCAAAATATCTAGAGGATAGCTTCTACCAGTGCAGCTGCTTCAGCGTCTGGTGACTGTCTCTCTGAGAGGTTTATATACTCCTGTTTGTGTTCATCCTTTGGGTGTCAAACATAAACAGTAAGAAGTAAAAACATGTCCCTACTAACTCTTCGAATCATTTAGTGGGAAATTGAAAAGATTAATTACTTTTTCCTAATATGTGAAAACACCAGCAGCTGTTGGTGGCTTCTTGCTACTGAGTAGGTTCTAGATTGGAGGAATGGATTGGATTGGTCCCTTCTGTCAAAGGAAGTCTCAAGTGTCTTGCTGATGCTGTTTTCTGGTGCTAACATTTGCTTCCTGTTTTTTTTTAGCTCCTCATTTCAAAAGCTCTTCCTTGGGTGGCAGTCTCCCCTCAGTAGCCAACACAACATTCCTCATAGCAAGCTTCCTGGACCTAGCCAGCTGCACCAGAGAGCCAGCTTGGTCTGGTGTGTTTGCCATATGTCAGGACCTATTGCAGTTCCTGCAGAGATCAAACTATGATGTTTAAGGAAAAAAAAGGCTGCGTGTTATGCAGTGTTATTTCATACCCTTGTTCAGATTGGAGTAATCCTGATTTATCTGTCCTTTCAGGATTGGCTCTTAGTATGAACAAAAAAAAGCATGAGAACCATTCAGAAAGAGTTCCTGTCCTCAGAAGGGTTGCAAATTTAGAACTTTAACTTCTGAATGCCAAAAAGTAATGTCCTAAAATTTCATTTAGCCCTAGAGTAGTAGACCTTGAAAAGACTAATCTAGACTCTTCACTTTAATGATGGGGTCACAGAAACTCAGAGACTTGTATAAGGCCACACATTACTTAGAGAGATAGTTCCCTGACAAGAATCAGAGGCTTCAGGAGTTTTCTCTGCCATATTGGATCAGTATCTCTGGAATAAAACTAGATGTCCATAAGTAACCATAAGATATAGACCTACGTATCTGTAAGTTTTCTTCTTGGGCACTGTAATTTTCTTAGGGAAGAGGTATACTCTGGCATACACTGTGGCAGACAACAGGCAGAGATGCAGAATGGAGTATTTAGAGTCAGACACCCTGGCCTCTTGAATCTCCCTTCATAGACTAGCTGTGTGACCCTTAAACTCTACTTAGTTTCGGCCTCTGTAAAATGAAGATTACATTGTCTTCCTTGACACTTCATACCAATCTATCCAATAAATATATGTAATGATTTAAAATTATTTAATAACAAACAAGTGATATTGGCCCTCTCCTTTCCATTGTGGATGTGTAGTCTTTTGAGTACTAAAACAAGACCTACATCTCTGTGGACCTTTTCTATGGGAAGCCTTACAAATTGATTTTACTGCCCAGCCTCAGTGCTGAAAGTTAAGAAATCTTAATTTCATAATCTATGAAAGCTGTAACAATTCGTTAGGCTTGTTGTGAAGTTTGAAGATGAGGAGGCGTACTAAGTGTGTAGCCCTAGGATCCACGGATAATGGTATCTCTTCCTTGGTCCTCCTTTACTTTCCATAGTAGTAGCTCACACTTCTCTTTGCCTGTTTCCATAATCTTGATGTGGACTACCCTCATGGTGATTTGTTCTGTAAGAGGCTATTTGGTCTCAGCAACTGAGAATAAATCTCTAGTCAGACTTGCCTGGTTGTCCCATCATGGAACTACCTGATAGAGTATTTTCATTGCTCCTTAGACCTTGAGTATCCCCAGGGACTGCAGCCCTCTGGCCTTGCCCTGTGGCCTCAGCAGTGCCTGCTCTAGGCCTGGGACCAGGCAGGCAGCTGATCCTCAGGAACAATAGCCCAAGCTGGCACAGAAGAGGAATCTAGAGGCTGTTGTGCAGTGAAAGGAGGGGAAGAGGCAGAGGCAGCAAGAGCTAAGAATGAGGGGGGGAGGCTGTAGGCTGATCTTGTCCTAATAGAAGCTCAACAGCCCTTACCAGAGTTATTGTCTTTGTTCTTTCAGGTAAACACTCAGAGCTATCACTGCTTAGAAGTTTCTCTGGTTTGTGTACAGGTTTTTCCCCTTTATTCTTTTTCTTTTCCTTCTCAGCACCCCTCTTTGTCCTTAGCTCTCTGTAACTCATTCGTGCCACTTACCTGAGGCAGAAAAGCAAAGGCACTTACCAAGCAAATACGTGAACTGTCATGGCAGGTCTGGGCTGGCTGCTGAAAAGAACACTCTTCCATAGGTAGGAGAACTTTGATTCTATCACCAACTTTGTGATACAGTAGCAACAACAACTATTACCAAGGCTAACACTGAGGGCTTTCTGTGAACCAGGTATTGAGCAGAGCATTTATATGATTATCTTATTTCTCTCCTGAACTGTCCTCTAAGGTATAGCAGCATGAGCTGCTGATATTTACAGTTAGTTGGGGCAATACCCCTGGTGCAAATCCAGGTTCATCTGAGCTCATCCTTGTGATTTCCATACTCCTTTTTTCCCTTCCTAGCTAGGTTCCTTGACCTCACTGTAACTCGTTTTTTCTTCTGTAGTTGAGGGTAGTTACTTCACAGATATGTTTATATATAGCTACTATAATGTACTAACAATATAAAGTGATACTCATTGGTACTAATGCTCTTCTTCCTGACAAAAGAGCTATGGATTAGCTGACTTTCTGCAGTCTCTGAGAGATTAGAGTGATGGAGAGAATAACAGTCCAAGATAGCACTTCCTTTAAAGAGAATAACTAAGCAGAAAGCTAGGAATTGTGTCCTTTACAGACTTACAGAGCTGGATTAGTGGAAAGAAAAAGGTGCTAGGAACAGGCTGAAAGCTCACCTTAAGGTTAGGGACAGCCTGTAACCATAAATTCAAAGTATTCATCAGGCAGAACAGATATTCAGCTTAATTCGTATTCAGAATCAATTTTAAGGAGACTTTGTCCTTGCAAAGGATAATCTTGTCCTTTGGAGAGTCTGCTCCTACAGGTGTTTCGAGGCCATGGTGCTTTTGAGTTGAGTCAGTGCTGTGGAATAAGATCGTTTCTGAACCAGACCCAAGGTAATGATGCAGGGCCAGGGTAGGAGTCCTGGCCAGCCTGAAAAACAAGGCTGGAGCCCACTGTTCAGATGGGAGAAGTTGAGGCTTCCAGCGGGCTAACCAAACTGTTAAGTGTGGAGCAGCTAGACTAATTCTAGAGCCTAAGGACATCCTTCCTATCAGTGTCCTAGAAGTAGGGCTAATTGGCCTGGCATACCCCAGGGGACAGCGGGTATGGCATCCTTGAGTACTGAGAATGGGCCATGTGTTCTCTTTCCCATGGTGGGTGGTAAGATTTGCTGTTCTGTACCTCTGTCTGCATTCCCAAGGTGCTGTGCTGAAGGTAGGCTCCACCATCTAGCTCAGTGGTAGAGGACATGTTTCCTGAGCCAGACATAACTAGCCCCTGTTATGTGAACTTGGATAATTTACTCTATATTAAACCCCAATTTCCATCCCTTTAAATGGTGTTGTGGTGAGGATGTGTGAGTTAATGCTCCTAAAGTGCCCTGCACCAGATCAGGTGCTCAATAATTGATAAGTACTATTTTTAGCTAGTAGCCAACAGCTAGTGAGTTCAGGGAGACCTTCAACTTTAAGTGACTTGAAGTGCTGCCAGCCTCTGGGACACAAAGCTGGACACTGTTTTGGGGCGTGGAGGGAATATTAAGAGCAAAAGTGTTTGCTCAGGGAATAGGGTAGACACCAAACCCACTGAGCAGCAGTAAGAGTAATCAGGGGCCATATTCATCTTTGGACCTGAAAATATTTCCCTGACTTGAGCCTACCCCTTTGCCTCAGTGGGGACATGACAGAGAAAGGAATCAGAATGGAGGAAGGACCAGACCTTCTGGCACTTGCTGATTGATCATCTGTCAACATTGATTTTTCCCTCCTTTTCTCATCTGCCGGGTATGTTAAAAGCTGTGTTGGCTGTGTCAGGTCATCAAAAGATGCTTTTTACATAAAGGGCTGGTGGGGTAAATGGGATTTCAGCCTCTTTGGGAGCTCCATCTGTTCTTACCTACAAGCCTGGGCGCCAGGCCTCTGAGCAAGGAAACTGCTGTAATGAAGCATCTGTCCAGTGGGTGATGAGGTGAGTGGCCTGGAGTAGGTAGGTCAGGTGGAGGCCAGGAAACCCTCTTACCTCACTGGGTGCCCAAGCCTCCTCCAGCAGCAGGATTTGAGCAGCAAACTCTGGTGAGTCAGCATGCTTGGGAATTAGCTGCCAGTCTGTGAGCATGTGGGGTTTGTGTAAGTTTGGGCCTTTTGTTTCTTTCAGCACTGCAGTCTTTAGAAACACAAATCTGGGAACCAGACCCTCCACATGGTACAGTCCTCCTTGTTTTGAGATAATTCTGCTCAAACAGTTGCTTCCCTTATATGATGGTCTTCCAAGAATTAACCCTTTGCCTTTTGAAATTTGATTAGGTTGTGCTTCTGACTTCCTAGTTACACTTCAGAGCATGAAAAGACTTTGAAACAACTTACTGGGCCTCTCTCATTTTTACACCAAAAGCTCTGTTAAGGATTTCAGTATGTTTCTGAAGCCAAATTAAACTACAGATCTTTTCAGGGCATGTAAAGACATGTCTTTTTGTCATTTATACTTCTTGAGGGTGGAGAATGAGACACACCCTGATATGAGTCTCCAACTACAGGAATAATTCTAGCATCTTTTTAAACTTGCTGCATGCTCAGAGATAACCTGTGGAAAGTATTTGTCTTCAAACCAAGAGATAACACTTGGTTTATCTAGGCACTATTTAGAGGAAATGTGAGTTTCTTATGCAAAGGTCATAGTCTCACAAAACCATCCTTTGCCCCACTGCCAGACTCTCAAGAGCTTTAAGTTTGCATCCTGAAGACCCATGAAAGCTCCCTAGAACTATGTGAGCCCAAATGGACTGACATTGATTTTGTCTGGTGTCTGCTTTCCCTCTAATGCTCCTGGTCCACAGTTCTATTAACAGTATAATTTCAATGACTGTCATTATTCTAGCAGCTGGCATCTTGCAAGAACTATATTGCAAATGGCTTTTGTAGTAAATTAGTTGAAGGTAAGAAGTCCTGACTAGATGGTATAGTTGTAGAGAAATTACCTTCTCTTTGGCTCAGAAATTTCTAGCAATTCATTAAATAAACTTCTTGCTTACAATAACTAATTCATAAATCACCAGGATGAGCTTCTTATATATTGGTGCAGATTATATGGGGCAAATAAGCCCCCAGCACCACCACTATTTTGTGGTACTGGGGATTGTACCCAGGGCTTTATGCCACAGTGTTCTCCTACTGAGCAATATACCCTCAGCCCTTTTTATGTTTCTGAAATAGAGTCTTACTGAGTTGCTGAGGCTGGCCTCAAATTCTTGATCCCCCTTCAGCCTGAGCCTCTCAGTAGTCAGCATTACAGGCTTCTGCCACTGCCCCTGACACACCCCTTCTTGCTGACTATGGCTGTATGTCCTGTAGGACAGTCACATTCTCTGTGGACTTGGCTTGCTGTCAGACCTAAGAGGAGAATAGAAAAGATGTTCCTTGATTAGGAAACTGCTGGGAATACAGGCTTGGTGGATGGTTTCTACAGAGGGGTGTTGTGGGCAGAGAAAGGGCATTACAGGATAGGCCAGAAAGGACTGTGGAGGAGTCAGACATGAGTTTCACTTTGCTATTTGGCTAAGCCCTTGCTTTTAGTCTTAACACGACTGCAAATCCTTTTGGCCGTTATGAGATTATATACTTCTCTTGGACAAGACCATTCCTTCTATTCATCTTTCTTTTGTTTTGTTTTCTGAAAGAGTCTTTCCCTGTAATTCAGACTAGCCTTGAACTCACTATGTACCAAGGCTGGCCCCAAATTCATAGCAAGTCTGTGAGCCTCCTGAGTACTGGTATTACAGGCAAATGCCACTACACCTGCCTCCTACTTATCTTTCTTTGTTGTTTGTCTCTGCCATGCATCACACTGCACCACAGCCCTCACTTTGTTTTGTTGGAGCCACTGGGCCACAGTGGAAAGTGGAGACAGAGAATGGAGTTGGGTCCCAGGATTCGTGGGCAGTGCTCAACACAGCTCATTTTCGCAAAAGGTGGACTTTCTTTTCTTTTTTTTTTTTTTTTTTTTTTTGAGACAGGGTCTTGCTTTGTAGTTCAGGCTGGTCCTGAGCTCAGCCTCAAACTCAGCAGACCTCTTGCCTCTGCCTCCCAAGTCCTGGGATTACAAGCATGAGCCAGCACGCCCAACATTATGGTATGTGGTACTGACTGCTGATAGATGTGAGTCACCACGCGCAGCATTGTTGTATGTGGTTACTGAGGCCCTTGCACTTGCAAGGCAGGGGCTGGAACCACTGAGCTAAATCCTCGGCCTATGCAGACTTTCTTAAAAAGCAAAGATGAGAGTGTTGGCATTAGAGGCTAGAAGATGAACCTTGTATTTGTGCCTTTTAGCTTAACACAGATCCGTGTAACTTCCTTCTCTGATGGCAAGTTGGCAAGACAGATGTCTTCCGGATGGTTTTTGTGAGAGTTGTCCTCTTGGGTGCATTCTGCACACGAATCGGCCTCTTTGTAACCTATATTACCTTAAGAATTTTAGGAAATTTCCTTGTTTGGGTCTTCATATGTGCCAGCTGCTGCTGTTCCATGGGGAACTTAACAGCGCTAGCTGGGTTACCATGGAGGTGATAAAGGAAGGGCTCAGGATGTCGCCCTTGGCCAGCTGCCAGCTCACTGAAGTGGAGTAGTGACCAGTTCCTGAAGACAGCGTTCATATCCCACATGCCTATCCAGAAGTGACCACTTTCTAATTTCCTTCCAGGTTGGCTGGCTCCTCTGGCTGATGGCATGTTGAGGTACATGGGCCAGTGGCAGCGAGGGGATCTGACCCAGAGGGGGCCACTCTAGAAGCCAGGCCACCACCACCATGGGCCAGTGCGTCACCAAGTGCAAGAATCCCTCATCAACCCTGGGCAGCAAGAATGGAGACCGGGACCCTAGCAGCAAGTCACACAGTAGGCGAGGGGCAGGCCACCGTGAGGAACAGGTGCCACCGTGTGGCAAGCCAGGTGGAGACATTCTTGTCAATGGGACCAAGAAAGCGGAGGCTGCCACTGAGGTCTGCCAGCTGCCGACATCCTCAGGAGACGCTGGGAGGGAGTCCAAGTCCAATGCTGAAGAGTCCTCCTTGCAGAGGTTGGAGGAACTGTTCAGGCGCTACAAGGACGAGCGGGAGGATGCAATTTTGGAGGAAGGCATGGAGCGCTTTTGCAATGACCTATGTGTTGACCCCACGGAATTTCGAGTGCTGCTCTTGGCCTGGAAGTTCCAGGCTGCTACCATGTGCAAATTCACCAGGTTGGTCACAAATACCTCACATCAGCCAGTGAGCAGAGGAAAGAGAACACCACAGGGCAGCAGCGCCACTTAAGCTAGAACTGGCTTGGCTTCACTAGATATGTTGTTTTTGTTTTTTCCTCCAGTTTCTTTGAAGCTTAAATGTTCTGAGCCAAGCTGTGGTTCTGATCCAGAGGGGGACCCACCCCATGATTCTCTAATGGTTGAAAAAATACATAGCTAGTGCCATAGCAGATCTGTGGAATAAGAATCTCAAGGGGTCAGGTTCAAACACTTTTGTTTTTATAAGGCTTCCTGTTTCTGATACATGCTGCACATTTCTTTTCACAGAACAACGCCTTTGCCTAAATTCTAGGTGAGATACCAGGCAGCTTGTGAGTATCTGGGCACCAACCATCTTTTTCTGAAGTTAAATGAAGAACATTCGAGAATAAGCTATATTGCCAAGCTCTGCTGCTCATCCCCACAGCTATTTCAGATGTTTTTTCACCTGTGAATTCTCACTATATTTATCATGTGCAAGACACTGAATATGCCAGTACCTGGCCCCTGGGGATATGCCCCTGTCAGTGAAGCCTCCTGTGCCTTGCATTTCTTACCTCAGCCAGGCCTGTGAAGCAAGAGCTCCGCATACATCATGGTCATGCACCCCAGTTGACATAGGTTGTGGGTGAGGGTACAGCAGGTTAATCCCCATGGTGTGGTTTGCAGAGGATGAGGTTATGAATAAGAACTGCCTTCCAGGCCCCTTGAATAATTTGTAGTTTATAGGGTACCTTGCAGACCTCATATATCTTTTTCCTCTTGAGACTCTTTTGTAAGCTGAAAGAGTAATACAGATATTTAAAATACATAATGTAGCTTTTGCTTTTTAATAACAGATCTCTGCCAGATCTCATCCAGAATCTTTGGCGCCCAAACTGTTGGCAGTCACCAAATACATACCAAAACGAACCCATGGAGAATCAGTGGGAGGAGAAAGTGCTTTTTAATCGCTATGCAGAGTAAAATACAATAGGGCACAGAGCAGGAGACTTGAGGTTAGCTTTGGGAAGATGAGTGAATACATGAATGAACCATTATGAACAAGCCCACCATGTGCCACATACAGGAGTTAATACTATATCTGAAAACCTATGTAGCCCTCACCAAGCTCCATGCAGTAAGATGGTAATCTCATTGTATGACAGACAAGGACAGAGGACTGCGGAGTAGAGGAGTTGGAATTCCAGTCCAGCCGTGCTCTTAATCTCTGTAATCTATTGCCTCTCATTTATAATTATTAATTGTGCCACTTCCTTCCTGTTGCAGGAAGGAGTTTTTTGATGGCTGCAAAGCGATAAGTGCAGACAGCATTGACGGGATCTGTGCACGGTTCCCTAGCCTCTTGACTGAAGCCAAACAAGAGGATAAATTCAAGGATCTCTACCGGTTTACTTTTCAGTTTGGCCTGGACTCTGAAGAAGGGCAGCGGTCACTGCATCGAGAAATAGCCATTGCCCTGTGGAAACTAGTCTTCACCCAGAACAATCCTCCCGTGTTGGACCAGTGGCTAAACTTCTTAACAGAGAACCCCTCGGGGATCAAGGGCATCTCCCGGGACACTTGGAACATGTTCCTTAACTTCACTCAGGTGATTGGCCCTGACCTCAGCAACTACAGTGAAGATGAGGCCTGGCCAAGTCTCTTTGATACCTTTGTGGAGTGGGAAATGGAACGAAGGAAAAGAGAAGGGGAAGGGAGAGGTGCACTCAGCTCAGGGACCGAGGGCTTGTGTCCCGAGGAGCAAACTTAGTGGCTCTGTCCCAGGAGCAGCAGCAAGGATCTCCCCGCTGCCCTGCAGCCAAGCAAGGAGTTGGACTTTTGTGGAAATTACTGAAGATCCAGATATTTTCTACTTCACACCTTTCTCTGCCTTGTATCTGAAAGGGCTCTAAAATGCTGTATCATGTTTTAGGCACTTTCTTCATTTTTTGGTTATTTCTTTTGGGGGGTATCCCTCAAAATTGGAACCTGGCTACATGTTGTGCTTTTTTTTTTTTTTTCCCCCGTTAAGCCTTCAGTTAGAATAAGCCTGACATTTATTGCACAAAATTAGATTTCTTTCCTTTTTTTCTTTTCTTTTCTTTCTTTCTTTTCTTTTTTCTTTTTTCTTTCTTTTTTTTTTTGTGGGGGAGGATGTAGAGCCGGGTGGGGAGAATGGGACTGTTAGGTTGACTTAACATTACAAAATGATACAGTGCCAGATCTCAGTTTTGCATATTGTTTTCAGGGCAGGTCTGTACTGTGTGTAGTGCTGTTTACATGATTGAATTTAGGTTGTAATAATTATTTTTAAAGATTTACACAGATTTGAATAGCAGTGTTAACTGTTAACCACATTGCATTAATTCCCAGACCATTTGGAGCTCTTGGAGAGCCAAGGCCATTCAAGAGCATTTGTGGTCTGGTGAAAATCCCCTTTAAAGCTAATTTATCCAAAACCTTTATTTCCCTCACTTCTTGCTCATTCCTTCTTTGATCTGTTGCATTTCATGTTGAGTTTATCCATCAACATGCTGCACCTGTCAGTCAAGTGAGCAGTTTTGTTTTGTTTTTTTAGAACACATTGTACTGAGAACCACTTAAGCGTTGAATGCAGAGAAAGCAGTGCTACCTCAGTTTTGCTGGAAGTAGACTTCTTTAATATTTTTCTTTGTTTGATGAAGTTTCTGTATTTTCATGTTTTAAGTGGAAATACCTTATTTTTTTCATTTGCCTTGGAGCCAAAGTTTCTGTTCCTAGTGGTCGGAAAACTCTGCCTGCCGGCCAGCTGACTTGAAAGAAAACTGTGGTATGGAGCTCTGCTTGAATTTTTTTTTTTTTCCTTTGAGTATCATCAGCTTACTTGTCTGGCAAGTGCAGAAGCCTGGACTCTGCCAAACAAATATCGAAATGTATTTAATAGTTAAATGTGTGCCCTTTCCCTTCTTGCTGCACCCATGTTGTCACTTAACCCCTAGGAGTTATTTATTATCTTTTTGTTAATGTCAGGCTCATTTGGGGTAATGTGATGACTGTTTAGGTTTACATGACCCTCCTGTCCTTTCTCTACCCCAGATATGTATATATACATATATAAAATATGTATATATTTTACCTATATAAAATATATATATACACATATATGTATCTATATTCCTTTGTTTCTTTGCCTGCTAAAACTGGCCACAAAAGAGGGAGCTGCCTTCAATATATAAAGTGTAAGAAGAGTGCCAAGGAACACCATAACGGAGGCTTTCATATCTGAATCTGGACCATTTTCACTATAAGAGAATATGAATTTGCTCAGCCTTTTCCTCACAGGAAAGGGGCCCAGTCCCTCGGACTCTTCCACATGCTCGCTGTGCAAAGCCAGCTTTGGTCAAACTGCCACCAGGGTCTGAGGAGTTGATTCTGGTTCTGCCTAGTTCAGTAGTGAGTCCACTTATTATTTTTCCATTAAAAAAAAAAAATATATATATATATATATATATATATACACACACGTATATATATGGATACATATATATGTGTATATGTATATATACTCAAAAACTATACTGGAAGGGTGGGTGGCAGGAGCTTGTATAGTTCAGCTTCCAACACTTTGGAACAGATTAAAAAGGGAATCTTTTAAATAAAACCTTGTAATTGTTTATACTCTTGAGGTAATGAGAGTTTGTCTATTAAATTTTTGAAATTTCTACCCCTAATTTGCCCCCTTCCAGGTATATTTCTCAACCTGGATAAGATGTGCATGTTGAATTCCTCCATCAAAAGCCTTACATAGCTGGGCTTCCGTCTTTAAAAAGATAATTATTTAATGACTTTGACTGTAATAGTTTTTCTAAAATTGATACTGACATGACAAATATATATGGAATTTGATTTTTCTTGTTAATTTTAAACCTGACAGTTGTTTCTTCTAGCTAGACTGTTGGGTGACTTTAAAATTGGCCACAGTAGTCTTGTTTTTTCCCCAAATAAATAAGACCCAAGGTTCTTGCACAAGAGTCTCCAGGCCCCCAGCAAGTTCCTTAGGTTCATCTGAAGGGAGGAGGATACTCAGGTGAGTTCTTACAGACACCACCTGTAATCCAGCCAGTTTGCAATTCCCAGTTTTTTCTAATTCTGAAGTACATAGAGGTTGAATGATGAATGTATAAAAGCAGGCCACTATGGACCCCAAGATCTGAAAGATTCTTTCTCTCGCCTGTAATTTGTGTTCCATGCATCAGATTTATTAGAGTGAGTGCATTTTGTTACTGGATTGTTTTAACTGTTCAGCTTTCTTAGAAGAGCCATTTAGAAAATTTTCTTTCTTTTTTTTTGGTAATGATCCATTTGTTGAGAAATCAGAAAAAGGAGCAGTCAGGCAGGAACTTACTTTCAGGTTTGAGGGCCTAATACTGAATAAGGGCTTCAAACTCTAGTAACTCTGAACCAGTGCTTGACTCTTTCATAACCACAGAAAGCAGTTTTTCTGTAAAGAAATCCAAGGTGAGATGTCTGTAGGTTTATATTTTACACTTTTAGGAAGTGAAATGCCCCTGTTCCTCTCAACTTAGAAATGGGTTAACTGCTTAAAGGGTGAGCAAACAGAAATTATGTGAAGGCCAAATGCTTGCCTTCCTGGTAAGCCAGCCTACCCCTCCTTTCAGCCTTGTTCACCAGGGTGGAATGTGGAGTAGGGCAGGATGTGGATGCCATTTTGAACACCTGCAACATCAGAGTGCCTCTAATAAGCTGAGTATGTGTTAGGTAATTACTTAGTTTTGGCAAATGCCTGAGTTGTTTTTTAAAGCAGTTTACTAGCAAGCTGGTATGAGATAAAAGTGTTGCTTCATGCATCACTCTCTCCCATCTTGTCCAAATTTGAATGTATCATTCTTAACTTTATCTCTTGTAATGACGCTTAGTTATGTTTTGGTTGCCCTCCCTTGGTAGCTCTCCCCTCATCCTGCCAAATGTGCCCACATGTGTGCATTGGATCCAGAAACCCATTAGGTGTTCTTCTGCTAAGAGAAGAGAAAAACTGTAGAGTTGGCTAAAGATTCAAATTTCCACTAAATTTATAGACCCACAGAAATACAGTTGAAATTTCTGAGGCAGTATTTGCAATATGAACATGTTCACGATGGGGCTGTGCATGCATGCCTGTCCCGTTGAGTGCCTTGTACCACTAGTGAGACAGTTACACATTGTACCACCAGTGGTTCAAGCTAGTGGAAACATGTTAAAACTTCACAAAGAAGAGTACGTACCAGCGTTCCCATAAAGTAAGAAAGCATCAAGGCACTCAGTGTTAGTCTGAAACAGTATTGATAACCCAGGGGGCTAGCACCAAAATTTAGTCCTCAGGTCAGGAAGCTGTAGGGTATTGGAACCCACCATTCACTCGATAGCCTCATATGCTGTATATTAATGCCAAATTGTACTAAACAATGGTGGGAAGTTACTGGGATAAAAACTTGTCTAAAAGTTTACAAACAAAAACACCTACATTTTGAGTTTGGTTTGCTGTATTAGGATCTTCAGTGTGGCAGAGCCCAAAAGTATGTTGAACTATACCATTAACAAGGACTTAGGGAAAGCTGCTGTTAGGATTTATTGTTGTTTTATGTTGTTTTCCTCCTTTACTGGCTTGCTTTGCTGCTTTTCTTATGTCGGTTATATTTGGTTAATGATGACTTGAATATTTTGGTAACTGACAAAGGTCTTCCTTGGTAGACTTGAATTTGAACATCTTGGTATCTGACAAGGTCTTCCTTGGAGGACTCCAGCAGTATTTGTTTAGATGGCTGAAATGTTTTCGTTGGGACTCAGTTTGAGAACATGACATTGATTCCCCTCTTACACCCAGTCTCTTGACAGTCATATGGCAATCCCATAATCCTTCCTTTAGAGTTTATTCCCCTAGTAAGCTTACTTACAGCATATCTGACCAGGAGAGTTGGAATATCCATGAGGAACCATCAGTTCTTCTTCTTTCTGGTCCTGGGCTGTCAGGGCTTTCTTCTTAGAAAGCCAGCCTGCTCTCATATGGTACCTCTTTCTATCACCTACTATCCTTCCCTCCTACTTTCAAATCTTGGGTATTGCCAAAGGAAACCATTCAGCAGCAGCTCCTCCGCCCACCCCACCCTACCCCTGCCAACACAAATTTACTCCAGAAAAATTGTCCTCCCCCTAACCTTGGTCTCCAGCCCTTATCCTGTGGTTAACTGCTCTTACCTGTTGCACTAAGGAATATGATTGTAGGTTTTAAAGAGGGAATTTGAAGCAATAGGCAAATGGGGCTTGGATGGATTGGTCCTACACATATCCTGCCTTAAGCCGCTGAGGTGATGAGTTCACTGCTCACGTGACCCTCCACCTTTGTGGATCCCTCTTAGTTTGTGATCAGTGTGTCTGTTTCCTGAGGTTGTACAAACTTGACAAAAGTTAATACTTTTGTTTGTATTCATTGCACTGTTGTTGCACTCTCCAAATGGCCCCTTGAATATTTTTATTGACTTGTTACACACATTTGTCTTTGATGTCTACATTATTTTTTTCTTCTGATGTCTGTCTTTTTTTTTAATTTGGAAGGTTACCTGCTGTTGGATTTAATAAATTTGTTTACCTGACTTGATATTTCTACAAAAAGAAAAATGACTTTATTCTGGGACAAAGTTTATCCTCTTAGGGTTTCTTCCAACATAATAGTATTGGAAAACAATTCTGCAGGATCCAAACATGGGTATTCTACTTCTAATGTACCAAATTTAACTTGGTAGCCTTTGGGGCCTAGTACTTGTAGCCAAACAGCACATGAGTCCTTATAGCACCATTACCTAAATAGTTTTAATAATTGAAAAAGTGAATCTGAACACTGTTAAGTTCAGGGCCCCTAAATTATTAATTTATAGTGATTAAGGCAAGAGACAAGCTTTAACTTTGGTGCCACTGCTTTGTGACCATTGGCAAGTGAGTGAACTTGTTTTGATTTTGCTCGTTTGTAAAGTGAAGAAATCCTACTTCCCATTGTGTTTTAAAAGAAAGTCTTTATAAAGTA
The DNA here is from genome assembly GCA_004026965.1 of Petromus typicus. Taxonomy (NCBI): domain Eukaryota; kingdom Metazoa; phylum Chordata; class Mammalia; order Rodentia; family Petromuridae; genus Petromus; species Petromus typicus. The sequence goes on from PVIR01000385.1 coordinate 180,283, forward strand.
CTGAAGACATGGAAATGCTCAATCACTACAAACTTTATTAAGGTTTTCCAAAAGGATTAGGTAAGTACTGCAGGAAATCCAGAGAAGTAGGTAGTTGGGTTGCATGGCTACAAGTGATATTTCTCATCACTCTCCTAGAGATTCAATTTCCCCCTGTGCCAAAATAGGGAAGGGGGGAGAGTTGAACAGAATCTCCAAGCTTCCTATCTGCCTCTTACATTCTAGAAGATTTCTTTTCTTTCTTTTTTAAATTTTTTTTAAGGTTTTTTGAGACAGGGTCTCACTTTGTAGTTCAGGCTGGCCCTGAGCTCATCCTCCAACTCATATCACAGCAATCCTCCTGCCTCTGTCTCCTGAGTGCTGGGATTATAGGCGTGAGCCACCACGCCCGGCACTGTGGTATGTGGTACTGGTTGCTGCTGGGCATGAGTCTCCACACCCAGTATTGTTATGTGGTTACTAGGGATTGAACCCGGGCCCTTGTGCTTGCAAGACAGGTGCCGGAACCACTGAGCTAAATCCCCAGCCCCCTAGAAGATTCTTAAATGGTAAATCATGTAGAAACCTTAGCTTCCTTCCACTGACTTCCTCTAGCTATTGTTTATATTCAGGAAAGCTACTGACTAGCCATCTTACTCATTTCTTTGATGGAGGGATCATTGGCCTCTCCAAGATTGCTAACCTTAAATTGCTCTCTTCTAAAAATAAGTAAACACAATGGTAAGGGTTAAATGTGCTTTTTCTTTTTGTTTGCAAAAGTTTTAGAAGGCCTGGATATATTCCCTTGCTAAGGAGAAGTTTCTAAGGTTTCCTCAGTGAACTAGAATTATTTTTTTCTATGAACAAGGTAGAGGCTGACAGAAAATCTAGAGGATGACTTTTTTCTGTTAAAAAGTAGGTCTCTACCCGGGCATAGTGGCTCACGCCTGTAATCCCAGCACCCTGGGAGGCAGAGGCAGGAGGATTGCTGTGATGTGATTTTGAGGCTGAGCTCAAAACCAGCCTGAACCGCAATGCGAGACCCTGTCTCAAAAAAAACTTAAAAAAAAAAAAAAAGTAGGTCTCTAGAACTATTTCCCATTGATCCTGAAGCTGCTCTGTGCTTTGGCTCTTGAATTATCTAACCTAGCCAGAGCCTAGGGAGGCTTGTATAAAGGGGAGGGCTTGTATAAAAGCTATTCCAGGTGTTGCTACAGTGCTGTAGAAATTATATACAGCTAAAAACCAGTTTTCAGTTAGATGAGAGGCAAGCAAATTTCACACAGTGACATAAGTTTAACTGCACATGGAGCAGACTTTTTCTGCCAAGAAGTACAGTGTACTAAAGGTAGTCTGGCAAGTCCAGAAGAGTCACTCATCCTTGGTCTTTTTCCCTTCTGTCAAATCGAGTTATCAGAGCAGGTGGTTGTGTTGAAAGTCATCTGGAAGTCAACCTGTAGCTCTAGGTTTAGATCCAGACTAGAAAGGGCTAATCTGATTAGGAATGCTATCTAACCTTCATTTCCTCTCCTTTCTAGACTTCTGAGGATACACCCTGTCTTATGAAAGCCACAATGTACCAGCCTGGGTTTAGTATTCTTTGTAATGTTTTGACCTTATTCAGCCTCTATTTAGGGGTGTTGAGGAGAACCTAATGGAATACAATACTAGTGCAGTTCCAAAAATGAGGGTATAAGTATAAAAAATGAAAAGTACTCTACATAAACTTGCCAGTTAGTATTTAAAAGTTTATCTCTGGACTGGTCAGGACTTTAAACATATCGCAAACAGAAAAAAAAATCACAAAAGAATAAACTAAAATCGGGCATAGTGTCACTTAGAAGGCCAAGGCAAGAGGTTTCCCATGAGTTCAAGACTAGCCTGAGCTATATAGTACATTTCAGACCAGCCTGCACTACAAAGTGACACTATCTCAAAACAAACAAAAAAATTACTTAAAGCAAATGAAATATTTTTGCCATACTTGACAAATGGTACTTCTTGATCCTTAAGGTCTTAACCTTCAGTATGGAAAAGTACGTGGTTTAATGGGCAAACAACATGCACATGTCACTGAAGAAAAAAAGTAATTGGCCAAAAAGCTCCTGGAAAATAAAAGTTGGATGCCAATCTAAAAAAGTATTCAAGTAAACAGGAATTAGATCTATAAAGAAAAATAATTTTTTAACCTATCAAAGTGGCAGAGATTATTGGCTAGCACCAAAAACCTTTCTAAAGTTAAAAGAATGTAAATGTTAATACTCTTTAATCCAGTATTTTCTTTTAGGAACCTAGCATAATAAATGCCTGTGTATATGCAAGGATACAATTGGCAGCAGCACTTGGGAACCTGAGTGTCAACAGGGTCATGTTTTGGAAACCATGACACCTCAGTATTAGTTATTTAAAACTCTACTTTTGACTAATGATAGAAAAAGTTTGATAGGAACTTGTAAAATACTTGATAGTCCTTGACCTGAGTTCTAGGATTAGGTATAATTTTAATTTTTCAAATTTTCATTTATTGGTGGAACCCATTTATAGGGAAGAGATTATTACAAAGAAGGCAACAAAGGACATGAACAAGGCTGAGTGTCCATTATTGATTGACAGCGAGGCCAAAAAACGAGAGTAATATGTTCAAAGCCTGAATGAAGAGTTCTGTAAGAACTCAGCGTTGCCTTTTCCCTTGCACCAGACACCACTCCCCCAGCAGCTGCCTTGGCAGCTCTGCATTGGCTGCCTAGAAGGGTGTGGGAGGAAAAATGCACAAACGCATTCATGAATGGAATGTGTGTTTTGCAAGAGGCCAAGTTGGCAGCTTTGGCTTCCAAAAGGTGGGAGCATCGACTGAAAGAACAGTGTGTGCAGACTGAGGCTCAGAGGCCTTCTGGTCCAGGCCCATCTCCCCAGGGTTCTGATTTGGGCCCAGGGAAAACCTGCTGCTCCCTCCAGAAGGACATGGTCTCAGCTAATTTTTGGGAGTTAGAAGGGGCCTAAGTTCTGGGAGTTCTAATCTGCTTCTGCATGTTATAAAGATGATCCTTAGTAAAATACCTGTCATTTATTAAGTACTTGTTCTAGGCTTTCCCTAATTTAATTCTTATAATGATGTTAGGGGTTAGATACAAATTTCCCCACTTAAAGGAGAGGAGAAAGGCTCTAACAAGGAAATAGTCCACTCTTCTCTCATTTTCCACGAAATAGATTTTTGAGTTCTCCTAGAGCTGTAAAAGTAGGTATTTCCCCATCTTACACAGCTTTAGAAACAGAAATTTATATAGCACATAAGGTTCACTGACTTGCCCAAGAATACCTATGACCAAAGCTGAAGCTGCAGTCCATACCTGTTCACATCTAATACAAACCTTTTGTCTCTTGGGCCAAGAGCCTCAAGAGGTACCAGTCAGCTCAACTCCCACAGTGCTGAGGCTACACTGGGCAGAAGGAATCCAGCAGCACGTCAATATCAAGTTCTCAGGGCCTCCCAGCTGAAGCTGGCAGAAAACCAAACTCCTGAGAGAGGAGAGGCTCCAATCTGCAATGTCCTGCTCACTCCCAAATCAGGTTCCTCAGTATATTTAAAAGATTAAACATCCCTAAATGGCAAACATTGACAATTAATTTTAAGTAGAATTATTTGGTTTTTTTAAAAATCATAAAAACAATGTCCTACTTTTAAGTCCAGCTTATACACAGAAAAACATTTGGCAAAAGCTAATTTGCCAATTGCATTAGCCAAAGAGAAGTATGGCTAACATTTTGGGAAACAGCCTTCTAGGTTTAGTTCTTAGTTCCTAAGAACTTTGTAGACTGAGGATTTAGCTTGTTGACCTCATGCCTGCCTTGCAAGCACAAGGTCCTGAATTTGATCCCCGGTACCAAAGAAAAAAATAGCTTTGTCAGTTTTTTCCTATAAAATTAGATTCACACTATACGTACTGTTCTGTAATCTTCTACACTTCATATAACTATATATGCATAATGTATATGCACATAGTTATATAAGTATATATATGCATAATTTGTTTATCATGATAATCCTAGGAGTATCATCCCAAGAATGGAGATGCTAAGTAATTCAAGTCAGCAAAGAGTAAACAGAGATTCAACATTAGGCAGTCTGGACATATGTGTATGCACACACACATTTAAAAATGGCTACCTAAATTCCACCGTAACCTCTCATACTGCTGCTACATGTGTTTTTGTGTGAATTACTATGCTAGAGATTGTAGAGTCTGACTATGGAGCAAGGTTTTTGATGTGATGTATACACTATATGATAGATCAGTTCACCCTACCAGTTTGGGAGTTGTACTCCTGTGCCATGTGTCCTTTCCAACAGAATGTTACCAGTTAGTTGCTTAAAAGACAAATTTTGAGTTGTTTCCCGTTCCCCAGGAGAGAGCTGGTGTAATGGAGACCTCTACTGGTATAGGCTAGCACTGCAGCCACATTCAGAGGAAGGAGGGATTCCCAGGTGTGGAACCGGGAGATTTCCAGGGTTGGTGAAAAGCTAAAAAATCTTCCACTGTGGTGAACTTGGAGATTTTTAGTTATCTTTTCTCCCTAAATTTTATGACACCTGTGTATGAGAAGACAATCTGTCTTGGGCTGGGGATTTAGCTCAGTAGTTCTGGTGACTGCCTTACAAGTGTAAGGTCCGGAGTTCGATCCCCAGTAACCATGTGCTGATGACTCACACCACATACCACATTGCTGGGCATACTGGCTCACACCAATAATCCCAGCACTCATGAGGCAAAGGCAGGAGGACTGCTGTGAGTTCGAGGCTTGCCTGGGCTACATAGTGAGTTCGGGGCCAGCCTGAACTACAAAAGCAAGACTCTGTCTTCAGAAATTTGCTTTATTCAAATATATAACAACTTTGACAAACTGCTTATTCAGCTGTTTTCTCCACACAGAAGTCATCCATCCTGACTTCCTCATCAATATAAACCATTTCATGGGAGTACTAGATAAATTCACTGAGAGAAAACAAAACTGGTTTTTCACTTAAGATGAGGAATGCTTGAATGTAGAAATTTAATGAAAATTTGTCCATGGCATATAAATGGCACAGATTCCTTAGCTGGTACACTAAGTTTCCTCGAAGCTCAATGATGGATGGAGAGGCCTAGCAGCCACCCATGCAAGACAAAAGTTGACAGGTGGAAAGCGGGAGCAGATTCACAAACCCACACCCATGGTGGTGTGGTCCTCTTCGTCTTTTATTCCTAGCAGCCCTAGGCCAGGGAGTGATCCAGGGGTGCTGCGATAAATGAAGAATGAAAATGGGTTTTTATTCATAGAGTTGAATGAATGGTTATAAACTTGTAAGAGTATTTGAGCATGTGTCTACCACAGAGCAAGATGCAGGCAAGCTTATGGGAAGCTGCCTGCTGAAGATGGCTCAATGGAAGGAACAGACTAGTCCTGATTCAAGTCCCACCTCTGCTACTTAAGAGATATAAGGCATATCTTAACCAAGTCTCATTTTTTTTTTTTTTTTTTAGGTTTTTTGAGACAGGGTCTCACTTTGTGGTTTAGGCTGGCCCTCAGCTCAGCTTCAAACTCACATCACAATCCTCCTGCCTCTGCCTCCCGAGTGCTGGGATTACAGGCATGAGCCACCACGCCTGGCACTGTGGTATGTGGTACTGGTTGCTGCTGGGTGTGGGTCTCCACACCCAGTATTGTTATGTGGTTACCGGGGAATCGAACCCGGGTCCTTGCGCTTGCAAGACAGGCGCCGGAACCACTGAGCT